>JAMJEY010000021.1:1200000-1653175 GCA_024713865.1 Morchella sp. 2016-72
GGTTCTCCCCCCCCCCCCCCCTTCCTCCCCACATTTCTCCATTATCTAACACTGCATGCGTCACCAACTGCAGGAACATCTTGGTTTACAGCGTGTTAAAATACGCTTGCTGGAAAGATAATGCGTACGCTATGCCATACGTACTCCCTACATAGCTAAACTTATCTACACACCAAGGCCTCCAACTAAATTGACCCGAAGTAACACGACAAAGGATAAAGAGGAAGAATGTTTTTATCCAAACCGCCTACAAAACTCGTACAGCACAACGGCAGCAGCTGTTTGGACATTCATACTTCTCGTCTCACCCTTTTGCGGGATCTCAACACATAGATCAAGCTCCGCCAAGAGCTCTGCCGGAATGCCGTACTTCTCACTACCCAGAAGGAGGACAACCTTCTTTGGAAGCTCGGTGTTTCTGTCTCCGAGAATAACGCTCTGGTCGGTTTGCTCGATCCCAACGGCAGAGTATCCCTCCAACTTCCTTGCACGGATGTAGTCTGGGATGTCTGCTACTTTAAGTTCTAGAATAGGGAGCCACACTTCAGAGCTTACGGAGACAGAGGTGAAATCCTTTAGCCTCGAAGACTCTTTACTGTTAAAGCAAAGGGTCCTAACGCCCATGATTTCGGAGACGCGGGATAGACCGCCGAGGTTATAGGCATTTTCTATAAGAGAAGCGATCACGATGATATCGGGTCCCTGGTCTTTGCGGGAGCTGGCTTTACTCCGCCGGTGTTCATTTGCCTCGACGAGAGCCTTTGCATCCCAGCTTCCGCTCTTCGTCTGCAGTGGTGCCTCTACAAAAGCTTCCATTTCTGTCTTGGTGAATTCTACCTTTTTGGTGCTGCTCTCTAAATGTTTAGTGGTACCAACCGGGATGAAAGACACTCTAGGATTATTATCCTCTAGAGAAGAAAATAGTCCGGGAGGAATTATATCAGCCTCGTCACCGCCAAGAAGATAGCTTCCTGAAAAAATGCCCGCAAAGTTGTAGTTTGCCTTTGCGTCAAATGTTCTTTCGTCTTCAAGCTTCCCAGCTATAACGACTTGCTTAAAAAAGTCGGAGTTTAGTATTGATTGCCTAAGGCGCTGGAGAACCACATTATCTCTCAGGTATTGCCTGCTACAATTAGCTTTGGACGTAGGGTTCTTTGAGCTATCTACTTGCCATTGCGCCAAATCGTTCCATAATTCAAGTACCATTGATGTAGCCTGGTGGCGGACTACAACTTTGTTGTTATTACTAAGAGGTATTACAGTATAGAGCAACTTCTAAAAGTCAGCAGCGACAAAGGCGTCTAGATACACAAAAAGAAAAAGACTCAAACCTCTTTATAGAATTCCTCCTTGAGATCTTCCTCAAGCTCACGGGCGATCATGATGGCGACCCGCAATAACGATGCCTGTAGCCTTGGGTTTGGGTTTTCTGGGGCTTGAAGGTATCTGTAAAGATGTTAGCAAGGGCCAATCGAGAAAAGGAGTTTACCCTGGCTGCGTACCCCCATAGACAACCTCGGTTTTCTGGGAAGCGTATAATACATAACGCAACAATCCACTACATTGGAACAGTTAGTTTTGTCAACTGATCACTACCTCATCATACTTACCTCAAGAAGAAATCGATATCTTGGATGAGGCTCATTACACAAGGTCGCAATAGTAGTATTTATGAACAAAGCGCTCTTTTCAGCTATGACAAATCGCTCCAGCACCACCAGAACTTGAAGTTGCGAGGCCTAGAGTTTGTTAGTTGGCGTCAATATTTGGTTCACCCCTTTCATTTTTTGCTACTCACCTTCTTCCACTTACTGTAGACAGGCATTCCAGGTTTGTTTAGTGTCCATGGTGCGAATATTTTGTCCCGGAGGCAGTTTGCAAACGCTGACGCGGAAAAGCTACTTGGATTGAGACGAGATAGTACATCGAATATATAGACTTGGGCCATCTCCTCCCTTTCCTCATAGTACTGTTCATAATGATTTCTACTTTCTGTTAACTACTATAGGTGAGAGTAGCAGGCTATCTTTGTACTCACGGCTGGGAGGAAATCTCATCGAAGATTCTTGCTACTGAGTTTTCGATAAAAAAGTCCGGGTCTTTGCTGGGAGTGTAGTTGATGAACTCAACAAAAATATCCACCACCCATTTACAGGCACAGAAGACGTCTGGAGCACTCAGATATGCCTCGCGAAGCTTCCCTGCATATACAGGGGAAAGGGATCGTTTGCCCTTAGAGAGCTTCATAATCTCGTTTCCAATCTATAATTGGTAAGTCATCAATCAATCCACACCCTTCAGATAGGCTCAAACAAACTTCTCTTAGTGCTTCTTCTAAGGCTTTGTTCGTCTCAAAGCTTGCACAGATCACGGAAACGTCGAAAATAGTTCTGATCAAGCTGATTTCAAGAATTGATTCTACTGCAACAGCACTCGTAACGTCTGCGTAGTCCCATAGTTCGCGCACTAGAAGGTCTAGTTTAGGGTAGTTTTTTATAGCAGCAGGGGCATTGCGGAAAACTTTTTGGAAACACTCGAGTATTCGGAGGAGGGAGCCTTTGTCAATATAACGAAGCATCTTCCGTGTTGTATCAAAAAGAATTGTGACATATTCGTCATTCAGCTATAAGCTATCAGTAGGGGTTTAAAAATGGCAATCTTATTTGTGCTTTACCTCCTCCTCCTCAGTTGATTGAGAGATTAGAGAGTTCAATAAACTGTACCCGGTGTAAAGAAATTTACCGACAACTCTCAGTTTAACCGTACTACAGTGCGTAATTGGATCAAGTCAGCATCATGAATTATCTCTCGCGATTTAGCAGAGGGGAAGGGAGAATCTACTTCTCGTGTTTATTTTGGTCTAATATTGGTAAAGGGAGCATTTGAATGAGCCTTAAAACCTCGGTTTTATCAGGAAAGTTTATTGTATGCCCCTTCCCCACCAAAGCAGATACAGCAGCGTCGCAAACTGCCAAAAGCTCGCCACAGAGTCTTTCGACTTCTAGATTAAATCCATTGTTCCGTTGGAGAGCCCCAAAGTTCCCTACCCAGCACTGTTGATGTATTATATCCCATGCGTTTTTGAGAATGGGCATAAGCGTTGTATTAGATAGCTGGTTCAGGAAATGGAGGGTGCGTTGATGATAGGATAGGGCGGCAAGTTCCGCTGAGTATCCGTTGACATTAAAGACATTCCCGGGTAGGTTATCCCCAATGTTTTGGAGCACCTGTGTTAGTACATTGCGTGATTTTAGGTCCTGAAGTATTTCTGGACAGGGCTGTACGTCAGAAACCACCTAATAATGCCGGCCTACTCCTTACCTTCTGTGATTGATTTGCAACTAAATAAAAGCGAGAGAAACTTGAATTTGTTTTTATCAGCTGATATGGAACCAAGAACCCTTCTCAAGCCTTGATCCCTCTCTTCAAGGAGAACAAGAAGCACGGCCCGGAAGAGCTTTTTGGTTGGAATATCCTCCGTATGATAGGATTCAAATGAACTCAATAGCTCCGTAAGCATAGAAGATGGCTCGTCGCTAATATTCGTATTATTCGCAAATAGTTCGCGTAAGGACTGAACAAAATTTTGTGTGATTAAATATTCCTTTCCGGCAAATATTTCAGCCACCGAACTGTGAAAAAACGGCATTAGTGATTTACATGTATATCCAGAGCAAGTTAAAGGTATCAATGCGTACCCAAAGAACAGTTCAACCATTGGTCGGTCCAGCTTAATTGAGAGAAGAATCCTGAAACAGATTGAAGTGCATAAGTCCGTTTTTAAAAGTGCACTATCCGTGCAGAGGTTAGTATTATCCAAAATACTCTTCAACTAAAGGTAGATAGGCCCACAATCGCTTCATTTTAGAAATGCTCACGAGAGCAGCCATCTCTTCGACCCCTAGACCATGACCAGAGATCTCTACTACGCCGCCCATAATGGCTTTCATTACATATACTCTCGCCGGTGCAAAAATAGTATCCTGCCTAATATCGACAAATCTTAATAATATACCCGCGTCTCGGCTTTGAGTGATGGTTTTCTTTAGGAAACTTGCAAGTTTATCGCCGTATTCGCAATTTTTATCGTTTCCCTTAGGAACAGAGAAGTGGTGAGCTGCAACAGAGTAGGGGAGAAAGACGTCTTTTAGATATTGTGGTTAGTGATCATGTATAACTCGATATAAAAGAGGTGCTCATGTTGACAACGAACCGTTGATGAAGTTCTTCCCTCTGTCATCTCCAAGCAATTTCCCCAACTCTGTCTCTTTAAGACTCAACAAGAACTCCCACACAGCCTTTTGCAACGGCCCACACGAAGATTTCAGCCCTAGTGTCATCAAAATTACAATCCAACTTCCATATATTGGCGAAGATGGCTTCAACAGGCGGCGAAGATCGGGAGCAGTTGCAAGAAACTGATTCGTCGATGTGGAAAGCGAAATTATCTCTATCATTGTAGAATATTTTGACCATGCTGCCGAGTCTTCTGCTGATGATGGGTCATATTTGATATGCTTGTTGTCAACCGGCCTCAACAGTAGCCGGAGTGAGGAGTTCAAAATGTAGAGACAAAACTTTCGGCGTTCGTTAAACCCAGTGGTAAGCCCATTCTACAACGAGTTTAGATAACTTAAGCTTTGGATTAAAAGATTCCGGACTAACCTGTAGTAGTACCCAATAGTTTTCTTGCTGTAGTATGTCCTCCGAAGGGCGTGAGTTAGAACCACTTAATGATACCCAACGAAGCCAGATGCTAAATGCTAGATCTACATGTGAAGATGATTCAAGGGTTTTAATACCGTCCCAGACGAGCTACAGATCCGTTAGGTTATTTAGCCTCGAGGGTTAGGGTTTCTAGTAAACTATCTTACCTCCGAAGTGCCGCTAGGAAGAATCAAATCGGAACCCCCAAGAAGAAGGCGAAAAACATGGCAAGATAATTCTGCAATTTTAAAATTTCTTAATGTAATCAAAGAGAAAATAAGGCGTGTCAATACCGGCTTATTAGCAATGTTGGCCCTAGCAGACTCTGTTTCTTTGGTATCCGAAAGAAGAACAATTTTAAGGAAACGTAGGTATTGAATCACAACTGGGTAGAGAGTTTGGAAAAATTCTGGACTTTCAGGCTTCTGGTTCTTTCCGAGTTTAACAGAGCAGTACTTATCCAAGAAAGGCTCCGCATTAGCCTCGAATGCATCGTCGCTGGCAGCATGGGACCCCGAAGCCGCAAATACGAGCGTTGAAATGATTGATTCGGTCTCAACAAGCAATTCAGTTAATATAATCGGAACTGATAAAGCTATTTGACCGCCAAGTTGAAGGTTCTTATGTATAATATCCTCGCAATCATCGGTGGTAGAAAGAACTAAGCTTTTCACAAAATCGCCAAGAACACTTTCGGAGTATTTCTAAACATACCAATGACACCAATAAATCAGCGAAACCCTTTTCCTTGAGAAATTGGCTTACAGCCGGGTGTGATTTGTCTAAATATGCACATCTTGGGATTGCGATAATAGTGACGCCAAAATTCCAGCTAAAACGGCCTTTTCCTCCCCATCTTGCGAAGTGGATAGTTGTTGAGCAATGTGGCCAGTGAGAGGTCGTTCTCCCTTTGATTCGACTAGCGAGGTTAGAATTCTCGCAAGCGAATGATGGCTGGTGATAGTATCCATGATTGGTATATTTTTATGTGATGGCGGGGCAAATCAAGGTGGGGTGTAGATGTATGCAGCCGGGTAATTTGATGTGGCAGCAACATGCGCTATTCCTCAAAGGGCGAAATCAAAATATTGACACTCCAGGAACCGCACAGCAACCGCCCATAAACAGGTAACTCTGCGACTTGTAAACAGCTTCATCCACCCCATCTTCCTCTGTATCTCCAACAAGCTGGGATTAAACATGTCGACGTCGAGCAAAAATATTGTATCTCCGCCTGGTACACCAATAAGGCCTCCAATGATGACTATCGAAAACCGTTCATTTCTCGATCTCGCTTCTCACCTTCATCATCCACTGAGGACTCATGCGTCAAGTGCATCATTGCGCTCGCGAGAACCAACTTTTCAAAGAAATTCCGCTGAGACAAATCGGGGCGGAAATGTTCGAGTTGTGGTCCGAGTTCGCGGTTTTCTTCCTAGAGGTTAGTTAGCTCTTTGACTGATCTGGAGTTGTGCTGAGACGTCCGTCCATTATCAGAAATCGAGCGAGGGGCAATCAATCTCATCGAAATGGACCCACGAAACCAAATTACTATTCTTCACCCTCCCCCGGAATCTTCTTCGAAAACGAACAGCCGAAAATTTTTAGAGAAGAAAGAGTTCACGTTTGATAATTCATTTTGGAGCTTTGATCGCCGTGATGATCATTACGCAGATCAGGAAGATGTCTATAATGCACTCGGAGAGGAATTCTTGGATCACAACTTTGAGGGCTATCACACATGCATTTTCGCATATGTAAGGCGGCACCACTGATGTTTAATGGGGCACAATGTGTTGACGATAGTAATTAGGGCCAAACAGGTGCTGGAAAAAGTTACTCAATGGTTTGCTACCGTAACTAATATTTTCAAACCAAATGTTGGCTAACTGATGCAGATGGGTACTCCTGAACATCCTGGACTCATCCCACGTACATGCCGCGACCTTTTCGAGAGAATCGAGTCCAACAATTCACCCAGTGTAAACTATTCGGTCCGTGTCTCGTACTTTGAAGTCTATAACGAACATGTTTGTGATCTCTTGGTACCTCGCCGGGAAACACCTTATTATCTAAAAGTTCGAGAATCACCAACCGAGGGCCCATACATTAAAGATCTTACTGAGGTCCCAGTCAGGAATATTGGTGAGATATTAAAGTGGATGAAAATGGGAGATAATAATAGAACTATCGCGTCCACGAAAATGAACGATACTAGTAGTAGAAGTCATGCAGTGTTCACTTTAGTGTTGAAGCAGATACACCACGACATGGATACAGATGAAACGACTGAGAGAGTCGCAAGAATTCGGTATGGTTCATTTTTGTACTGATGAGAGTAACTGTCTGACTTGGGTTGATAGACTTGTGGACTTAGCCGGTTCAGAAAGAGCGAACTCAACTGGGGCTACAGGGGTTCGTTTAAGAGAGGGATCAAATATCAACAAATCGCTTACAACACTCGGGAGAGTAATAGCGGCACTAGCAGACGATGTCCCGACGAAGGCTGGCAGAAAAAAGAGAGAAGTGGTTCCATACCGCGACTCCGTAAGCAGCCGAATTCCGATTACGAGCGAACAGAGTAGTACTGATGGAGACTTCCAGATCCTGACCTGGCTCCTGAAAGACTCCCTTGGTGGTAATTCCAAAACCGCTATGATAGCGTGTATATCCCCCTCCGATTACGAGGAAACCCTTTCTACCCTACGCTATGCGGATCAGGCCAAGCGCATCCGCACACGCGCTATTATTAACCAGGACCACGTTTCTGCTGCGGAACGTGATGCCCAAATTGCGGAGATGCAAGAAACTATCCGCAACCTACAAATCTCTGTGTCCCAAGTCGCTCAAACAAAGAAAGAAAATGATCGGCAGAACGAACAGCTTGAGATGTACCAAAACGAGGTAGAGAAAATGCAGAGAAAAATGGAGGAAGCGAGGCAGGTTGCAGAATGCAAGATCAAGGCCCTACAAACGCAGAATGAGGCATTACGGCTGCATCTAAGACTCGCTATTGAAAGCTTAAAGAATCCTATACCGGCTGTACTCCCGCCGTCCCGGAGAACCAGTATTGGCGAAGGAGGAGAGGAACAGGACGGCTGTGAAGAATATGACGAAAGCGAAGAAGAATACGAGGAAGAGGATGAGGATGAAGAGAGAGACGAGATGGAATCGAGGCTCGCAGATCTTCTGCAGGACCTCGGGATGTTCAGACGGAAAGTTTCCGATGATAAGAGTCGGTTTTTGGAGCAGGCGTATATCCAGGAGATACCAGCCGACGCATGAGATTACTTACAGCTCTTGGGATAAAGTGGTGCGGGTCAAGTCGTTTTATTACTATTACTATTACTAGCATGGAGTTATAGGATTATCTTTTGTTGGAGGAGAATTAACCTTAGTAGTGTAATTGGGGGGCCCAGGCTACATGGAGGAGCCTTGTATATTTTTAATAACTTTATGTAGTTCCTTTTACAGTGAGACCGGGCATCACGGGTAAGATGAAACTGCCTACATGTTGTTGATGTATTGATCACAATCACGAGATATGAATTTATTACACATGAAATATTTCCCGAGTTCATTAGCACGGGATTTTGTATATTATAAGAGGCTTGGTTGGTCCTGATATCTAATGTAGGTGAGGTAACTCCACAGTGGAATCTGACTCGAAACTATATCATGGGATCTGATTCGGCACTACATCACAGAACCTAACTCGGGAAAGGATGGGGCTGCGTCGTTACCTCGTTGTTGGGTGGAGTCGATCAATTGATGGGGGGTATCGTAGGGAATTTCACTGACCTAGGCCCACATTTCAAGAGCTGTTGTAAGCCCTTGGTCCGTAGCCTGCACTCTAGGTATCCCTTAGTTGAGGCCTAAGCACTACTAGAAATACCGACAGTTCTATACAATCATCAGGGTTTATATCGCTAGCATTACTACTACATGTACCTACATGTACTTAATTAAGTACTACGGGTGTAGGGGTGACCCGGGTGAGCCTGTAGACACCTGCTGTTGCAACCACGACCACTGTCTGCAGGCTTACCCCTACACTCGTAGTATGTATGTACATGTAGGATGTAGGTACAGTATGAAAATCGGGGCGGATACTGAATTAAACCAGTAGTGATCCCACCCCCCCCCCCCTTTTGTACTGAGGTGATGTAGGTAGAACTGGTTACACCAACCCCAAACTAAATGAGTCAGGCATTACTAGTAGGCAGAGTTGAGCCTCACCCCACTAAAACTACATCATACCAGTACCCACCCCCGCAGAATTTTCAATATACAAAACAAAATGGATTTTCATAAAACACAAAAGCCAATACCCCATAACTTTGACTTTGCTGGCGACTCCACAGATGACGAGGACGGAGTTCAAGGCGGCCCCTTGAACCCTGAAGCTGAGGACCTTGTGGATCGATGCAGTGAGCTTTTAGACGAGGTAGAGGCATTCCAGAAGAGCTTACGAAGGAATAAACTCGAAAAGGGGGTTGAACTACGGCATTTTCAAACAGCGGTTAAGAGCGAGTTAAGAGGATTACAGTCGGTAAGCTACTTGTATTTATTGTCCTCACGCGAGTGGCATCTATGGCTGACATTTGACTAGCTCACCTTCGAGGCCCCAACTTCGTCACAAAATAGGCATTCGCTAAGAAGCTCCAACCTATCATATTTGGAGACTGTGTGGTTAGCTGCGAAGTCGACAACAGGAATTAAAGGCCTTACCAAGAATTTCACTATCACAGAACCTAGGGAACTATCCGGAGATAGTGAGAAGAGAGGGAGGCGAAAAAAGTCGTCGGTTTCGGTAGACGTTGTTGCGCAGAACGGGTTGCAGTGGTAAGCAATGAGACTAAGTTTAGTGCAAGAATAATCATTGACAGTAGTCGGACTTAGGATAAAGGTTTCTACAATAACGAACTCTCGAGTCCTCCATGAAATCGCAAAAGCTGGATGGGAGGAATCAATATCTTATGATTCAGAATCCGAAACAGAAAATGCCCCTGTTCACGGCCAGGAGGAATCTACACAACTAGCTACCTCTTCACTATCTCTCATGAAAATGTCGAAGCTTATGCACAAGGCAGCGGAACAAACGCGGGTTCAATATCTTCATCCCACAGTCCTCTTTTTCCTCCCAAATATACACCCTTCTCCCTCTACGCCACAAATAGAAACCTTTCTTTCTGCTCTCCTTGCAACTGGCGCGCGCATCCAGTGCGGGCCAGACCTAGATCTCATATCTCCAAGGCCAAGTCTCGAAACGATGCTTCAAAATCTCGAACTAACCGAATCACACCGCTACAAGCACCTTTCGGATGTCCTTAATATCGACTGTACAATTCTTCTAGCTCTCATATCCGATGTTTCCAATGCAACTGTTTCCGTGGAACCTCGATTTCACCCAGCAATTCTCCGCCAACTTGAATTTGAGAAGGAGTTAGCGCTGCTACCGAACCTTTTGTGGCCAGCACTACGTGGGAGGAGAATGGTATGTACGGATACGGCGAGGGAGAGGTTTGAGGAGATTGTAGAGATTGTTGGAAGTGAAAGTGAGAAGACGAGGGCAAAATTGATATTAGATAGTAGGAGAAGTAGGAGGAAGCAGAGTGCAGATAAGGGTCAATATTACTACGATGAGGACGATATGGAACCAGTAAACCCACAGGAAAGCACTGCATCACGGCTAAAAGGGTTTCAAGAGGTGTCGATACACACAATTCCAGAAGACATAATATTTCCTATTATCACACTTCCGGAATGGGAATCGGAAAAATCAGAAGAATGGGGAGAAGAGAAGGAGTGCATGGAGAGAGTCTCGAAAAAACTCTCACAGGTTAATAGAAGCGTGTTTATGATGGGGTGGAGGAAGGGCTATACCACTATCACGAGTAATAGAACTGTTGCGAAGTTGATCGAGAGCCAAATAGGGGACGGGGAGAAGGGCCCAGATCTATTCGTGCTAGATACGGCGAGGAGTTTAGTGGGGAAAGCGAAGAGAATTGAGAAGACGGATTTGGAGTAAGGAATGTATACATTATTCGCGTTTAAAAGTTCTTGTACCTATTTCCTGACTTTAACCGGTTGCATACCAATCAATCACTTGTTGTCCACCAGTCACCATGCTACCGAGTGATATCGTATGATCGTATTCGCGTAACTCAAGAATGCCCAGAACATATTGTAAATAAAAATCAAAAGATGTCAGCGAATCTATAAATACGGTGGTCCTGCCTCCTCAACCACATGAATCTCCAGCATCTATGTCGCGGCGAAGATATTTATGCGGCGCGAATTTGTTACCTACAGAAGTCTCAGGAAATTCCCGCATGCGCCTGTTCTGCTTCTAAATTTAAACGTGCTTTGGCTGCTTTTGGGCGGCGAGCAATGCCAAGAGGTCTTCTGTATCCGGTATGGTCAGCACAGCCACTCGCTCACAAAGGCGTTGTTGTCTTCAATTCCACAGTGCATGACAAAGACTCCCCGGGCCTCCCATGGCGCAGGCATACGCAACAGCCGCAAGACATTCTCCATAGAAGTTGTAGTGCCTGTCCCGTCGCTCCACCCGTCAGTCAACAGGTTCTATGTACAGCAATCTTCCAGAAGGCTCACCAACAGGAATCCCTAAACACAGAAAGCTGTACACTACGTTCAATACCTGCGCATATTCCACGTGTCGACCTTAATCTACCCTCCCAAACGTTAAATTCCCGCTAAAAAGCCCCTCATCACTCACCCGCGGTTGCTCTGCTCTTAATACCCACAAGATGCGTGGCTGGCTGCAAGCTGCGCTGCTCGCGGTTTCGACAACCGCTAGTATTGTGTTGGCGAACGAATATCCTATGGTATCTGCATCTACTCGTTCATTATCATCTTCCGGGGGAACAAACCAACCAAAAATTACTAACCGAAGCTTCCTTCGCTCCTATAGACATCTGATGGCGACCAGCAACAATGTTCGGGAATGTATAACAAGAAGGCGTGGGGCGGGAACTTCGATCCTGCAATAACAGTCAAATTCACCCCTCATCATGATGACGACCACCTGATATCCTTGATTATCTTTGAATTCAGAGACGAAAGCTTTCTAGGGAGATATCCAAGTGAGGATTCTTTTGATGTTTGTAGCTCCTGCGCTCGCGCACCCCCGCCCCCCCCCCCTCCCTTGTGCCTTTCCTAGGCAGCATTGGCATTGGCATTGGCATTGCTAGAAGCTTACGTGGTGTTACACCTTTTAGAAAAAATACATTTGCAACGACGAAAATGTAAAGGCAGACCTTTGCAATTCCACCGATGTCGGTAAATTTATCCTCGAAGCAGACACAAACAAAAGCTCTACCGGGAGCATTTTCAATTCTGTGATCAACTTGAAAAAGGTCGAGCCGATCAAATACCCAATTAAAAGGACTGGCTATTACTGTGTTTGGGCAAACCCGTTCCATCCCGTCGATGTTGAGTATGATGCGGTTGTTACGTTTCAGAACTCTTATGGTGAACTACCAGCAGCTCAGATCGCCAAACTGCCGTTCTATGGTGGATTAACAATTGTCTATGCGGTAATTGGGCTTCTATGGGGATTTTTGTATTTCCAGCATAGACAGGATATCCGTGAGTATATATTTTACCCTAATTCGGGTTGTTTGATCGACTAATTTGCAATAGTTCCCGTGCAAAATTACATTACGGCGATCGTTATTTTCCTAATAGTGGAGATGCTTATCACATGGGCTTTTTACGACTATATGAACGTCCACGGTTCCAACACTGCCTCGAAAGTGCTGATGATCATTGTCGCCATTCTTAATGCTGCCCGCAACTCATTCTCATTCTTTCTGTTGCTCATTGTCTGTATGGGTTACGGCGTTGTCAAGTAACCTTTCCCCCATGCTTTGCGCGGTAATTTTTGAGGCATCTTACTAACTCACCCCAGGCCTTCTCTCGGACCACTCATGAAATATGTCCGTATCTTAGCTCTCGCGCATTTCGCCTTTGGTGTAGTTTATGCTATTGCTTCCCTTACAATCACCCCTGATTCCGCTGGTCCTCTCGTGATGCTCGTCATCTTGCCTCTTGCAGCAACTCTGACCGCATTTTATATTTGGACCCTCAATTCCTTAAAACTTACGATGAAGGAACTTCTCGAGCGAAAGCAAAACGTGAAACTCCTCATGTACAAGCGTCTCTGGTGGGTTCTGCTAAGCAGTATCGTTGTAATTTTCGGGTTCTTCTTTTTGAACAGTCTTACATTCGCTGGGCACGGAAGTCCCGACTTTATCCCAAGTCATTGGAAGACCCGTTGGTTCGTATTGGATGGATGGTTAAACCTTGTATATCTCGTTGATATCTGTGTCATTGCCTATCTATGGCGCCCGACTGCCAACAACCGCCGTTTCGCCATGTCCGATGAGCTCGCGCAGGATGATGATGGTTTTGAGATCGCCTCATTGGCTGATTCTGAAGATGAGAGGGATGAGGAGCAGGGGCGGGCGAGAAATAACACAAATGGAAATGGGGTCGCAGCTCAAGAGACTGGAAGAACTCAAGGCCTTGCACCTACGCAGCCGCCGCTTGGGAGAAGAAGTATGGACAGGGGGCGTGATAGTGTAGAGGAGACAATGTTTAGTGTGGGAGGTGATGTGGACGAGTGGAGTGATGACGATGATGACGACGCAAAAAGGTTAACTGGTCGCAAGGCAGAATAATCTGGGCGCAAAGTGTCGGGAGAGATCATATTTCGTTTCTGCGTGCCAGGAACATTAGTAATACCATTTGTTTTGGTGGATCCAGGTCTTGCATGTCTGGAGTGGCGGCAAGGGGGTGGCGGGCGTGTTGATGGGGATTAGCAGCGACTCAATTTCAGGGCTTACGAGTATCATTATCTTCTATTGTTATTTTTTTCCTAAGGGTCTAAAGAGGGTGGGGCTTCTTTTTTTTCTTTTTTCGTTTTTTGTCGTAAAATATTCATGAATTTTCTTCTCCTAGCTCCCTTGTTCCTTCGGGATACATGATGTTTATAGGTCCTCCAAATTATGGAATGCAACGGCTATCGAGTGATATTCCGTGATTATAATTTGGTGAGGGTTGGTTACGCGAGCGGCAAAGCTTCTACCAACAATAAGAAGGGTTGTTTAGACACTCTGCTTGGTGCTCCAGTATGTGAATTAGACCAATAGTAGAAGGCGCGCGAGTTGGGTCTAAGCCGTGGTCCGGGAGTTGTTAGCTATGCACCAAGATCTTCCTAGCCGGAACCGCCGGTGTCACCAGTTCCGCCTCGATTGCTTTGGACTCCTACCAGGAAATCGTCCTCTGGCTAGACACTATGCGGGAAAATATCCCTACGTAGTGTATGTAGTAGCTGTTCAGTCGTTTTGGGGTGGCCATGACTTATATTAATGTCAAACTGGGGCCTTTATCTAGACCAGCCATTAACGCGATGCTGAATTCAAGGAGATGGCCCCCCCACCACTCTCAAGAAGCTTCGATTCCGATACTGGGCACAGCGGGTGGATACTCTTGCAGTAGTAGTCGCGTCAGTTTGGTTATGTCCTTTGTAAAGTCCGATACCAAATGCTCCCTAGTTGGTCCGTCCTGTGGGCGAATTGGATAGGTGTTTTCAGTCGACCCTTTTGTTTAATTCATGTTTTCGGTCAGTTAGCTGTCAAGATTAGTAGGTGATATAGGTCTTGTGTTTTTCTCTTTCTTCCCCCCTAATATGTTAACATAATGCCATACTTCATCTACTCAAAGGGACAGGTACCGATATATGCTTACTAAAGTTCGAGTAGTTTTTTGCGGCCCAGCAGCGCAGCTGTGCAAATAAAACCCCTATTTCTCATGTATTTTAACACAGATACCGGGGGACATCTCTAAACAGCCCCACAGTCCCAAGGAAACGGACCCGGCAGCACCTGCTCCCCTCGGAAGCGCCCCAGAGAATAGGCATATATCTCCTCTTTTTTAAACAGAGCCCATTGTACCTGCCTTGAAGACAAGCACCGGGAGATGTTCTGCAGTCTCCAAATGATGGATCCGGACACTGAAACATCTCCCGCCCTTGGCAGCGCCCAGGGGACAGGTATACCCACTATCCTTATCCCAATATAATATGCACCAGGAGATGCCTCAGCTCCAAGTGTCGTCTCAAAAAACGAGGACAAACCGGGTCCCAGATATCACTTTTAAGCCAAGCCCACTTGTAAACCAAACCCCACTTGTAAACCAAACCCCACTTGTACACCAAACCCCACTATATCCATACCAACAAGCACGACGGATAAGCCATCTCCAGGTACCATCTCAAATAAGAGTTAGACCAGCTCTCCAACACACCCAACCACCGGCAGTGCCGTAGTAACGGTAAGAACGTCAAAGAAGAATGATATATCACGTTATATAGGGGGCTAAGCTAGCTTTCTGGTTACCTGTTTGCTTCTCCTGGGCACTATTGACCGGGGGAGAAGACTGCCCCCTCTTTGCTGCTTGCTAAAGTTCGTGTCTCTGGGTCTTTAAGGGGCTGGGGGTGGGGGGACGGGAATTAGAGGTTGGCTACATGGTGAGGAATTACTTGAAGATTTGGGCATTGTAAATGGGTTGAAGAAAGGATACGAAGAAGGGGACAGAGGGGTAAAATAAGGAGACGAGGGACAAGAAGGGGAAGATAACGTGAAGAAATCAGCGAAGGCAAGTGGTTGTAGCTACATGTAATGTCGATGCTGTAAGTGACGCACGCTCCCACTGTAAGAGGGAGAAGGGTGGAAGAAGAAAGCAAAACATGTGGGGAAAAGACCCCAAAGTCTGGGTAACCTTTAGGTTTCTGCGGCTACGTTGATATGTAGCTAGGACTAGGCGATGGTGCCCTGTCCCCAGACTCAATAGCGCCAAGCCCCCGCACGCCCTGGGGGTGCTTCTGGCACTTGGTGGGTGGGTAGACGTCTCTCACAAACTACAAACTATTCTGGTAGAAAGCGGCAGAGCGTATGTACATGTAGTCCATGCGGGTGGCGGTTGTACATTGCAGCAGCGGTGCTAGCACACTTGACCACGAGAAGAATCAATCCCCCCCCCCCCACACACACACCCCAGACACCAGTGGACATGATACGATGCTAGGGGATGAGGTCTTACACAAGCCACACCGCCAGTCACTAAAACACTACAAGAACAGTGAATATGGTATGGTACCCCAAAGCAACGAACGGAGCTGTAGACGGACAGAACAGGTCAGTTTGTGACCGAGAGCGAGGCATGTATTTGGTATCGCCCATTTCCCAATCTAGCACAAGCATATGAAGTAATAATAATAATAATAATAAAAAATCTAGCACAAGCCACCGACTCCGCCGTGCGAGTGATTTCCCATGAAGAAACCCATTTACTTTTAGATCACCACATATCACTCGCTGCTATACACCCAAGCAAAAAGGGATTCAACTGCCGCTCTAGGTTTCGAAATATCCAGATGGTACTGCAATAACCAGAGCGGGAAGTCTATCATTTCTACATTTCTACAGTTCTATCTAGTATTACCTACCAAAAAGCCTACGTCGGACTTACTGCGCACAGGGGCCACTCCTACTTACCCCTTCACCAACAGCCTCGAGCTCGGCGTCGGCGGCGCCCACCCTCTCCCCGCTATGAGCCCCGCAAGCCCCCATTCCACGCGCCCATACTACACAATCAGCACGCCTTCCAGTCCACACGGGATAAGTGGGTACTCACGAGTTTCTTCTCCGGGCTGACAATGCCCTCCTTCACCCAGACCGCATACGAGCCCATCAGGTTCGCCATCAACACGTCCGTGAACAGGCGGTCCCCCACGACCGCGACCTGGTCCGGCCGTGTCACACCAATGTCCGCCGCGACGAGGTGCTCAAAGATTTCGCTGTAGCAGCCGGGTTTCTGTTCTGTTAGCCGAGCAAGACGGGGGGTGCAGACAGGGGCGGAGACCCCCGGGGGGGGGGGGGAAGGGGTACCTTAGTAGAGTGCCGGAGGACGCGGACGCCCGTGTTCTGTTCTAAGATGGCCGCCTACACCGGTCAGTCAGCAGTTCTTCCCAGGGAAAGGGGTGGGGGACGATAACGCACCTCTTTACCGCCAGGGTCATCCCATGTCGTCCCAGACGAATTGCTCACGATCAAGAGGCGATCGCCTGGATACACCTCCTTGAGCCTCCGAAATTTCTCCTATGCGCCCGTCAGCTACCACCACCACCACAACTACAGCAAAGGGCGACTACGTTACGTTATACGCCGGGAAGACGTCGAGCGCGTGCGGGACCGCAAAGCAGTTGTCCTTATCGAGGACGACGGCACGGATGCCGGGCGCGACGGGGACGGGGAGGTCGGCGAAGGTGGGGATTGTAAGGTGGGGCGCGCAGAGGGTGGGCTTGTGCAGGACGCGGAGGGCGTTGAGGGTTGCGGAGAGGTTGAAGGTTACCATTGCGGCGGGTGATTGGTGGTGATTGTGAGATGAGATGTGAGTGAGATGGTGAGATGGGACGTTGGGTGGGCGGTATTTACCCGGAGTATGGGGAATGCTTGTTAGTGAGGTGTGCGCTAATATATTTTAATTTTGTAGGGATGCTTATTTGAACCGCAACAACGCAGCAACGCCGCCGACGTCAAGTGGTGGGTTTAATTTGGCTCTTGACATCCTATCAAGTCCCTCTCTTTAATATATCTTTAATTATTTACTGACATTCCACCATCTGACGAAAGTATCCTTGAGAAATTATGTAGGGACATGTCTTTAGTGTGTAGGGATTAAGACGAACCAGTAAGCTTACCATGTTATAAAAAGTCCACTCTTCCATCTTTTCCCCCCTCCTCACTCAAATATCACTTTCACCGGAACCTCAACTCAAATAATCGATTTCCATAACAGCATAACGGCTAATTACAAACAACCTCCCAGCCAGACCCATAAACAAAAACAAAAAAGAAAATAATCGCTACATTAAATACGTCCAAGAGCTCACCATACATACTAACCAGAGGCAACATGGCCATCACTCTTATACTCCATAAACTTCCTCGCCGGAACGCCCTCCCTGAAGCGCTCATCAATCTCCGAGAAGGTTAATCCCTTGAACTCGGGCACACAGAAGTACACCCAGACCGTGCACATAAGACTTGTCGCGCCAAAGATGAAGCCGACCTTTCCCTTGAGGTTTGCCTCGTCGGGGTTGACCTATCAACTTGTGTTAGAGATTGAATCGATAGGGAATATAGCCAAGAGGGCGCGCCAACATACCAGGTAAGGGATTGCAAAGTTCATAATTAGTCCCCAAAGACTCTGAACGACGGTTGTAAGGCCGATAGTCCTACTCCTCAGGCGCGGGCTGCTCGCCTCTCCCAAGATGACATATCCCATTGCACCGATAGTCAGGAACCAGACATAGGCATAGATGACCGTCAGACTACTCTGGACCCACTGCGCGGCCGCCGTTGGGACCACATCCATCACACCAATGAGGGCCAAGATGACCGTCAGCACAGCCATGCCCACCAGGGTCACAATCCTCCTTCCGGCACTGTTGACCAGCCACCAAGAGCTGATATTCCCAGCAACACCGCAAGCCGTGACCCCCACGCCCAGAGAGAAGGTCTGTGACGTTGGCAGCCCCGCAAGCTGGAAGAAGTAGGTCGAGTAGCCCAGCACAAAGATGATACCCGACAGGTGCTGGCAGCAGAAGGCGCCCAGCGTGATCATGGTTCTGCGGGCATCAACACCGCGGAAGCAGTCCGCCCAGGTGGCCTGCGCGTACAGCTCGCTCTCAAGCCTCAACGTCTGCTCAATCTGCGCAAGGCGCGGCCTGATATCTCGGTCCTTGCCATGGAGCCTCTGCAGCGATGCCGCAGCAGCATCCATGTTCCCCTTCCTCACCAGGTGCCACGGCGACTCGGGCGCAAACGGGAGCACCAGTATCAAGAACGCCGGGAGGAAAAACTGGATACAGAACGGCCCCCTATACGCCCACCTATCTTCGCGCTCGCCAAACGCCTTGATGACGGCATTGGAGAGTAGCTGCCCAATCACGATTGCAAGTGAGACGCCGCATGTAGTGATACCACGGAGCACCACGGGCGAGATCTCGGAGCAGTAGGCCGGCGCCATACTCAGATAGAAGCCGAGCGCGAAGCCGAGCACCATCTTGGCGACGACGAAGACGGCGCGGGTGGATGCGGCGACCTCCAGGGCAATTCCGATAACGAGAAGCCACGAGCCAGCCCACATGCACCATTTTCGGCCAATGCGGTCGGCAACGTAACCGGATGCTAGACCGCCGAAGAATTGGCCGACTGCAAACATACAAATGCAATCGTTAGCTACATACATAGTGGGGAGTTATGAAACAGAAGAGTCCTGAGAGCGGCGGATACGTACCGGAAGACATGACATTGAATGCCGTCTGCCAATTCGCCGGTAGAACTGCCTGCCCGTTGAAGATGTATCCAAAGTCCCTTCGGAACGAGTTGACACTGATTGCCGCACCGTTCTACACACCCCTCACAATTAACTCCACAACCACACAAAGAGGGGGGTGGATAAAGAAAAATAAATACTCACCACCTGCGCATCAAACCCCCAACTCAGCGCCGCGGCCGCAAATACTGCCGCCCACAGAATAACACCCTTCTCCTCGCGAAACGCCTGCTTGAAAGTCTGCTCATGCTCGCGCTTCGTCTCGGCATCAAAGAGGCTCTGGTCCTTACTCAGGTCCTCGAGATGCTGCGAGACGGGCTGGGGCTGCTTCTCGTCGCTGTTGTGTGAAGCCATTGCCGGTGCTGGTGCTTGCTGGATGGGGTCCATAGAGGCCGGTGGAGGTAGGGGGGTTATATACTCTTCTGAGCCCCCGACACTGTGCAGGAACCGAAAGGGAGGGAACGTAAACAAGGCTGGCTACTACTACTACCTAGCTCTACGGGGGGGGGGGGTGGATGAGTACAATTTTTGTGCGAAGCACACCAGATAGGGAGGTCTGTGCCTGTCGTGCTCACATTGCGGAGGCGGCGTCGCAGAGAAGTGCGCGAAAGGGGGGGAAAGCCTCATCCCCCGCCGCCGGAGTTACTGATTATGACTATGATCATGATGATTATTATGGAGAATGCCGCTAGAAGTTGTATGTATGCTAACAAACATAAAGGCTACATGTAGTACTTACTACCACTACTAGCTAACCATTTATGCGCATAATAATAATAACAAAAACCCAATTACCCGAGTGACATGATATTATTCCAGTCTCTGCCATACCTTACTTTACAAACACATTACAAAGCAACAGCTCCATCTCTGCTTAACTCCAGGTAACCGGAACCCAACACCCCGGGCCGGGAAAACGTGGGGAAGAGAAAAAAAAAAAAAAAGACGGGGAAGCCAAGATGCAAGCGAGAAAACAGATGACCTTAACCGATTACCCGGAATGCGGGGAGATGAGCTGAGTGAAAGAGGAGCGGAGCTGAGACATGCTGGTTGCTTTTTCCGACTTTAGTTGTGCGTGTTATAGCTATCGAGTGACAATCCATGACTCGCTGACCGGGGAGTGTCGGTGATGTTACCGACTGTTGGGACGGACCAGGGAAGGGGAGGGGTCGCCGTTATCGATGTGCCTGGCGGCGGGCGCATATTCGTAATGCAATGGTGGGGTGGCTCGCCAATGGTGATGTGATGTAGCCAGGTCTCTAAGAGGTACATACCGGGCCGTGCATTACCACCAAAACCTTAACTGTACCTCTACCTCCATGTAAGCACCGGTGTCTCTCACAGAAAACCCCACACGCCGACACTCCCCGGCAGCGGCCAGATTTAGGCAAAAGGGTAATTACGGAGTGCCCAGCTCCGTAGTTGTGTGTGTGTGTGTGTGTGTTTTAGGCCGCCCATGAACTTGAAACTATTGGGGCGGAGGATATATTTTGGTTGCGATTAAGCGAAAGTGTGGGGTGCAGGATGGGGAAGGGAAGGAGGGACCGGGTACTTCAGCCTGATATGAATCGCTCAAAGATAATCCGGACCCTTGGCCTGCGCTGCTTCTTTCTCGGGGGGTGGGGGGGGAGTTTCGGTCATTGGTTGGTTGGCAGGACCCGAAGTTTATATCAGGCTCCTGGAATCACTGTAGACCTTTTTTCTTTTTTACTATTATTATTATTCATTCTTGCCAGTAAACAAGTCATTAGTAGTACATAGCTATATCTATCTATCTCGTCATAGTATTTAGCATCCTTTTTTTCTACCTCAATACATACGATACCTTCAATTATCATCCTCTTCTTCTCTTTCTGCCCAAAATGAGCACCGCAACACTCCCCAAAGACTTTCTCTGGGGCTATGCCACAGGTACATCCCTCCCTCTCCCCCATTACCATAGAGTCCCTAACTAACATAACCCCCCAGCATCCGCCCAAGTCGAAGGCTCCCCCACCGCCGACGGCCGCGGCCCCTCCATCTGGGACACCTTCTCATCCCTCCCCAACGTCACCGAAGACGGCCTCTCCAACGCCGTCGGCACAAACTCCTACGCCAACTGGGCCGCCGACATCGCGCTCATGAAGTCATACGGCGTCAACGCGCACCGATTCTCCCTCTCCTGGTCCCGCATCATCCCCGCCGGCAGCGCAACCTCCCCGCTCAACCCCGCAGGAATTGCCCACTACCAGCGCTTCATGCAGGCGCTGCTCGACGCCGGGATCGAGCCGGTCCCAACCCTGTTCCACTGGGACCTGCCGCAGCCGCTGCAGGACGAGTATGGTGGCTTTCTGTCGGAGCGTGTCCTGCCCGACTTTGAGCGCTATGCGAGGGTGTGCTTCGAGAGCTTTGGACATCTGGTCAAGGCGTGGTTGACCATTAATGAGCCGAATGTCTTTGCGGTGCTGGGGCACTGCATTGGTGCCCATGCCCCGGGGAGGAGCAGTAGCGGCGAGGGGAAGCGGAAGGGGGACTCGTTCAGAGAGCCATATATTGTAGGGCATTATTTGGTGCTGGCCCATGCGAGGGCGGTGAGTGTGTATCGCAAGGAATTTGCCGAGAAGCAGGGCGGGCAGATCGGGATTGTTATCAACGGAAACTGGGCGGAACCGTGGGATGCGACTGAAGAGAGTATGTTGTGGACAAACCCACGGAGCGATCATTGCTAACAGATTTCAAAACATAGGCAAGCAGGCAGCAGAGAACTACTTGACGCTGTCGACGCTGTGGCTCAGCGACCCTGTCTTCACGGGCGACTACCCCCCGCTTCTACGGAAGCTTGTCGGTGACCGGCTGCCCACATTCACCGCAGAGGAGTCGGCGCTCTTGAAGGGTAGCAGTGACTTCCTCGGGCTGAACCACTACACGACCTTCTATGCGCGGAAGCGTGTCACGCCCATCAAGGACGGCGACTGGCAGAACCACTTTTTCGGTGAGAACGAGGCTACCCCCACCGCTCCAGACGGGACAGAGATCGGCCCAAAGGCGGGGCTGAGCTGGGTGCGGCCTGTACCGTGGGGTTTTGGGAAGCTCCTCAGGTTCCTGTGGAGGAGATATGACAGGGACATCTGGGTCACTGAGGTTAGTTTTGTTTTATTTTAGCTCTACTATTACCTGCGAGCTGGGCGTGGATTACTAATGCATGACATTGTAGAATGGAGTCATCTGTCCCGGGGAGAAAGATATGAGTAAAGAAGAGGCCCTAGAGGATGACTTCCGGATTGATTATTTCCGTGGGTATATTGACGCGCTGGCGGAGTGTGTCAAAGAGGGTGTGCCCATCAAGAGCTATCTTGCGTGGGCATTCGCAGATAACTTTGAGTGTAAGTTCATGCCTATTCTTTGGCTAGCTAGATAAACGATGTGCTAACAAGGGAATGGGCGCGATGTAGGGCAAGAGGGATATACAGCAAAGTTTGGCGTAACCTATGTAGACCATAAGAATAACTGCGAGATGACGCCGAAGAAGAGTGCGTTGTGGATGAAGGAGTATATGGCGGAAAAGATGGGACTGAAAGGAAATTGAGTAGCATGTGGCAAGGGCTTTTTATTTATGTAAATAGATTTCGATATTGTTTATCCTCAACCAAAACCTGAATGGTGGTAGAAACACGGCCCTTACAATCCACTACATGTAGCTACACATACGTTATTAGAGACTCCCGTTGCTAGCGTAAGCAAGGGCCAAAGTGGAGGGCTCCGGCCCGAGTGAGAGATTATGAGAACCAAAAAAAGCTGTTATCCCTACAAGTAAATAAATCTTAGCGAACCCAGTACGCCCCGGCCCAACGACGAGATTTGAGTGTGGGCAGTTTATTATGGGGTTGAGGTAAAATCGCACCGCCCAGTCCGCCCTACTGGCTACATGTAGCTTTCTGTTGATAAAAAGATCTAGCATCCCTATGTAAGTAGGATGTTCCCAGAAATCCTGGCGCTGGCACGGGCCCCAAAGGTCGGGCCTAAACTAGAGAGGTATATATGGTGTAAGGAGCCTATTGCGGACTACACGTAGCCACGGAAAACGGAAAGAGAACCTGCTCCCCAAAATTGTAAGAAAGAAATTAATAAAAATAAAAATCGAGTGTCCCCGAACCTCCGTACAAGTAGATGTGCCAAATTCCTACATATAGTATACTTCTATTCGGCACGTAGAGGCCGTTTCTCGCCTACTGCATGTAATTGCATAATCAGAAGCTTAGGGTGGTGGAAGACCTGTTCATCGCTGTATATATTGACAAAACAACGAGGCATGAAGAAGAGTAGAAGCAAAAGTAATATCTGTCTTCTTTACGACACTCCTTCCATGTACGTAACATGATTTTGGTTGGGACCGATGATACCACATTATGTATATCGTGGGATTCAAAGGGAAATATTGACAAATCCGCGTGAGTAGGAAGACCCGTTAGCCTAGATTTGTAGAAATTAAACTTTGAACACTCTCTACCCGAGATCTCGGTCTGCACATATCCGTCACAGGCCAAGATATTCGTAAGCCCATGTCTTCGATACTAGATCATGAGATATACTCGTCCCTGATCAGCAGCTATACCCAGAAAAATGTTTCGAGAAAATCAGATCATAATTAATTGTAAATAACCTACGGAGCCTCTACTTACACCAGTGTTTCCCGTCCCGTCCCCTCCTTCTCACCTCCTCCTCTTCCCCCTTCTTCTCCCCTCCTTCATCATCCCTCCTCATCCTCACTTACCATCATCTTCATCATCTTCATAATCCTCAACTTCATCTGCATCAGCCCCATCTGATCATCTTCTTTATAATTACTTTGACCATCAGCAATTTCTTTTGTATTTGCTTCCCTATCTCTATACGTCATTTAGTATCTTTTAAAAGACCTATTCGATGGATGAAACCGTCTACAAGGTGGTGGGGTATTACCTTGCCCCACCACCACCAGCGGTCCTTCCAGCCCTTATCAATTTGACAATTAGTAACATCAACGACAATTGGACTCTTGATGCATCACCAATCGTCTTTAGCGGGACTCATATGAATTTATATCAGCTCCCACAGGCTCCTGTAGCCGCTAAACCATGCTACTGCGGCCATAGGATGGTACTCCCCAACGAACAAGAAGGCAACTGGGATGATCATTGGGATTGCTCCGCTCTTTGCAAAATGTGGCAACGCAATAGATTTCGTCAAGAGAGCCTTTATGGCCCACAGTATGAATATAATCTCTTTGTCGAGGAATACTGTAAGAACTCCATTGAGATCATAGCTCATCACTCGTGACTAATAAGGAGACTTCCAAAGTTGACAATGACGAAACCCCGCTCCTCAAAAGAGAGAGTCCATTTGATGAACCTCCTATCTGGGAAAGGGCCTTAATTTTGATTAGAAGCGGGAGGAATGGCCCAGTAGATGTTCGTCCGGATCAAGGTATGTTAGGTACGCTGTTGCTGAACGGTGATATCTTGAGCTAATACAACCCTGACCAGACGAGCTTTCGTATGTGAAGAGGTTCCTGAAATCAGTCTGCCATGACGAGAGTAAATGGATCAATCGTTTTTCAGCAGAAAAGGAGGGAAATGTTCCCATCGGTGATGCGATTGACGATTCAGGATTCGTTGATGGCAAACTTATCGAGCCCGATGAAGGCGAACTCGGTGATGATGAGTTCGACGGGTTCAATACCGATGAATATAACACCGATGACGAGTATGAAAATGGTTCGGTCTCTGAGCAGGATTCCGATGAAACCAGCGAGGAAGACCTCAATGAGGGGGTGGCCTCCCAACCAGAGTATGCAAGTGACGACGCGCAGGAAAATAGCTCGGTCTCTGAGAAGAGTTCTAATAAAGCCAGCGAGGAAGAATTTGATGAAAAGGTTGCCTTCCAGCAAGAGTATGCAAGTGATGACGAACTTAACGAAAGAAAAATACTCCAGCCGAACTACGTGACTGAAGGAGGGTACGATGCAAGTAAAGTTGCTCAGCAGCAACTTGCAATCATGAAGGAGATTGACCAAAGAAATGCTAATCTAAAAAGAGATGACGCTATCAAGCAGGAGAGCAACGATGAGGCTGGTAGCAAAAACGAAAAAGAGGACAGCACGGATGATGACGAATATGAAGGGAAGTATTGGGGAAGATTTATTGAGAGGGAGAGGAGAGTCCCAAGGCCATGGGAGGATGAGCCATTGGACTATGGCAATCACGCATAAACCATGTAGCCACTCTCCTATACAGTGGTAAACACATGTACACAGGTTGATTTTTTCTATGTATGTGACGGATACATGGAAAGTATATAAGATACGCATGCATGTATCTACATGTAGTGTTGACACGTCTTTAAAGCTGCACCACTGTCGGCGTACAATGGTGTGACATGGTAATTACATGCAAATGAGGGAGTTTTGATTTTTTAGATACGCGTGTTAATCTTTTGCTATAATTATCAATTTCATCGTGCTTGGCTGTAACATGTAACCGGCGAAACCTGTCAAAGAATTTATCTTCACTAGGGCTTGGCTTTTTGACCTTTTTATCCCCACCTCCTCTGCCCCCGGGCCCCTCCCTCCGCTCCCCTCTACCTTTTGATACCAGTGCTTCTAGTTAAATTATCTCGGTACCTTTGGTTTGGCTGGTTGCCATGGTGGGTAAGGTTTATCACTCTCGACTAATCTACTCCAGTACATACATCTAGACCGGAAGACTTAGTATTTCTTATGATAAATCCTTGAACTAACACAGCGCACTTTCATGACAAGTAACGTCGTGGGCACACACATGCCCATCCATGAATGGATACATCATATATCCATCCACCCAGGAGACATATTGACATCCCTCCCCTCACCCCGCCATAACTCAATACTTTATCCAGAGCCCCGCACCCAACCCCGCTATCAATCAACCACATCACAGATAATCACTCATACAGCAGCCCGCCAACAACCCGCAACTTATTCACCCACCCCACACACTCCAGGCTACGGGCCCAGCCATTCCCCAACACACCAGCGTCAGCAGCGCCCAAAGCGGGGCTCTCAAACCACATGGGGAATCCTACATTGTGTATCTCTGCCCTGTACCAGCGGAGTGGAAACCCTTTTGACTCTTGCCCCTCCACCCCCCCCCCCCCTTGCCTGCTCCCATACATGTAGCTGACTACCCCACAGTTACCCCGTCACTACGACTGAGATCGAGGCGCAGATACCCCAACCCCGCGCACCAGCTTATCCCATAAGTGGGTACGTGGGCCAACCCACGGCATCCGCCGCCAAGGAGTTCTCGTATGTACCGAAACTAGAAACTGGATATGGGGCTACCGACAAGTTTAAAAGTAACTACAGGTCTTCCTGCCGTCCTGTGGTAGATGAGGAGGCAGACAGGGCGGTCTCCAGCCAGCAGCCAGGCAAGACAGGTAGGCAGTAGGCGGGCCACGCAGGCCAGCACCCCTTAGGGATCCTCCGTTCCCAGCCACTTCTTCAGCTGGAGCATGTGGCGCGGGAACCTATACATACATGTAGCTATGTAGGCGGGCGGGTGGGTAAGTTTTACCATGTAGTCCCGGGCTTGAGCGGACAATCCGCCAGGCCCAATCACAAACTATCACTCGTCCCATCCATTAATCCGTGTGCTCGCGTGATGACCGCCAATCACAGCGCACGAGTGATACCCCATGATCGACTCACCGCCCGCAACTAGAGCAGTAGCTAAAGTACGATGCGAAGATTCCCACACTGCCACGGCCACGGCCACGCACGCCGTAAAGAATGTTTACAGAGCTACACATTTAGTTACTCCCTAACCACTACCACGAGCGTCCCCAGAGGTAGGAAGTATGTAGGTAGGTACGTAGTTACGAGAGGGTATCTATCATCACCTCTGTTATAGTTTACATGCAGTGCCATGTATGCATCTATTATGCCTCCCGCACCGTACCGAACCTGTAATAATACAGCCACAGCCACCCAGCCCAACCCAACCCAACCCAGCCGCACAGGAAGAGTAAGCGAGAAAAAAAAAAAAAAGAAAGAAAAAAAAGAAAGAAAAAATCAGTCTATCAAAGCCAGCCCGCAGTTAAAAGAATTTTTTTTTTAATCATTTTCCAACGCCCATTTCCCGCGATGACGACAAGTGGAAAGAAGAAAAGGAGAAGGAGTGAAGGATAGCATACAAATAGAAGGGGGAGAGAGAAAGGAAAGAGGGGGGATGAGGAGAGAGAGGCTGTGAGGGGAGGAGGGGGGGAAAGAGAGAGAAAAAACTACGCCTGCGCACATTGCGGCTGGGCGTCCATATCTTCGTCGTCGTCATCCTCGTCGACCCATGCGCCACCAGACTGGCTATCGTCGTTTCCATACTGCGGGCGAGAATGTTAGTTTATGTTTCTAGTAGGATGGGAAGTGATTGGGGGGGGGGGGGATGATTACTTCTTCCATGTTCGCATCCTCATATTCGACCTCATCCACCTGCTCGGCCTTAATCTCCTCTGCGGTCGACTTCGGCAGCAGCTCCCTAATCTTCTCCACGTCAGGGACCCATCCGTCCTTTGGGAACTCGATGTCGATGACGAGATAAAGGTCGCCTCTCGCCTCGCTCCTCTTTATGGGCATTCCCTCGCCCTTCACCTTTAAGACCTGCCCAGGCCTCAACACCTTCCCCCTCGGCACCTTAACGACGATGCCCCTCCCATCCAGGTGCTTTAGCACCACCTTCTCAAATCCCGTTAGGGCCTCTGCCAGCGTCACACTCAACCGTGCACTCAGGTCCGCGCCGCTACGGTCGAAAACATCATGATCCTTCTCCTCAATGACAAAGACGATGTTTCCCGTCTCCATGTCCGGCACCTCGTCAGCCTCGCCCTCGAGCACGATTTTGTCCCCGTGTTTACTACCGCGCGGGATGTACAGCTCGATGACCTTCTTCTCCTCGTGGACGGCAGAGCCCTTGCAGCGGCGGCAGCGGTCGCGCTCACGGAAGGTCTGCCCGGTGGCGGAGCAGAGGGAGCAGGGTGAGTTTTCTTGAGTGACGAGACCGCGACCAATTTGGCGGAGGTTTTGGGTGAAGCCTTTGCCGGAGCATTGGGTACACTTTTTGGGCTTGGCGTTTGGCTTGCCGCCAGTTCTAGGTGGAAGTTAGTACAGTGTTGGGCGGGAGAGAGAAAGAGAGAAGAAAGGGGGGGGGGGGTGTTTACCCGTTGCATTGTGTGCAGAGGACGTTGCGGGTACTCTTCATCTTAACGGTCTTGCCTTTGTAGAGGTCCTCGAGCGAGACCTCATACTCCTGGACCGTATCCTTCCCTCGCCCCTTCCTCCCCGGCATGCCACCCATACCTCCCATGCCTCCCATACCGCCCATTCCACCCTTTCCACCCATTCCTCCCATAAACATCTGATTGAGCAGATCCTCGAGGTCGACCTCGCCGTCCATGCCACTACCATTGGCACCAGGTGTAAAGTCGGCCATGCCGAATCGGTCATAACGCGCGCGCTTGTCCTCGTCATAGAGAATCTCGTAGGCCTGCGAGATATCCTTGAACTTTTGCTCGGCATCCTCGCGCTCGTGCTCGGGAACCTTATCGGGGTGCGAGGAGAGCGCTGCTTTATGGTAGGCTTTTTTGATCTCGTTCTTTGTGGCGGTGGGTGGGAGTCCGAGGGTGTCGTAAAGGGTAGTATCAGGAGCGCCGTCCACTGAAAAGAAAGAGAGGGCTAGGTGTTAGTGAGGGATGCAGTGGTTTTTTTTGGGGGGAGGGGGATGAAGAGAGGCTTACTTATGAGTGCTGGCAGGTATAGTATACCCTCTGATCACTGTGAAGTTGTTTTAGTTTGTAGATGTGTATCTTTAAAGCGAGAGAGTTTTTGGCGACGAAAAGAGAGGGCTTTGGTTTGGCGGAAGAGGGGGGAGAGAAAGAGAGAGAAGAGAGAATGAGAGGTTTGATGGTGGTGGCGGAGGGGGAAGAGAAGATGAGGTTTGTGTGTTTGCAGAGACTGATCTGAAGAAAAGAATCTCTGCATGTCAGTTGCAGTGTAGCGAACCAACCATTTTAACAAGGATTCATCCCACCTCAGGCTCCAAGGCCTCCACCAACAAGAAAAAAAAATAAAAAAAAAAAAGGAGCCCCACTCACATTCCGAACCCTGCAAGTAAGATATCTCTACAAGTAAAGGAATTAACGAAACCCCCAATTGCAGCCGTTATATCCCCAGATAAATAAAAAAAAAAAACAGTTAATTGTACTTGTTAGTAAAGCGGCCTCACATCTCCATTAACTAAAAGCCCTATAATCATCCCCCCCACTATGTAATACCCACCGCCGCTTTAGAGCCTCAATCCCATCCCATCATCATCACCAATCAATCAACGTCCAAACCTCTACACACCGCCACTGGTGCACCACCACCATCACCACCACCACCACCATGACTACGCTCCTCCTACTCAGAAAAAATACTCGTCTCTCCCGGTGGCCCTCTCTACTGGGCCAATGCCACAAATATCGATGGAACTCGGGCCCAGCACCCATTAAGCCTGAGCCGCCGTCATTGAACAAGCCTGCCCGGACCCGTTTTGCACCCAGTCCGACGGGGTTCATGCACTTGGGGAGTTTGCGTACCGCCCTATACAATTACCTGTTGGCCAAGAACACGGAAGGGCAGTTTATCCTGAGAATTGAGGATACGGATCAGGTTTGTGTCCCTCTATGCGCCCCATCTACTCTACGGGGAAATGAGACACTGAGCACGGCGGGGGAAAGAAAAGGACTGTCGAGGGCGCGGAGGAGAGTATCATGGAGACATTGAGATGGGCCAAGCTTCAATGGGACGAGGGTATGCTCCCCCCTTCCCCCCCCCCCCATATTATCTAGATATTCTGTATAATACAACAACACTTACACTACACTTTACTACTTAGGCCCTGAAGTCGGCGGAAACCACGGCCCCTACAAACAGGTGTGTCCTCCGTCCCCTCACAAACCCTCACTCACCCGAGTGACCCTCCATGATGCACTAACAACCCCCACCTAATAGTCCAAACGAACTCCCCTCTACCGGGCGCATGCCGAGCAGCTCCTCCTCGACGGCACCGCCTACCGTTGCTTCTGTGGCCCCCAACGCCTCGAGGCCCTCGCCGCCGCTCGTCAAGCCGCCGGCCTCCCCGTCGAGTACGACCGTCGCTGCCACAACCTCACCCCCGCCGAATCCGACCGCCGTGCTGCCGCAGGTGAACCGCACGTCGTCCGCCTCCTCGCCCCCGAAGTCTGGCCCTTCTTCACCGACGATGTCTACGGCCGTATCCAGTACGGCACCAATGTGCGCGCGCACGCCGAGGGCTCCTACGAGGACCCAATCCTCCTAAAGAGTGACGGGTCCCCTACGTACCATCTTGCCAATGTCGTCGACGACCACTTCATGGAGATTACACATATAATTCGAGGAACAGAGTGGATGCCGAGTACGCCGAAGCATGCCTACCTATACAAGTGCTTTGGCTGGCAACCGCCAAGGTTCGTACATGTGGGGCTGTTGATGGGCAACGACAAGCAGAAGCTATCGAAGCGCAACGGTAGTGTCATGGTCAGTGATTACCGCGAGCAAGGGTACTCGCCCCAGGCGCTGATCAATTTTGTGGCGCTGCTGGGGTGGAGCCATGGCGGCGCGGGGAAGAGCGATCTGATGACGCTGGGCCAGCTCGTCGAGAGGTTCAACGTCGGGAGCCTCACCGCGGGAAACACCATCGTCAATATGGAGAAGCTGCCGTTCCTTCAGAAGGGGCACCTCAGGAGGATGTTTGCGGATGACAAGAAGATTCCAGCGTCCGAGGTCGCAAAGGTTGAAAAGGAAGTACGCGCTCTCTACGGCGACAAGTATATCCCCCCCACCCCCTTCTCCTAACCCCACCAACCAGACTAATGTCCCTCCCCTTACCTAGGCTCGAAACAGGTGAACCAATCACCACCGACTATATCCACGCCGTACTCAAAGCCGACTTCAAAAACTACCTCAACCCGTCCGAGTTCGCCGCGAAATCCAACTACTTCTTCACCCCCCCCACCTTCGACTCCGATGAGACTGTCAAAGCCATCGTCAGCTTCCGCAAGTACACGGGCATGTCTACCTCCGAGATCTACTACGGCTTCATCGACGCTGTCGCCGCCTCCCCCTGGGACCCCGACTCCCTCAAAGCCCTCCAAAAGTACGGCCAAGACCTCGACGAGGAAGCCTGGGGGGCGCGCATGCGGCTCCTGCGCATCGCCGTCTGCGGCGGCCGCAGCGGGCCCTCAATGGCAGACACCATGCAAATCATCGGCAAGGAGCGCGTGCTCCAGCGCCTCAGGGACACGGACAAGGCCTTCGTGCAATTCAAAGGTGAGCTCGAGGCGGCCGAGGCGCAGCACAACAAGATTCATGAAAAGTTGCTGAAGCAATACCAGGAGCAGAGGTGGCGCGAGGAGCAGGAGCGGCGCGGGGTGAAGCCAAGGTCAAAGAAGAAGCTGGACGGCCGCCACGAGGCAATGCTGCGCATGAAGATTGGACCGCCGCCAAGCGAGAGCAAGGGGTTCCAGTTCATGCCCTCGGAGATGAAGAAGCGGCTCCTGAAAGCCTGGGAGGAAGAGGCAGAGGCGTATAGGGTGCGCGAGACATTCCCGGAGAGGAAGGAGGAGAATGGGGCGGGAGAGTGGAGAGAGGAGACCGAGATGGTGAAGTGGCCGGGCAATAGGCCGAAACCAGACTATGCGGCGGAGAGGGAAGACTCCAGAGGAGGATATAAAAGGCCGGGATTCGATAGATACGATAACAATGTACGAGGCCGCAGATCTAAATAGAAGGGGTGGGGGATTGTGCTTGTACATAGTTTTTTTTTTTTATAATTAGTTGTGATATGGTAATCCTACTCCGGTTCTGTAAATCTTGGGTTTTCGTTTGTGAGGGTGCTTTCAAGTGGTGTGGTTTAATCATGGCTTATCACTCGGTTTCGACGATACACCGAACCCCAGTTGGTGCACAGTGCACTACAAGGAAGGATAAATGTAATTATACAGCGAAGGGAGAGGGGGTGTCATTTATCATTAAGTGTACCTATGTACTTAACATAGAGAGAACGTTAGGTGAATACAGTATCAAAAAGAGGGGTGGGATCGCTACGGTATTGCCGCTAACACGCTAATAGTGTGGTAAGGATACGGTATTTTTACAGTACTCTTCCTCTAATGCGGGTTTAATTTGGTATTTGTCACCAAGTACCGTAGTCCTATGGCAGTGATTTCACCTCATTTTTTTCATACTGTATAATAGGTCACGACGGCTGCTAGGGAGGGGTCATATCAAGCTATGGATTCAAAACACCCTAACTCCATATTCCCTACATATAAGGGTACTTCGGAAAATATTTTGAAACATACTTAGGTAGATTTACCTTCCCACCCACCAGAAGCAAATGGGGCCGAGAGGTGGTACCCCTACCCTTGTCCCCTCGATCGTGATAATGTTCCTACATGAACGGTGGAAACTCCAAATATATCTCAACTATGGCTCAAAGGGAGGGAGTTCTCCTAACGGGTCTTCGTTGGGAGAGCCCAGCGAACCTCTGGCCGGGAGAAAGGACTGGAAGAAAATATTAGCCCGAAAGGACTAGAATATCGCGGCTATTACGACCCAGGGGTGGATGGATTCTTGGGGCTAAAATAGCCTCTGTAGACACAAATTCTCCCTGTATAAAGGTACGAGTTTGCCCACTTTTGTACATTCGACTGTAATAGCATATTCTACTAAACTGGTAGATCTTCACCTGGATACTCTAAGGTCTTGGCACCCATCTACTAGGTCCTACCCAAACGGGTGACCGTAATATTTGCAACTAAAGTAATATTCACACCTAACCCCTACTTACTATCATATCACACGTGGGGAAATATGTAGACAGGTACGATCTCGAAATTCCTCCAAACAGTTCAGGGGCGTCGAACAGTTCTGGAATTCAGCCCTCGAAGCTTCTTAATTCCATGCATATGGGTCTTGGCGTGCGTAAAAGACGATGTGTCCTCCCAGTCCCCCCCCCCCGGCACGCAAAAAAATCCGCCGCCCTTTCTCTCCTTATCCGAGACAACGAACGACCCGCAGCCCGTCCATCCTCCCACGTATATATCTTCCCACGAACAGGTTCACTTCACTTCTCCCCATTGCCATCACACCCACATTCCCTCCCTAAGCTACGTACAGCTGCTACCTCCCCCAATCATTGCCATCACCATGAAGTTCCTTTCAGCGCTCCTTCCTATTCTCACTCTCGGGCTAGCTTCTGCTGCCGATGTCGCTAGCGAGGCTCCTGTCGCCACACCGGAGAAGGTTGTTAAGGCCCTGAACGTATCGCTCGGAGTACAATTCGTCGATGCTGTCCCTGAATTCGGTATCAAGGCTGTCAATGGTATCCCAACCAGGCTCAATCTCCACATTGTCAACAACGAGGAGGAGGACATCCGTGTCCAGCTGGTCCAGGGATCCTTCAAGACCCCCAAGGGCGAGGAATTGAGAAACTTTACGGCCGCAAGGGTCGGGGTGAAACTTGGGAAGGATGCGTCGGTAAGTTTTCCTGACGAAACATAATACAACCACTTGTGGACAAAATGCTAATTTCTTTTTTCCCCCGGGGATAGATTGATGTGCCATATCAGTTTACAACGGAGATGCATCCTCAGGATGTCATCTTCAACCTGAGGATGTTCCTCAGAACTGCTGAAGGCTTGGCTGTTACCCAGTCCGCGTTCAACCAGACTATGTCCGTCGTCGAGGCGCCTACCTCACTCTTCGACCCCCAGGTGTAAGTTCATCCTCTAAGCATTAGGAGTTTCGCCTATCGACTAACATAATGTCCCTGAAGTCTGTTCTTGTACCTCCTCCTCGCCGCCGGATTTGGTGCCTCTGCCTACTTCGTCTACAACACTTGGCTCGCCAGCGTCATCCCCAAGACCAAGCGCTCCAACTCTGACCAGCCCCGTCTCGTACGCCCTGCTCCCACCCTTGCTGCCACCAGCGGCGGATCCTACGATGAGAGCTGGATCCCAGAGGGTCACATCAAGAAGCCTGCCACTACCCGTGCCCGAAGCGGAACCCCTAAGGCCAAGGGCAGGAGGGGTGAGTAAAAACAAAAAGGGTAGCATCGTTTTTTTTTTATATCTTTTTATAGGCTGCAGGCTGGAGGGTTGGCCGCATTTTTGTTGCGTTCTTTGTAATTTACCGTAGGGACCAAAAAGGGACTGCAATGAGATATGGGTTAGGAATCATGACTGAATGCTTGTGCTAGATGATTCTAACTCTGATTTTGATTGTGCTTGTGCTTGCTCCTTGTAGATAATCCCACGCTGTGGCATGGCTTGTTGAGTACTATGCAGGGCCATTGTTGAGTAAACAAGAGATTAAGTAACGAGGGCTCCAACGAGTCTGCCCAGCCTGCAAGCCATGCTAGTTAGAACCACATACGTAAATGTACCTACTGTACTCGCGCGCCGAGTTTTAACTGAATCACATGACCTGTGAGCAGCGCAAGAAACCTGCCAACCAGCACCACGTGATTTAGTTAGAATTCGGCCGCGCGAGTAGTTTGTCGGCGAGTGACATCCTATGAGCGGACCCACTTTTCAAGCCCGCTTTAACTATCTCTGGCTTAGCCCCTCCACACCCTGGCCATAAATAATAGTACAACAAATATTAATTTATTAGTACCCACGACAACAACCCTGCAATTAGTATTAGCGCGGTGTGTACTTATTAGTCAATATTTGATCATTGACACACACCCTTTGGGCCATCCAGCAGCTGCAGTTTCAAAACTAACCACACATTCACTCACAGTGACTCACTAGAGACAGTAAGGTACGCACATCATGTAGGGGGGGGGAGGGAGATGGCTGTCCAATTCCTTCTCAATGCATGCTGTATGTAAGGTAGGCAGGCTGAAAAAAAAAAAACACGGTGCCACGATATTTCGCGCGTTGTCATGCCAATTACAGTTATGGGCGCAATTTGTAACCTCCTCTAGAGTACGGCCCCCCCGCGGTGACAAAGGGGAAATACAAGTACCAATAGTACCACACCCGTATTAATAGTATGTAGGTAAGTTGCTTTACGTGAAGCTCTCCCCCCACCACCGCCGCCGCTGTGGGTTCTTTTTCCCTTTTCGAGTTCTTCCTTTCTTTTTTTATTTCAAGTGGAGTGTCCAGGAGAGCTTGATAAGGGAAGAAGGGGAGGGGTGGAGGGGGGGGGATTAATTATATAAAGGGGAGGGGGCACATCATGTCACTGGGACTAGAGTATACACTACTTCTTATATAAGTTTGGTACAACCTCGCTCGCTCAGAAACATCGGACATTCTACCGTAAAGGACTCTCACTTACGGAAAACACCTATAACCCACTCCAAAAAGACTTATTACTTCACATCCAACCCAATGACGGTCCCCACCACCGAGCCCGCGGGCGACCCCATGTTCGTCTACGGCTCCCTCATGTCTCCCCATGTCCTCTACTCCATCATCGGGCAGCCCGACTCCCTGACCCCCTCCCTCCTCAGCGCCCAAATGTATCCCGCCACACTCCACGCCCACAAGCGGCACAGCGTCCGCTACGCCGACTTCCCCGCCGTCGTCAAGACGGACGCCCCGACGGACAGCGTCAGCGGCCTTCTGGTCGTGGGGCTAACCGAGGCCCAGAAGGCGTGCGTCGACCGCTTCGAGGGCAGCCTGTACACGCGTGAGGAGGTACAGGTGGTGCTCGAGGACGGCCAGAAGAGGCGGGCGAGGGTCTATGTGTGGGCGGGGGATATGGCGGGCTTGGGGGCGAAGGAGTGGAGCTTTGAGGCCTTTAAGAGGACGGGATCGTATGCGCGCTGGGGCTATGTAGAGAAATAGTAGAGTCGGAGGGGTGGGCACTGATTGGGAAGGTGGACCTTTGGTTTTTTAATCTGCGGGATTGGCGTATCGGGTTTGCATCGCGCAGGTGATTGTCCAATTAGCTAGATAAGTATATAGTAGAAGGCCTTTAATATAGGTTTTCAAATTTCTCGCAATGGGATATGCTATATATATATATATATTTAAGTGCACTTATATACCTTTAATCGAATGCCAGTATGATGAAGGAGCCGGTTTGTCTCGCACTGCAATAGAGGGAGGGGTCTCTAAAACCCTTTTTTTTTCGCCCCTAAACACTCTAGCTCTAAACCTTTATTCAGGAATTGGGGCTATAATTGCGCATATCCCTTGATCAGATAAATATAATCATTTTGGTTCGAGTCACGTAAAAGAAAATACAGTACAAATAATATCCAAAAATAGATAAGACCTTTTCACCTCCACACCCGCTTCCAAGAAGATAAAAAACGAAACAAATACGTTTTTATATATATCATGAGCTCTCTCGAGGTGATTCCTGAGTAGAATATTTCGGAATCTATTATCACGTTAGCCTCACAGTGTGATATTCGACTGGCAATACTTATGCGTGAGGTTTCTCTATGCCTCCCAGACAGGCCAAAGAGGGGACTTACTATGAAAGGTGCCTAGGTTCTTGAGCGTTTCTTATCTTCCCCCGGGCTGTTTCTACTTTTATCCAAATCTCTGACGATTCTTCGTACACCCCCAGGGAATGGAGGGAACGGGCCAAATTATGAAGGGCATCTAAAGTGTCTGGATGCTCCCTCCCGCCGACCTTTTCTCTAGCTGCTACCTCCTGTCTGCTAATCTCTACAGACTCTTCATATCCCTTCGTATCATGGAGGTAAAGAGCCAAATTGTAAAGGGCATCTAAAGTGTCTGGATGCTCCCTCCCCAAGACCCTCTCTCTGGCCGCTGCCACCTGCCTTCCAATCTCTACCGATTCTTCGTACACCCCCAGGGAATTGAGGGAACGGGCCAAACTATGAAGGGCATCTAAAGTGTTTGGATGCTCCCTCCCGCCGACCTTTTCTCTAGCTGCTACCTCCTGTCTGCTAATCTCTACAGACTCTTCATATCTCTTCGTATTATGTAGGGAAAGAGCCAAACTGTAAAGGGCATTTAAAGTGTCTGGATGCTCCCTCCCCAAGACCCTCTCTCTGGCCGCTGCCACCTGCCTTCCAATCTCTACCGATTCTTCGTACACCCCCAGGGAATTGAGGGAACGGGCCAAATTATGAAGGGCATCTAAAGTGTCTGGATGCTCCCTCCCGCCGACCTTTTCTCTAGCTGCTACCTCCTGTCTGCTAATCTCTACAGACTCTTCATATCTCTTCGTATCATGGAGGTAAAGAGCCAAATTGTAAAGGGCATTTAAAGTGCCTGGATGCTCCCTCCCCAAGACCCTCTCTCTGGCCGCTGCCACCTGCCTTCCAATCTCTACCGATTCTTCGTACACCCCCAGGGAATTGAGGGAACGGGCCAAATTGTAAAGGGCATTTAAAGTGCCTGGATGCTCCCTCCCCAAGACCCTCTCTCTGGCCGCTGCCACCTGCCTTCCAATCTCTACCGATTCTTCGTACACCCCCAGGGAATTGAGGGAACAGGCCAAATTATAAAGGGCATTTAAAGTGTCTGGATGTTCCCTCCCCAAGACCCTCTCTCTGGCCGCTGCCACCTGCCTTCCAATCTCTACCGATTCTTCGTACACCCCCAGGGAATTGAGGGAACGGGCCAAATTATAAAGGGCATCTAAAGTGCGTGGATGCTCCCTCCCGCCGACCTTTTCTCTAGCTGCTACCACCTGTCTGCTAATCTCTACAGACTCTTCATATCTCTTCGTATTATGGAGGGAACGAGCCAAATTGTAAAGGGTACTTAAAGTGTCTGGATGCTCCCTCCCCAAGACCCTCTCTCTGGCCGCTGCTACCTGCCTGTAAACCTTTATCGATTCTTCAAAGTTCTCCATTGTAGAGAGCGACCAACCCATATTATGGAGGGCAGTTAATGTTCTCGGGTGTTCACCCCCCAGTGTTTCCTCGCTTGCGGCCACGAATCTTCTATACGCCGTTACCGACGCTTCGCCCCTCTTCAGCCTCGTAAGGCAATCGGCAATATCACAAACTATCCCCAAAGTCCTCGGATGTCCCTTTCCTAGCACTTTCTCACTGATAGGTAGTAAGATCTCCAATGACTCCAACGATTCTTGATGTCTTTTAAGGCGAAAAAGTACAAGGTTCAAGGAGACCTTAGTCTCCAGCGTAGTAGGATGCTCGTCTCCCAATAATTTCTCCTGAAATGCTGCGACCTTTTTATACAACTCGCAAGCTTTTTCACTCCGCCCGGCATGTGAATATATTGATGCTAATACACACATGTTGCTCACCACTTGAATGCTAGGTTCCTCGATTGTGTTGTTTGGAAACTGGCTTGATAAAAAGGCTTCAAGAATTTCGATAGCCTCCCTATACAAGCCATGGGATCGGCAATGCTTTGCAATCATTTCTTGAGCAATTATTGTCTCTTCATTCCAGGTAATGTCTAAGGTAGCTAGATTTCGTAAATTTTCCGTGGCAGTGTTGATATGGTGCAGGATCCGCATTCCAAAGACCCATTCATCCATTGTACGGTCTCCCTCCTGACGCTGATATGTTGCGCCAACAAGACATATAGCTCTTTTCATATAACTACAACGTCCATCGGTATCAAGACTCTCGCGAGCCCATTCTAAAACTAATGGATGAAACGAAATCTTAAGTCTTGTTGATTGTATATCATCCTTCCGCCTTGCGAGTGAGAATGACAATAGGGGATCGATAGGATCATCGGCCAAAGAGTCGTCTAATATACATAATATAAGCATCCCAACAGGTTTAAGCGTTTATTACAGTGAAAAGAACCTTCAAATAGCGAGGGAACAACTCCTTTTCCTCGAAAGAGCAACTCCTCTGAGATATCAACCCCCCCAAGAAATGCACAGAGTATAAGTAGCTCAGACGCAAGTTTGGGAAGGGAATCAAATGAAATCTTCCAAGTAGTGTAAACCGTGTCGTTCCTATATCGCTGCGGTAACCCCCGATGACCCTTTGACGTAACACGTTTAAAATTTGTAGTGTATAGTGTTAGGTAGCTAGAGATCGGTATCTGCTTGGCTGATATATATCCGCCAGCTTGGTCGAGCGCTAGTGGGAAATATCCCAGTCTCTCCGAGATTTTTTTGGCCTCCACGTAATCTCCATTAACCTAAGCATTTATTTTAAACTTTAAGACTGGGCACCAGTTAATCTTACCTGTATCATTTTCCGAAATATTGGGATCCTTTCCTGCAGATTTTAATACAATGCGAACTGCGGCATTTTCATCTATCTTATCAACCTCCACGCTAGTCCCCAAATGTTTAAGTTCCAATCTTCGAGTAGTGATTATGGTGCTTCCGTGGTTGAAATCCAACTTCGGAAGAAAGTCGTACACATTCACGGAGTCTATATCATCATTATTGTCGAAAATAATTAGCCAATCTTTGTTTTCCTGATCCGAAAGCCACCTTTTTATTGCCTTTATAACCGAGGCGGGGGGGACATCCTCCGATATCGTTCCAGTTGGCTTAATAAATCCAGAGAGACCTAGAAGAGAGCCTATCTGTTCAACTTCGCTACCAGAATTTTGGAGATTTGCCTGGTAGTGAGAAATTATCTGCTCAATCATCACTGCTGCGCTTTGAGCAAGGGAGGTCTGGCTTGTAGCGTCAATCCAAAAGATTGAAGTGTATGAAGAGCTTGAGTAGTGCCGATATGCATACTCTGTGGCAATCTGGCTTTTCCCCATCCCACCGAGCCCATGAAGAACCGCAATCCGGTGTTTTTGAGTGAGTTGATGACTGGTCCCTGTGGCCTGGCCACCGGAAGCTCCAACTTTCGGGCAAAGTATCGCACCTATATCGGCAAGTAAATCCTCCCTCCCTTGGAAAAACTCGTTCCTTCCTAAAGGTAGTTGAACTGGGACATGAAATTTTGGAAATTTCGGGTAGTCTAAGATCGTATTTTGTGGAGACTGGTGCTTCGGAAGAATGGCAACAAGTCCAGCATTGTATTCTTTTAGTTTGTTGATAAATTCTCTGGATCTTCCCTTATCAACGATTGTCCATCGGAGCTTTTTATAAAGCGGCAATATCTGCTGCATTTTACTTGCCGAGTCTTGGATTCGCTTTATCTCCTCCGGAAGCCCAGGGACAAGATCCTTGCTTTCTAAGCTGTAAGGGTTCTCAAGAATACTGATCCCAGATGAATCTAGGCCTGGAAAAGGTTCTGGGGCTGTTGCTTTTTTCGCTCTTCCATCCACGGAGCGTGACCGGCGTAGGCGTGTGACGCGCACGGATAACCAGGAGGAAGATGAGGTGGTATCTTCATGACTTTTCTGGGACGAATTGCTGGCTTGAATGCCGTATCTTGTTCTCAGATCTTCGGCACTCGTGAAGAGCGAGACGATTCTAGCCAAAGTTCCTATAGCATAGCGATATCGATAATCGTTTGGGTCTAATTTTGTATTTAGACCACCCTTTAGATCCCATATTCTTTCCCATCCTATCAAACGGTTCTTCTCGGTGTTGAGCTGCCAAACAAAGTGGTCGTGGGCGACAGCGAGGTCTTTCGTTTCGGATAATATGTCGTAACATTTCAAGCTAGTTTCAAACAAAGCCACGGCGGCTGCTGCTGCCCCGAATGGTTCCATGACACATTAGCCCAGCTAGTTAGTCCCTTCTTGTATCTTCTGAGGATGTAGAAAGGCTTCGGGTACCCGCGTTGTTCGTTCTCGATCTCAGCCTTGCACCGTCAAAAGCGGGGATATATCAACGTTACAAAGCTTCAGCTTGCGGTGAACAAGGCTGTTACACAGAATCGTAGCACACCGCCACATGTTCGATCGCCTTTCGAGCGTTCGTTACAGAATCTGGAAAGCTCAATTGATCCAGTACTCGTCCCTCCATGACGTTTCCGAACACGACCAATATTGAATACCATACAAATAGGAGGGACTTGGCGCTTTTTTGTGTGTATGCAATAGCAGTCGTGTTCGGAAACGTCATGGAATTAGTAGTACTGATGCGTACTAATAAATCATGATGCCAGTGCTTGACTACATTGTGATCAAGTGAGGTGGATGTGATTTGGTCGGTATATCGTGCGCATTCTAGAGGAATATTGGTAGGGGTAAGTGCAGCCACAACCACTGTCTAGAGTACCTACACGGAGGGACTACCTACATGTACAAATTGTTTAAACCTACTCCGGCCAGTTGGCCAAGGACTGGGAAATGATGCTAAATACGCAGCCTAATGTGATAATAGCTACAGACGATCTGACGTTGACTTTGGCGACTCAACACCGAGTACAACTAGGGGTAAGTCTACTGCTGTTGCAACCACGGCCACTGTCTACACACTTATCCCTACACCTGTAGAGTAGTACCTACAATCAAACATGTAATCTATACAAACGGCAACACATTCAGCACCGACCTCTCAAAATCTTTTGAGTAAGCTTGAGGTATGACATCATTATCATGACTGTGTAAATATCGTGCATGTCCATGATTAACTGGCTCGATTTACGAGGGATATTGTCGATCGACAGTTATCACCATGGTTCATGTAGCCTATGTGAGCCCCAATACCTAGGGTACATGTATCTAGAAGGCGGCTGACCCCTACCATTCCTCAGCCTTACACCCCAACCTCAGGCCATAACTTGACTTTCTTTCAATGTCAAATGCTGATCCGATCAATAGCTCCACAGAGATAATATGTTTGACAACCTAGTCCGAATCAGCAGCGTGGATCAATGTTTCCCTATCTGCTGGTTTCAAAGACGGGTTCCTTTTCTTTTGTGTTAGCTGGTTCCAAAGATAGCCGGCCATATACAATCAAAGTCAAGCCACTAAATGCGAGGTCCCCCGAAGCTATTAATAAACGGCATTCAGATCATTGACTACTCTACTCCACGTGATCCGATCTATCCTACTCTATTTACGCGGAGGAGGTGTGGACCGAAGTGCGGTTTTGCGGGGTACAGCACGATTTTAAGTTTCTTGGGAGAGAACCCGAGTGATGTAGGGTGTGTGTGGGGGAGGGGATCGAATGTTACTCGAGCTCTGCATAATTGATTATTTGTTTATTCGGCACGCCACGGCAAGTTCCACCAAGGGCTCAACGGTACCATTTTCAACCAACCCCAATAGGTATCTCAGTCGAGGGAGACGAACAAATTCAACGCTGCCACGACTACTAGAGAAAGAGGGGTATTAACCTTAGATAAGAGAGACACGGCCAGCCTGTTATCGATCATCGTGAGTCCCATCGGTATCGATACTGGAACTGGGGAAGGGGGGGTCGAGAGATCCGCGCGTAACTGTGTGTTAAATAGTGGCACTGGCCCTGCTGCCAAGTATCGCAGAAGCTCAAAGCTTCACCTTACCACTGTTTCAGGACAATATTAATAGATTTACCCGCTCTCCCCTGTCATCAACGTGCAACTTTTTCATCCCAGACGAGACAAGACGAGACGATACGACACGATATACGATACGAAGAGCATCCAGGGCGTTAAGCTGAGGGGAGGAGTGTGTGTAAAGAACGAAAGAGAGTGGTTTTCATCTCATCTGTGTTGGCTACACACTAAGGTAAATACAGCACCCACCACCTCCCCCTTTAATTGCGGGAAGAGCACGCGAGCAAAGTGTGATTTAGAGACAGAGAGGGGCGATATAAAACTACATATCATATACTAATACCACACCTCATACATGTATGTTGTACCTGCCTACATAGTATACATACCATCCATCCATACCACACCCAGCCTGCCCTCAGCAGCTCTCTCGCTCCACACTACCAGTATTTTCTCACCATACCTTACCTTACCTACCTACCTATAACAACCTTTCTACGCCTCTGTCTCGCTCACACTTACCACTCACTCTACCTAAGCATACTATCGCCTCTCGAGCTCCCGTATCGATCGTATCGTTCCCACGAATTCTAAATAGTCCACAATGTCCCCAGCAGTCACCCTACCACCGTTACAAACAAGGACAACCTGCTGTCCAAACTGCGGCGCGGACGCTCAAGAGTTCGCCGATGCGAGACGACGCATAGCAGAGCTCGAAGCTCAGGTTAGGATCCTGAGCGATAAAGCCTCCTCAGCTGGTAAGCTCATTATTGTTTCCCTGATCCCATTGTATTGCAGCCATCCATACCTCCCCCTAGCATAGCACAAGCCCCCGTACCACCAACCAGACTAGCTCCCCCCCCCCCCCTTCTCCACCTAAAAGATCCCCAAGCTAAACCCTGAACCCAGTGGACAAACTCGCCGACTATGAAGACGAATTCCGCAAACGCTCGATCTCCTCTGGCCGCGACACCATGGGCTCCAATGCCTCTCCACCCCTGACACGCCCGACCTCGTCCCCCTCGCAGATACCCGTGCCGCCGCCAGCCCTCAACCGCATCTCAGCCTTTCTCTCCGCCGCCACGACCCGACGCGGCGCCCCCCCGCCCAGCCCGCCTCCCGAGGAAGTGGTAAACGAGCCGCTGGAGAAGGAGCGACGGCTACGGGTGAAGGCGGAGGAGCGGCTGGAGCAGGTTACGGGGGAGCTGGAGGACCTGTCGGCCACCTTGTTCCAGCAGGCGAACGAGATGGTCGCGACGGAGAGAAGGGAGAGGGCCAAGCTGGAGGAGAGGATCGCGGTCCTGGAGGGCAGAGAGGGAAAGACGAAGGAGCGTTTGGGACTACTGGAGAGGGCCGTCGAGAGAGCGGGGAGGGTGAGGGAGGTTTTGGCTGAAGGGCAGAGAACGACGAGTATGCCCCCGAGCATGCCTGGCCGAGGGCTCGGTATAAGGGTCTAGGGCCAGCAACGGGAAAATTAAAAAAAAAAGTTATCTAAGAGGACAATCTTGGTTGAATATGTCTTCTTATAGACTTGGGGGGTCCCTCCCTTTTTCTGACTTTTTTTGGGGGGAGGCGTTTGTGAATATCTCTTATTCTGGAGTTGTGCTTTTTTTTATTTCCTTCGGGGTTTCTCTTTTTTTCTCTTTCTCTTTTTTTTTATCCTTCAAAACATTCCCCTCCCCCCTTCGCGTTCTCCTCTTCTTCTTGCAACATTTGATTGATAAACGATGCGGGTGTTTTTTCCATTCCATTTTCCAGCCTTTCTCCGACGCTGCAGCTAGCGTGCGCGGCCCTGCATTCACGGCGTACCACTTTTCCCCGTCTTCTTTTCTTCTTTTTCGTTTATTACCTCTTCACGATGCCTGGATTGACGACTTTTTCCTTTGTTCCGTTTCCTTTGGCTGCTATGTTGTGTTGTGTTGTGTGTTTGGTCCTTCCCTCCTTCCTTCCTTCCCCCCCGGAGAGTCAGGGTGGGGAGGGAGGGAGAGGTGGTGGAGGGGGGGGAGTTGTATCTATGATGTCTGGTTATATATATACATATACATATTTAATTCCATTGGGAATATCGTGTAGTCCTGGCGGATGTGTACCTGCTATGCTATGCTATATAGCGCTGCGTGCACGACTGGACTGGCAACTACAACTATACCTATACCACACCTGGAGAGATGGGAGTTTTTGCTTGGAGTGAATATATACACAGTGTATGTCCCTCCCCCCACCAAATTAACGGCGGACCAGAGAACGCCCTGCTGTACGTACCACCACCACCACCACCACCACCACCACCACCACCACGAAACCCCCCACCCCCCGTAACCCCAGCGTGTTTCTACATACACGCACCCCATAAACAACCCCAGCCCCAAGAGTGACACCCCCATAGCCTCCCTCCCTCTCGCCCTCCCTCCCACCCAACGACAAGGGCCGTATACTAACTCACAGTCTCCCCCAACGCACTCCATGGCAGTCACAGCATATCACTCACCCCTCTAAACCCGCCCAGTCTAGCACGCCGCAAGCCTTGGCGCACAGCCTCTCACTCGGTCGGTGATGGGTCGCGCCACGCACCTGGGCGGGGAAGCATAACACTCCTGGGCAGGGCGTGCGTGGGACGACGAGTGTCCAGCTGGCCACCCACCCGCCGCCCCACCGCCCCCCACCCCGCCCCGCCAGCCACAGGTAGCCCCAAATACGTCGTTCATCTGTACTAAGCTAAGCATTGGGATCAAAAAAAAAAATCATGGACAATAATAGTGGTGATGGTAAATAATAATAATATTGATACCGACTGCTGCCGTTCATCTGCCAACAAGCACTCAATACACATCCAATAAACCTACATACATACATACATACAAAAAAAAGAGACTCCCCAATACTACTACAAACTCTCACATACCACCGCCACCACGTGATGGTTTTAAAGTAAAGGAAAAGAGAATAGGAAAAGAAACGAATGCAACCTCCCCATCCGTCCGTCCGTTCGTCCATCAACCGGCCATTCAATCATTCAAAAAGTGTAACTACATATATAAATAGCCAAACATAAAAATCGCCATGCAATGCAAAAACAAAAAGTAGGAAAGGGAAGGGAGGAAAGACCTCCAAGCAGCAATGACCACCGTTTTACATACATTCAACGGTCAAAAGCCCACTGACCAAGAAGAGAAGAGGAAGAAGAGGGAAAAATACAAAAAGGGAGAAAGAAAAAGGAAGAAAGAGTGATCACAAAACCGGCAATAATCAAAGCGCCCATCCGTGTCGTTTCAAGTCCATAACCAGCACCACTCCCACTACGCACGCAGGTTCCCAAACGCCTAACGGATCGTCATCTGCTTACTCATTCCCTCCGCCTTTCCCCTTCCGCCCGCAGACCCCGCAGACCCCGCCGGCCTCTTCTCAAACAGCTTCCAAAACTTCAGATTCTCATCACTCGCGCAAGTGGCCAACGTAGTTCCGTCGGGCGACAGCGCCGAGTGCAGGATCCTCGTCTCGTGTGCCGGAATCTCCACATTCCTGACAAGCGTCGGGTACGACCAGACCGTGAGCTGATTATCCGGCAGGCCGTGGCACGACACGAGCTCGCGATACGACGTTGACCACTTCAGCGATGTGACCTGAGCCCCCGCATCGATGCTGTTGACCCTTGCCCCCGTCGTCGAGTTCCAGAAGTGGATGCATCCATCGTAGTTTCCTCCTCCGGAGGCCAGCAGGTTCAGCTGCCACGGGCACCACGACAGCGCCTTCACCGCCGCGCGGTGGTTCGTCTTTGACCATTTAGGTGTTGTGAGCGCCCGCGCGTCCCATATGTTGACGAGGTTGTCGTTCCCGCCGCTCGCAAGCATTGCGCCGTCGCTACGCCACTCGAGCCCGCATACCTCGGACGTGTGCGAGAGTAGCTCGGCGACCTTGTGCGACTCGATACGGACGTCGTGGTTGTATATGTTGCCCGTGCGGGAGCCTGTCGACAGGATTGCCTTGTTCCATGCCATTGCGCCGACGCGCGCATCGTGCGAGGACATTGTGCGCAGCTTCGTCTGCTCCTCCACGTCCCAGATCTGGACGTCGCCCGAGGAGACGCCGACGGCAACGTAGGACCCGTCGCCGGACCACTTGACGGAGGAGACGTAGGTGTCATCCTGAGTCTCGAGGAGCTGCGATACAGAGCCGCTGTCCGCGTTCCAGACGTAGACGCTGCGCTCGAGGCCTATCGCGACCTGGTTGGCAGAGGACCAGTCGAGGAGGTTGAGGTAGTAGTCGTCGACGAGTCCCGGTGCGTCCAGGACCCTCTCGGGGGCCGTTAGGATTCGACGGCGAAACTGCGCGGAGGAGGAGGCGGCGGACTTGTTAGTGGGGCGGTTATACTGCGATCTGAGGTCAATGGGCTTCGAGGACTCTGGGGCCGCGGGCTTGAAGGCGAGGATTCGCGTGGTGAGGTCCACGCCGCATGCTGCGGCAACAGAGGACTCATAGGCGAGAGCCTCGGGATTCGGCCGCTCGTAGCTAATTGGCTCCGTGTCTTCCCCGCTCGAGAGATTTGTGTTGGTGTTGTCATCATCCGAGCCAAACACTCCCCCACGGAGAACGTTATCCGCGGACGAAATTGGGCGGCCACCAGTGGCCGAGCCGGGGCGGTTGTTCGATGTTTGCGACGAGGGACGGGGCCTCTCAATCTTGGAAGCTGCGGTGGGAGAGGACCCAGAGCGTGTGGGGATGAAGCGGTCACCGTTCATGCGGATGGTAGTCTTTGCTGGCTTTGCCTTCTTCTTCTTTACAGGGCTCTGGGCTGGCATTGACCACTCGCTGACTCCAAGGTTCAATTCAAGCGGGGATTTCGCCGCTTTTGGCGATGTGGCAATGGGGGCTGACTTTGAAGCGGCGCCGGCGGGGCCGGGGGCTGTTCGGTTCTTCGGGTTGCCAGAAACCTTGAGGGATTCGAAGGCTGCCTGGAGGGAGCCAGACTTTGTGGGCTTGCGGTCAACGTTCCATTCCGGCTCTGGCTGGCGCTGGCGGGGAGGAGTGAACGGGGATTGGTTCTGGACGGCGCGGGCACGGGGGGAGGGGGTGAGCGGTATGCGGCCGTTGGCGCCAGCGCGAGTACTGAAGAGGGTGGAGTGTGACTTGCGGGGGGTCTGGACTGGAGGGGGAGTGGGGGTCGTCATTGTCGTTTGTGTGTATGTACTGATATTTTTTTCTTTTTTTTTTTTTGTCTGTTTCTTTTCTTTCTTTTCTTTTTTTAAAAAAATTGATAGGGGATAAAACAATCGATTGGCCTCGTTAATTGCCGGATACAACAATTAAGAGACTCTCTTCCTTTCTTTCTCTCAGCTAAGACAGAATATATCTGCAGCAGTAGTAGTGACGAAGTGATGATGGTGGTAGCAGTAGCAGTAGCAGTAGCAGTAGTATAGCAGTAGTAACAGTTGATGGTGATGATAAAACTCTTCGTTTGGATAAAATCCCTCGGCCTTGCTTTTGGTTCTAGGTTTTAAGGTTTGCAGTTTGTAGTTCTCAGGATGAAGGAATGTAGAAAGGAGGAGGAAGAGGAAGAGGAGAGGAGGGGTGATGGATACGGGCGATGGTGTTGAGCTGGTCCCCGTTCCTTATGTACAGCTTTGCCCCCTCCCCCGGGCAAATTTGACGGTGCTTGAGGGAAGTCCCCGTTTGGCCAAGACGTAAACAGTGTCGTCGTCACAGCAACGGGGCAAACCAACCAACCAACTACGGCCACTTTACGCGCTCTTCTTCTCACACTCACTCACTCGCGGTAAGTAGAGGAAAAACAGTACCAGATTCACGCACCCCAGACTGACTGACTGACTGACAGTCAGCCAACCCGAGCTGTGTTATCACCAACGGGCTGCTGCTACATGTAAAGTAGCTTGGTTTGTTTACACCCCTCCGTCGCGAGGGGCAACGCAGCCATAACCGCCCGACCACGATGAGCTACACAGAAGTTTAGATTCGCCAATTTCCAGGCGTCCAATTACAATCAGGGCTGTTTACGCCCGCTAAGCAGGCCAATTTAAACGTCAATATCAACCGCCCACAAAAAAAAACATAAACTGGTTCCTGGACTATACGACCGCCCATCCCGGTTCTGCTGATATCTAAAACGACTGTAAGATACTGTCCCAACACGCACGCACGCCGCAGATAGACAAAGTAGGCACAAGTACACGGGGACTTTTACTTTACAAGCCTACAAGTAGCACCCAGCCCGCCTTCACAATCCATCACTCGCATCCGCCAAGCCTTGCCTGCCCCCCCCCCCCAAACAAACTAGAATATATTGACAAATGCGTATTCCATGTCAACCAGCCCCCCATGAGCTTGCACCCGTACAGATCAATAACGCGGTGATCACCATATCTGCAACGCAAGGGCTGAGACGGCCGCGGCCGCCTCGCCAGATCGACCGTGGCTTCTCCCCTAGTGCGTCCCACCCCCCCGCCCACCGCGCGGCATGATCGACTTACATGTACATGTAGTTATGTAGCTTTGTGATCCAGGCAAGGGGCAATACATACGTGGGTTTAAACGATTAATGTGTTGGGGAGGGGGGCACCTGGCTACAAGTATCTATCTGCCTTTTAATTTCCCTCACCCTAATTGCCCATCTAGAGAACCAATCAGGACGTCCTTTTGTTTTTACTGTTACTGTTAAGCTCTAGGGTTCTGTGTCTGTGTGCGTGAGAATTGGCTTTGGGCCGATAAATTACACATACATATAGATAGATAGATAGATACCGGCATGCGTTCTTAATATAATTACGGCTCGCCATAGAAAGCCTACTCTCAGAAACCAGGTACTTGAAAACCAAATCCAGCAGTTTAAATTCCTTACACCAAAGAAAACCTAGTTACATTCCGGGCGATTACTATACAATTCCACCGCCCCTATTTTTAATTTTAAACTCCAAGTATAAAGTCTCCCCCCCCCCCCGGGGCCCCATGCCATCGACCACACTACCCTACGCACAAACACACTCCCTCTATTTCGGCGCAATCATCAGCTCGGGCCTAACCAACTCCACAAACTCCTCCTCGGTGAGGACACCCAGCTCCAGCGTGCTCTCCTTCAGCGTGATGCCCTTCTTGTGCGCGTTCTTAGCGACCTTGCTGGCGGCGTCGTATCCAATCTTGCTGTTGAGGCAGGTAACCAGCATCAAACTCTCGTGGAGGAGCTTGTTGATCTGGGTCTCGTTGGCCTGGATGCCGACGACGCAGTTGTCCTTGAAGGAGCGCATTCCGTCGGACAGGAGGGCGATGCTGTGGAGGAGGTTGCGGATCAGGACGGGCTTGAACACGTTGAGCTCGAATTGTCCCTGGGAGCCGGCGACGGTGATGGCGGTGTTGTTTCCTGTTTTACGGGGTTAGGGTTAGTGGTGCGTCATGAGGGGTCACTCGGAGGAGGAAGGCACTTACCCATGACTTGTGCGCAGACCATGGTGAGGGCCTCACACTGGGTTGGGTTGACCTTTCCGGGCATGATTGAGCTGCCAGGCTCGTTCTCTGGGAGGCTGAGCTCGCCGAGACCGCAGCGAGGTCCGGATCCGAGGTAGCGGATGTCGTTGGCGATCTTCATTAGAGAGCAAGCGAGGGTGTTGAGGGCACCACTGGCCTCGACAATGGCATCGTGCGCAGCGAGGGCCTCGAACTTGTTGGGGGCGGTGATAAACTCAACCCCGGTGAGCTTTGAGACCTCGCTAGCCACAGCAACGTCGAAGCCCTTTTTGGTGTTGAGACCGGTTCCAACGGCGGTACCACCCTGGGCGAGCATCCTCAAACGAGGAAGGGTCGCCTCGATACGCTCGATGCCGTATGCGAGCTGGGTGGTGTAGCCACTGAACTCCTGGCCAAGGGTGAGAGGAGTGGCATCCTGCAGGTGAGTTCGTCCAATCTTGATAATGTGGTTGAAGGCCTTGACCTTCTCCTCAAATGCGGCGTGAAGCTCGCGAAGACTAGGGAGGAGGCGCCCAGTGATCTCGAGAACGGCCGCAATGTGCATGACAGTGGGGAATGTATCGTTGGAGGACGCGGACATGTTAACGTGGTCGTTGGGGTGGACTGGCTTCTTGGATCCGAGCTCACCACCGAGGAGCTCAATGGCACGGTTGGAAATGACCTCGTTGGCGTTCATGTTGCTCTGGGTTCCGGAACCGGTTTGCCAGACGACGAGGGGGAAGTGGTCGATGAGCTTGAGGGAAATGACTTCTTGGGCAGCAGTCTTGATAGCCTCACCAAGCTTGGGGTCAAGACCGTGGGTCATGTTGACAGTTGCGGCAGCATGTTTAAGGATCCCAAAGGCCTTGATTACTGGTGGGGGCATACGGTCGTAGGGCTGGTTGATGTTAAAGTTCATCAAGGACCTATTTTCGCCATTTCCATAAGTCTCGTATTCGAGTTGAGCTTCGAGTATGCCTGGGGTGAAAGCTTACCGCTCAGTCTGAGCGCCCCAGTACTTGTCCGTCTGGACCTTAATTTCGCCAAATGCATCGCGTTCGATTCTGTGGTCTGCCTATATTACAGCTGTCAATATATATATCCTCCCCGGGATTTAGGGTTCTGGTTAAAAAAGAAGGAAATTCCTACCATCCTGAAAGTGCTTGTTGAGAAAGATTTCCTTGCAGTGGCAGAGAATGTTTTTGAAGCGGACATCAAAGGCACTCGTGGGGCCAAAGTGCGGGGCATGGCGAATTGCACATGCGCCGATGAGCAGCGCCGGGTAGCTGCAACTCGGAGCGAGGTTAACGACACAACCATATTTGGTAGTTTATGTGCGTGATCAATTCAATGGGTGTGTGTGGGGGGGTGAGATTGAGGGGTGTGTGGGTGTGTATGATAGTATGGGTGTGGGTGAACGGATGATGAGTATGTGCTCTGGAGATGAGCCTGAAGCTTTGGATGAGAGGTGAAGATATTTCCAACAATGAAGGGAGGGTGGGGGCAAAGGTGTTGCTTTGAAGTTTTTCTTCCCCCCAACCCTTCCCTCCTTCCTCGTCCTCCGCCAGTGCGGGATTCGATGCTGGACGGACCGCTCTCGGGAAATACCGGCTACGTGAGTACAGTGTAAACTTCAAGTATTCACCGCTTCACTCACTTACTCATTTGCCCACTTACCCGTAATCCAAAACAGCCAAACACCGTCCTCCCGTGTAATCTACGGGAGAGTTTTAAACTTGCCCATGACGTCGGGGGGTTCTTTGAGCTGTTGGGGTTGAGCTGTTGACCTACATAACATTGAATATACATTATGTAGAGAAGAGAATCCACTCGCAATTGAACAATCCACGATTATGTCGATAATATATACTTACATGTAGCTCTACACACACGGACAGCTGCTCGTGATCAGTCTCGCAGTAGAGTGGTTTGGCCAATCCCTGTTTTTCAAAATTTTGAGCTCAAATTTTGAGTTCTTGGCGGGGTTTTCACACCAAAAGCTATCGCCAAGAACTAAATATTTAGATTTAGAGGTTGTTGGCCAAATCGCTCTACGTATTGTAAGTATGCAGTGATTGTGAAGGCCAAAGAGGCATATACACCACTGGGCAAGTTGTAACTAGCCTCCCCTTACACACCGAATTTGTTGGGAAGTCCCCCCCCCCCGGTCCCTCCCAATTCCGGTTGCGCGGGGCTGCGGGTATTTATTTTTCCGCCCGACCGTACCTTCCCGGCCCGATGCCGAACGACGAGACAGAACATGCCTCGGCCTGAATCTCGGCAAACTGATTCCGTTATAAAATTTAAATAGCTATAGCAGGGAAATCCGAAACGAAAAAATTTATGGATGGAGGCGGGCAGAATTATCATTGACATGTTTTGTTTTGTTTCAATGGCTCTAACTAACGGCAGCAAATGATTCGCTGTTGCAGCATAGGACGATTCAAGGACATATCACAAAGATTTGAGAGGAAACACCAGATAAAGGGCAGCTTGAGATGATCTCTTACTACTACTACAAGCACCCCTTTGCTCTTCATGAATCCCAACGCTCACATACTCAATTTAATTGTTAATTTTACATCTAATAATCTCCACTGATACTCAATGTTGCGCCATCCTGCTCTCCAGATCTCAACATCGTTTCAATCTATCAAATAATTAGCAAAACCCAAACACACGCTCAAAACACAACTTACAATATCCAGGTCCCTATACCCCAATTCGGGAGCTTGCCTTGCATCTGGGGACCCCTTCACAATCGCTTCCGCAAACCCTGCTACTTCCTGCTTCACGCCGCTCCCATCCTCCGGAAATTCTTTAACCTCCACCTCATCCCCTCTCTCTACGGTAACTTTACCCCAGGTAGCGGTCACCGTACCCCCCTCGCAAGCAACAACATAGTCGAACTTCTTGTTCGTCGTCCCGAAACTACAAGAAAACGTCCCTGTCACGCCTCCCTTCGTCTTCCAAATCGAATGCACAGTATCCAACGGTGGCAGATGCTCCTGCAATCCAGATGTGAAAGCAGCCACCTTCTCCACTCTATCCTCGCCCAGTAAGATCTGGATAATGGCGGTATAGTGCACGCCTCCATCCAGCACGTATCCGCCCTGATAATCCGGCGTCTTTCTCCATGTCCTCCTGAAGGCGGGACCGCCGGGGCCAATCATGGTCCCGGTCTCCACACGGAAGCTAAGGACGCGGCCGAGCGTGCGGATTACATCAGCTGCGTACCGCCAGCCGTTTTGAAACCGCATGTTTTCGGCAACGCCCCAGAATGTGCTGGCCGGGATGTTCTCGTTGCGCCAGCTGATAAGTTCAAGTGCGAGGGCACGGGAGGGAGCGACAGGCTTCTCGGAGAGGACGTGCTTGGAGGCAAGCAGGCACTTCTTGATTACGTCCGGCTGCGCAGGAATCGGAAGTCTATTATATATAATTGATGTTAGTTTACGACAAGTCTTTTGGAGGGCAGATATTTTTGGTAGGTAGGTATATGTATCATACGCAATTATAACGGCCTGGATATCATCTCGCGCCAACAGAGCGTCCAAATCCTTTCCGGCTCCTGAGTCGTCACTGTAGATATCGACATTGCTCTCACCCGTAAATAGAGAGTCAGCAGAAGCCCTACTGCGTGAGTAGACTGCCTTGAGGGACAGATTGGCGCAGGCCTCTACAGCAGGCTTGTGTTGGGTGTTGACAAAATTACCAGCGCCGAGAATTGCAATTCCGATTGGAGCCATTGTTTTGGGTATATAATAGTGATAAAGTGGTCAAGTAGAGATGTCGAGTTAGATGCGGGGACAGATTCCTAAAGGTGAGCCCTTGGTAGATTTATATATGCAGAGATCCCGCGGCCCGTCACCTATTAATTAGTAGACTATCGAGTAAAACGCTAATACTGCAATGTAATTAACCATCTAAGCTACCAACTACTAACTAATCCAATCATTTCCCCTCATCCACCAAACATCCAGTCCCTACGATCATTGATACCCGAAGCGAAGCGCAAATAAGCGTAAGCCTATACGGTATGGAGCAAAGAATACTTAGGCATCTACGGATGAAATCGCTTACGCGATCGTTTGTAATTAAATCTCTCTATTTATCACCGCCGTCCCTACTTCTTAATAGCCTCAATCTTTACGAGACCAGCGGGACAGACAAACTGAACCTAACCCAAACTCCCCCACCATGCAGCAAATGGAACCAGGCCACTGTCGTCATACCCTCCGTCCCTCATAAACAGCAACGATCAACAGACTCTACTCCCTCGTACTCCCCCAAACCCAACACCACTCGGTGCAATAGAAACCTTAGGCCAACCATCACTTTTGGTCAAAATTACTAGTTGCAGGGATCTTTTTTGCTGGGTGGGCAAACAGCATTTCTCGAAATTGATGCTTGGCCTAAAATCTCTAATCCCGTCCTTTCCGAAGCCATGCAGGAATTAAGGCAGGCAGGAAAGGCCGGGGATAACGGGGGTTTATGGGTACGACAGACGGCTGGATCTATGTGCTGTTCCTTTTTTTTTTATGTGGAGTCAGGTAGTAGTCTGTTCCGTGGTGATAGAACTCAGAGCAACCTGTGCCTATCACCACTAAGGGTCAGGTATGGAGGCCAATTATCTGATAGACGGTCTGTCAAAACTACAACCCGAGACAATTAAACCCTTTATTTATGGCAACGTGATGAATCTAACGCCCAGTAAGTCCGAGTTGTAGCTTCCAGCATGCATGACAGTTTGTGCACTTTTTCAATTCGGCGCGCTTTTTATATCACGGTTTCAGATGTCATCGTCTGTATTCAGGACTTGTGGCACAAAACCGTGGGACTAACGAAAACCGTCAACTGGGGGCGCGATACTGACCCACTTGTCACGCAAAATCGCCCAATAAGGTGACCATTTATCATCACGCCGGCAAGTTGTGAAAACTGGGAGACCTATGATAGTAGTGTATGTGATCAAGGACACGCCAAGCTCTAAAACCCAACCACCATGGTGACACCACCCCTCATCGACGCCATCGCCAAACAACGACGCCAACAACCATGCCCAAACAAAAACGCACAATCCCCCGATGTAACTCCGTCCCCTCATTCTTTGAACAACCTACCTCGACCTGGAGCATCGAGCGCTTCCTCCTCTGGCACATCAAGAAGTGTCCCGGCGACGAGTTCCGCAACGCCACTAACCGCTGGGTCAAGTCGCTTAGCGCGATCTCATCCTGCAAGCGCGACTGCTGCACCGAGGAGGCCCGCAAGAAGGCAGCCGAGCTGCTCCAGAACTACAGATCTCCAGTAAGTATACCCCCCTTCCCAACTCACACTCCCCTCCCCCCTCTTCCCCAAGCAAGGATCAAAGTCTGTGTAGTGTGCTCTCCTCCTCCCCTTCCTCGCAATTCTGCCAGCCTGGAGGAGCCTGACAATCTTTCGTGCTTGTCCGATAACTCCACCATAAGCGCTGTGCACCTCCCCAGCCATTCAGATACCTATCGTGCTGTCTGTTTGCCTTGGTGGAGGGTTGCGGGGGGGATGGGGAGGGAGAGAGAGAGAGAGAGCACTAACTAAAACTCTTGGTGATTGATAGGGCGATGCATCAGATAAGAGCGCGGCTTCACGGTTCTGGAGTAATCGCGGGACTGTCAACTTTGGGACAGTTTTTCAGGGTGCGGTCGGGACCGCGTCTGTTAGCCAAACGATACATACGACGGATAGTGTGGGGAGTCGGGGAAATTTAGGCAATCAGGTACATATCCCATTATGCCATTTACTTGAATTTACCCTTGTTCTAACGGTGCCCGGCCACAGGTCTTAGATACAGGCGCGGAAAACACGGGGTGGTTTTCCTTTTTCTATATAGAAATTCAATTAAATATTATTTTTACTCATTTCTATCGTATACCAGCGGCCAGGATGCAGAAGATTTCGATAGCCTTACTTTCACTGCACTTGACAAAGTCTATCGCGATTTTGAGCAGGTCATTGAGCAATTCACAGCCCAGTATCGGGCCATGCCTGAGGATGGCAAATTAAAACTTTCTACAAACACAATCGTCGAAGACGTGATATACCAACAATCCAAAGATCTTGCCGCCATCATCCAACCCCACTTCTGGATCCTCGACCCCAAGGACCCTGATGTACAACCATGGTTCACCACCGAGGAATGGGACGAGCTGAAAAGTAAGCGATTGCCATTACGACGGCCAGACACAAATATGGTCAGCCAGATGGCAAAGTTCGCCGGCGTTAGTTCATTCACGCTCACCTCTTCCCCTCTGCAAAAAAAAACTCATGAAACGTAGGCAAAAACTCTCGCAGACTATCGGGCCATCGCCGAAACACCTCCGCCTCGCCCGGACGGGGTCTATAATTTCGAGAGGGATTTTGATGCGTGCTGGGTCAATGAGGTCATCCTCAAAATGTACATACATGGCTCCTCGGACTCCATCTGTTACCGGAGCTGACTGAGGTTGTGCTATAGGGTCACACTACTAGAGCGCCATGACCTTCTCTCAAGTCCGGACCTTCAGGAGGGTGTTTTTGACTCCATAATCTGGTCGCCCCTCCTCGACCAGTGCCTGCTCAGCTTGAAGGGTCTTCTCCTGCAGAGGTCACTCCACCCCACCCCCCAGGCACACCACACTCCCCCTAACATCCTCCAGGAAAGAAATCACCTGCCGGTCCCTCGACTCCACGTTCTCTACCGGCCCCGAGTTCAAATTCGACGGTCTCGTCGTGTCGCTCACGCCGAGGTCTAACCGACGAGACCGCCTCGAGTTTGCGGCCCTCGAGGTCTCGAAGGCGAGCATAGGCGTCGAGTCAAGCAAGTGGGTGCACGACAGCATGAAAGTTGTGGTCTGCCTCAGGGCGATACTGTCGAGGCTGAAGAGTCTGGCCAAAGGGAAGGATGTGAGGCGATTGAGGGTGCCGGGATCGGTACATGCTGGTATATTGATTCTCCCTCTCGAGTTTGCGGATCATGGGCGGCGTTGCTGACGTTGGAATGGGGCAGGACTCAATGCGAGGTTTGCCGAGATGTCGTGCGTCAATGAGAATGTGTACTGGCTAGAGTGGGGCCCGGTGAGGTCGGTGCCGACGACGGTACCAATGCTGAAGAAGGTGTTTGAGTTGATGATTAGTATATGGCATTTCAAGGTATGTATACACCCCCTACAATCTTGATGCTGCTAGTATTGTCATGTGCAAACTAACCACTGGTACGGGTATATGTTTTATAGATAATGATTCGCGACTGCTTCGACGCTGTTCAAGAACACCTCAACCCGGAGGAGCAAACACAGGGCGAGCTGTTTGAGCATTTGATGGCGAGGGAAAGCGGGCTCTAATCCGTTTCTGTTTTAGGCGTGTATGTTTCCTTGTACCATCATTGTATAATATAATGCTTGTATTTGTACCTGTGGGAGCCAGTGACCGGCGGGTAAGTCGCTATAGACAGCTTTCCGAGTGAGAATCAGTGTTCCCAATTGCAAAAAAAAAAAAACCGGATTTGTTTCTGGAACCAACTAGGTACCTTATTTAATAAGGCTTATCAAGCTAAAATAGAATTACCGCCTTGAAGAGTAAAATTTAGAAAAATAATATTTACTTCCTGACTGACATTTCCTCCGCTATTCAATTCCTTAATTTCCTTGGTTTTGGGATCAGCAAAAATGATATTTGATTTTTTACAACATCTAGTTGGTGATTTGCAGTTCTAAAAGTAACATCAGTGGTACTTTTTAGTGTTTTGTCTTTTGATTTGGCAAGCTTGTGAATTTGACGCATTCATATACTCAGTTGCTGGTAGGCAGGGTATAGTGATTAATAATGGTTTATTTCAATAATTATAAACTTTTCCAGGTAAAGTTGCAATCTTTGACAAAAAGAGTTTTAATTCTCTTGATCTTTGTTTTTTATTTATTTATTCCTTCCTAAGCAGTCTTGAGCTCGTAATATACAGATTAGTAAGGTAATTGAAGAGCCTATTAGTCATACCAGGGAACTGTATCTACAAGTAATAAAGGTGTTATCCCTGATTTTTTATGTAAGGAAGGCTAGCTTATGTTACGGGATCTTTTCATCCTGTATATATCTGCAGAAGTAGACTTGTGTACCGACTGAATATTAGATGCGGCGCTAGGTACCCTTGATGCTATTTATTCGGTACTGTCCCAGGTGTCATGTTCAGAGTGTGAACTAAGTAAGACATTACAGTGACTTTAGCAGGTGTCAGAAAAGGGGATAGGAGATAGGGAGATAGGGAGATACACAAGGCGGAGTCTATATAGTTCTTTTCTTTGCACGGGAGAGATATGATGAATGCTAACGCCACGGGCAGTGTTTCCTGTGACGTCATGACCTCACTTTCAAAGCATCCTTCTGTTCAGAAATACTAATAACCTTCGACTGCTTCGACAGCGGACAACCGGCGGTCCAATCGCTCGGCAGGGCCTTGTACGACATCAATATGTATGCCACCTTACCTTACCAACAACCTACGTATTCACTCAGTTAAAAAAGTCCAGGCGGGAAAGGGAGGACACGACAAAACAAAAAACAAAAAAACAGAAACAACACATGCAGCTGAACTATTCCGAGCCGTATCTATGCTTCACAAAACAAAAGCTCGGATGGAGGAGGATGCAGGGTCTACCGTTATGTTACCCAGGAGGGAAATGCATCTCGAGAGGGATGGTGGGCGACTGAACACAGACGAAAGGGTTGAATGATGCCATGCTCGGTCCGCCGCCTCCACCACCACCTCCACCTCCACCATCAGCAGCGCCGCCGCCGCATGAATGACCGATGATGCCAGAGATCTGTAGTAAGCAAGCAACGGATGCAAAAAAAAAAAAAAAATGAGCTAATAGTAGCAAAACACATTTCTTTTTCTCGCTGTTTCGCCTCAAACAAAACGGGTCCCCGCCACTTTATGCCTTCCGATTGATCATTCACCACAGATAGGGAAAGGAGAGTGGGGTCCTTTAAGCTCCCTACCCCCACTGCTGCTACTACGCATTGACCAGCCGTGGTGGGTACGTACATGTACCTACCTACATACAGTGTACGGTGTGGTATGTAGTAGAGTACATTAGTTACCAAAGATAGGTGTAGGGCGGGGCGGGGCGGGTATCGAGAGGATATATCTCCTTTCTGGAGCGTTCTCGCATAGCTGCACCCGCACCCGGGAAATTTAGGTCTGGATAGTAGTAGACACTTAGGTAGTAGTAGTAAGGTATGTAGCTGTATATACACAAATATATACACACACATACAACCGGGAAACCAATTCCAAATCCGATAAGGCCCAAACCACAATGTGGCAGGCGTAGTAAAAGAAAGGAAAAAAAGGAAAGGAAAAAAAAAAAAAAAAATTTAAACTCCAGAACTAAGTGAAATTCATCAATCAATCAATCGATCCGCCCTCCCGCACCCGTTACACCTGGTATGAAAAGAGAAGAGAAAGAGAAAGGAAAAGGGGGTGAAAAGAGTAAGGAAAAGGGGGGAGTGAAATAAGAGAATGAAAGAAGAATAGGGGGAATCGAAGTCAGACAAAAAAGGCCGTTAAAAAGGAAACCGGGAAACCGCATGATACACACACCAAACACAATAAACCAAACCCAACGATTTGAACTACCAATATATGGCAACCAACCAACCAACCTTCTTTCCGATCCGTGATAGATGAGAACAACAAAGGAACTAACTAAGGAATTGTAGGAGCCGCACTGAAAAGATATAGAAAAAAAGAAGAAAAAAAAGAATAGACCGCTGCCCCCCACCTTTCCAACCCCAGCAAACCAAAAAAAGATGTAAAGTTGTCCTTGGCTTTAAGCCGCAGTGAAGGAGAAGAGAGAAAAATAACAAAGCAAATAGTTTAGGAAACCACGTAACCACCGAACTGTTCATCTTCACCGATATGATCTGGGTTTTCCCTCCTCCACCGATTCGCTCTGCTCTGCGCTTGAGACGCGCGATAACTAGATTTTTTCAATGACAAAGCGAGTCGGTGGGGAAGGAAACGATTTGTACCGAATCAAATTTGGGGAGATATATGAAATGTATTTACCTCGCAATTTTCTCGTCCTCTCTCTCTCTTGGTTCCAATGATAATGATAAGTTGTACATATCATTCACATCTCGGGCACTTTGCATATTTGTGATGATATATTCTTGGAGTTCCGGTACCGGTTGCAATGGATATGGTACTGACTGATATTGCTGGATTTCGCGGACGATGTTTGCGGTCTTGACACGTTTGTCAAAGTTGATATAGCCTTTATCTCCTTTAATGAAATCCTCATTTCCGTCGGCAACGAAAGTGAGATCCTTCAAATAGACACCTAATTAAAGCTATGAGTGAATTTCTTTGGAGGATACACTGAGAATTAAGCTCACCCAAGAACGGAACACAAGGGGGGTTGACAATGTGAAGCATCTCCCGATACTCAGCAAAGTTCATGGTCGCCCCCATCAAAGTATTCATTCCTTCCAAGATAGCATTGGTCCTAGTTGGTACGTGCTCCCAAGTTCTCTTCAGACGATGAATGGAAGATGTCTGTAAGGCAGCAAGAATGGCGGTAAGAGTCGAGAAATTATTCAATTGTCGACATTTCTAGCAAGAGTTAGCATCTAGATAAACTACCTGGTAGGTTGAGGTTTACCTCTGCCACCGCGATAAAGTGCTTGATCACAATCACTCGCTTCCGAACTTCGTTCTGAGTTAAAATCATCTCTGCAACCCAGTTCGTAAGTCTGTTGGACTGCATGATGATAGCTCTGATATTTTCTGCAGGATCTGGACCACCATTTGGCGGCTTGCTCCATCCCTTACTCAAACACTCAGCTGCCTTTAACTTCCCATAGGATTTTGATTCAATAATCGTCAATTGGCGAGCAAATTCCAATGCATCGATATCCAAAAACTTGAGCTTCTTCATGTGCTTGGGCAGGATTGGTGGGGGAGGCTGAGAAACCATGTTTAGAACCATGCGCTTCATCTCGGGCTCCTGACCACGCAATCGTGTGTCAATAAGCGATAGGACTTGGTTCGCTCCAGATAACTGTGGCAGCATGACGTCCTTGGCAAACGTGTGCATCTTCCTCAAAAGTTCTTTTGCGGCATCATCTAGCCCCTCCATCCAATTCTGCTCCAGCCACATTTTCATGATACTCAAAACTCGTACACGAATAAGTTTTTGTTTCTTCTCGGTCCATATCTCGAAATCGGTAGGTGACAGCCCAGAAGGGGGCTGAACGGTGAACCTTCGGACAAGTTGATTGAAGAGCTCGGATGCAGTCGTAAATGAGGGATAGGTAAGTAAAAATGTAGTGATCAGGTTGGAATCCAGCATATCATGGCGAGAGGCACGTTCAACCAAGGCTACTAATGACCCGCCCTTTACCTTACCCTTCGCACCATATACAATCTCGCTATCATGATCGCATCCAAGATACCATGGTGTTTCTGGAGGAGGTTCTTCACCAAATATTTTCGTGATTTTGGATTTTCCGCCTTGGGGAAGTGGTCTATCCATTACCGACGGAGCCCGCGAAGAATTCTGGTGGCGTGATGACGAACGTTGGTGCGCCAGGCGGCCCTGCATACCGGGATATACAGAGTCTTTCCGCGTGAGATCCTCCGTGGTTATCTCCCTGGGCTCCCGGCTATCTCTTTCCTCAACAAGCAACTGTATCGAAAAGTTCAGAGCGCTCATCCCACTGTCCACTTCCTTGATATATGCCCGGACTGCGTTCAGCCTGTCCTCCAAAGGATCCCCACGACATGCCGTCCATTCATCAGCTAGTGGGGCAGATACTGCCTGACATGCCATAAACAAATCAGCAAATGAGTCGTGCAATCGCTGTCTCTGACTTGAAAAATCTAGTAGAGTAGGGTGGTTCGGAGATGCCGTCAAAGATGACATGTTGATCGTATCAATGAGGTAAAAGTACCTCCGCATGATTTCGAATGCAGATGAGGCTATCTTGATAATGTTCGAGCTCATGAGACCCTGCCCGTACTCTGTAATCACGGGTTCCGGCGGAGGTTCCAGAGAACTCTCAAGTCGTCTCAAGGCAGGCTTCACTTGAGCAGTCAAGTCTTCCATCTTGTTAACCAATTCAACTTCCAGCGGGGAAGTGGTCGCCGCCTGACTAGCCGCAGAGAGGGTTCCAGATCGCCAGTTAATCCCATACTGACTTCCGTGAATAAAGCCTGGTTTCAATCGAGGTAGTTTCCCTTCTCTCTGAGCTTTAGCAATATCTGCAAAACCAAAGACACCAACCATCACCTCATCTGCCTCTGCCAAGCACTTCGACTCAGCATCTGGTGGAGGGCAATCTGTTGCTGCTACATGTGAAGATAAGACGAGTTTTGAGAACGCGGCCATGAAATGTCTAAAGTGGGGATTGAGAGCTGTGTTTCGCATGATTATTGACGGCTGGCCAGAATGGTTATCTGTGGTTCCCGAGCCCGCTGTGATCAATAATCGAAGCATATCGGATATGTCTTCTGCCCGGGCGACATAATTTGAGCGGTCAAAGGTATTAATCGCTTTCCGATACCTTTCGACGGTAAGTCTAGTAGATTCTATCAGTTCATCCCACGATGTAGGTATATTTATACCATCCTCGTAGTATATGATAACAGCATTGTCGAACTTAGTGTCAATGCCTGGAGATGTGATAGAATGGCCGTTAGTGACACCATTGCCAACATTGACGGCGGTAGCCGCGGTTGATGCTGAAAACGAAGGAGAATGGCCAGGTCTGAAAGTACCATTTTGGGTCCTTCCGGAGTCGGTTGATGCAGTGCTGTCTACTAGTGTGGCCTGCGACTCACGATCTGGGAAACCTAGTGAGTTTACACATTCTGTATTTGTGCTTTTTTCAGGAATAGAATACTGACCAGTGTCCTATATTTCAATTTGCATATATTAGTAAAGGATTGCGACGCATAGGGATTCCTTAGGAGAGCATACCCGCAACGGCCCAGGGCTGTGCATTGACAAAACCAACATTTCACCTTCTCCAACGTCGGAAGCTGAATCGCCCTCTTCCTCCTCCCCGAAGTTTTGGTTATTTGGATCATCTCTTCCATAAGCCCTTTCCATGAGCTCTGGTGGTGGCCGAGTCTGCTCGGGGGCAGAAAAAGTTGACCTATCTCGAGGGCCTGATTCTGTCGTTGAAGTTGGTGCCTCCAGCGGAAGATCGGTCCTCGTTACTCCCGTGTTTGTATTGAAATAATATAACCTTCCATCTGGAGTTGCTTGAGGTATCCAAAACGTAGCCTCGTCGTTTTCCCTATCATCCGTACCTTCAAGTGGTAGAATCGGCGACGGCATCCCACGCTCTGAGTCGTCGTCGTCGTCGTCGTCGTATTCATCGTCATCGTAAGAGTCCTCTTCGTAATCATCACTGTCTTCTAGTGGTGATTGAGTGCTACCATTTTGCGTCACCTCGTGAGGAGAGATGAGTTCGCAATAGTTACTGGGGAACCATCCTCGCTGGTTATGAACTATTCCATCCCACCACCCACTTTCCAGTTGAGTGATCACCGTGATCACATCGCCCTGGCTAAAGCTCAGGCTGGTGGGATCTTCCGACGTATAGTTGTATAGTGCGCGCACGTACATCCTTGCTGGAATGATTTCTTCTCTCCTTATTGCTCTCTGAGGCATTCCCGACTGATGAGATGTAGATGCAGAGCGATCGCGACTGTAACTCGAGGCAGTTGACGGCCGACTAGTCCTTCCACCTTCTCTAAATCCACTGTCCGTAGATCCTTGTTTTCCCGACCCGTTAGAGATTCCGTTTCTTTCAATACGCGATGAAGTAGCTGACGGCGAAAAGAGAGGTGAGTGCCGGGCAGTAGCAGTAGCAATCATCACAAGTCGGACGTCGCTGAGGGGAGATGAGGAGGGGAATAATCGCTAAGGCCTTGGTTGCTGTTATTGGCTGAAGCAACAGATCAAGGTAGCCAGGATGCCCTAGTGAGTGAGACTTGAACAATGTTGGATTTGGGAGTAGGGGAGACCGGAAGGACTAAGAATGGCCGAGTAAGGGATGCGTAAGTAACAGTGGGGCAGCCGCAAACCCCAAACAAGCCCAAATGACGGCTATCGATGGACAGTCGATGAGAGCGTCACGATGTCTATTGGATGGTTGGTGGGAGGGGAGGGGAGGGGGGGGGTGATGGTCGATAACGGAGGAGAGTTAAAATGAGGTGAGTTGAACAAGCGCAGCAGCAGCGTCGAGGGGTAAAGGGGGGTGGTGATGAGTGGTTGTGCTTGTGCTTGTGCTGAGCGGTAGGTATGGGTTTATTCGCAGCCCTGAGCGGCAGCACCCTGGACAGAGACGTCGACCAGATTGGTTTCCGCAACGCCGAGCGGAGAAGAGCAGCCGCTTGGAGCAAAGGACTGAAGAAGGGAAGGCTTGGTGAAGGAGCGAGGCCAATAGCCCGTAGCAGCAATAGCAACAAGCTGATGACTGCTTGACTTGACTGAGATTCACACAGACAGCAACCAACAACTCACAGGCAACAGTTGATGATCCCGTGGAGGTAAAAAAATAATAATATCTTTTACTTGCGCCGTCTCTGTTGTTCTTTCTTTCTTTTCTTCCTTTATTTTCACTACTTCTTTGCTTCTTTTAGCCCTGTTGTTCTTTTTACCCCCCTCGTCACGGTACTTGAACGAGATGGGATCAATGAGATGACGAACAACATCAAGGGAAGAGAAATTTCACCTGGTCACTCAATCACCAAATTCCATCAGTAATTCGGCCTATCCATATGCGGTTCAGAAGCACGGCCTGCGTCCCTTGTGAGGTCGAGTGCCCAAGTCTTTGCCAAATGCCCCTGCGTCTCAGAATGTAGAGCACTCAAGGTATCTTTCCAATGTATGTATCCCTCCAGTTGCCTACATGTTCTCTATTCTACCTTCTTCGCCCACGCGCGCGCGCTGCTACCTACTTAGGTTTGTACTGAGCGCCCTAGTTAGGCAACTGTGCGCCTACATTCGTTTCAATTGCTCAAAAAAGTAAAAGAATAAAAAAAAAAGGAACAATCCAATTGCAATCTGCCCTCCTCAGGTACATGCGTCATTCTGCTGAATCCTATGCTGCTGCCGTATACTTTGTTTTCCCTGCGATGCCATCATCAACTGCACAAAAGAAACGAAAGGGAAAAAAAACCCAAAGAGAAAACTCCCGTTTGTCCCTTCTCATCCTCTCACCTTCCGCTTGTGCCCCTCTAGTTTAAACACATCACTCTATCATGATATGATGCCTCCGCGCCATATGTGTGATATGTCTTCTTTGGCGGCGAGGCCTGCAAGCCACTCCTCATGTATCACTGGTCTCCTTGCACTGCATCAATCAGCACACGCACCTCGTTTTCCCTCCTTGGGTGAAGGGTATGGTGACTTTTACAGTCCCGGCCACATTGATTGAAGCAGGGGTGGGGGGGCGTCGCGGCGCAGATAATCTAAAGCACGTTTTCTAACTATTCCAAAGCGAAAGAGGCAAATCGACATCAATATCAAGAGTTTCACTGTGAAAGGAAAAAAAAAAAAACCTAACCTCAACCGATATCCCAAACCCTCTAGCCACTACGAGGATTCCTAAATCGCTCAATCGCTGATGTTTCCAAGTCTCGAGCTTTTGGGTCTGGTGCCAGTACTGGGAATAGCCCGCAGGAATTAGCTATTTTTCAGTGGTTTAGTCCCTAGGCAAAGAGGCTCGTTCTTTCTGACGGGGCTTTCAACGGTCGATATTTGACCAGGATTCTTCAGATCGTTTCCACCAAACGGCTGCCTCTTGTCACTCCCACTAACGGAGACAGGATGGCTAGTCTTCTTGACACTTTCCCAGAGGCCGGGGTGGCAGGCTGTCGTAATGCGGGCATATTTTTCTTACTTTTTCTCTGGTTTTCTTGAAGCGCTTTGACGCGTTGAAGAAGGTCGAAGGAAGCCGAACGGAACAAGATGGCACACGTTTTTTTTGTTTTTGTTTTTTCCTTTTTCTTCAACAATCGATGCCCCTCTACTTTACATATCCATCAACCCCCGGCGGGGCAGTCGAATTCGATATCCAGCCGGAACAAACATGGCAGGCCGGAAGTCGCCATGGCAGTTTCTGCTTCTACCCTCTGCTTCTGCTTCCTGCTTCTGTTCTACTTCACCTGAGAGCTCAACAAAATTAAGACAGCATCGTATCGACAACCGGTGCTCCGTCTGCACCTAGCTCGATGTCGAACCCTTCTGTTTCATCGCGATTCTCATCGTTTCGTGCCCTGCTCTCATTGCTGCCCGACACTTCAAAAATATGCATAATGACATCTATTAACATCTCGCGGAGTTCCTTCCCTCCCTCGTCCTCGGCTTCTTCCCGAGAGCCACGATGCACCAGCCAGCCATCCAAATGAAACACCTGCATACCCTACTTACCATATACTTGCTCGGTACACAACGTACGTACGCTGCCGAGCTGACAGCATGAAGTAAAGAAATACTGGTTCGCACCAAAAAGGATGTACTCTCAATCCAAATTGGCCAACCTCATTTTTCAAAATTGTCCCGAGTTGGGGAGCGCGATTCGGATTGGGGTCCCGGTCATCCGAAGTCACCCGTTGTGGATGTCTGCAAAAAGATTTTATTCCTTAAAAAAAAAAAGTTATAGATTTCTTTCTTTTTCTTTTTTTCCTTTTTTTTTTTTTTTCCTTTCAACGTTATCGAGTATTACGGGGAGGTCTCACGATCCCGATCTACGAAGTTCTCTGTGGCTTTTTTTTGCCTAGCTTCGTTCACTCCTCCATGGGTAAGATTTGAGGCGTTCATTCTCGAAGCTCCTCCCATGTGGCATGTAGAAGATTCTCACATGCACCCAGAGCTCCACTCCAATCTCCTCTACTCTGCTCCACATATAGTAGGGTAGAGATGGAGCACACAGACTGACTGACAGGGCGCCTAACCCATATCAGAACGGTTTGCTTGTACTCAAAACCAGATCGGCACTTTCCACCTATCCTACTCCATACGGGAATTTGTGAAGGAACCATCTGCTGCTCAAGTCGGCAGATTGTCATACATTACACATCTAGAGTACAGAAAAATACTTATGTGCCTCATCCGTACCTAGATTCCTTCTCCCTCTTCATCCAATGTTGTACTATTGTAGGGCACGACTTTACCGTTTAGGCTCCCCCAGATATTCGACGCTGCAACCTGGGACCAGCCGTTAGCGGGGCAGGCCAGGCCAGGCCAGGCCAGGCCGTTAACGAGAGACCAGGATCGGATAAACTGCGGGTATGTTCATTTTCCTTCTGCGTTACATGTGGCATTGGATTCCAGGAGTTGGGGCTGGGGCGTACACATTAGGATTCTAGATGGGATGCTCGAGACGAGAGCGAGAAGACCTTATCTTGTTTTTCGCAATTGGAAGCGCGGAATTAACCTTTTCCCTTTCCTTTGCGGATATCTCTGCCTATCTGCTTGTTTTTGTTTTGTTGCCTACCTTGTCTTGCCAGTCTTGCCAATGGAATACTGGGAGTATCAAAAAGACCTGAGGTATAACATCGAAAACAGGATACCCTGGGCCTGCAATCGTTTCCCCCCCGCGCCAGCGCAGAACATCATTCCTCCCCGGCGTACAAAGGGTCCACAAAACAATTTAGATGAAAAAAAATGAAAAAAAAAAAAAAAAAAACGAAAAAAAAAAAGAAAAGAAAGAAGGGTCCAGTATACGTACATACATCAGTAAACAAACCAGATCTCAGATCTCCACCCCCTTCATCCCGACCCCAGTAACCACCACCTTCGTAATCATCCCAACCCCCCTCCTCTTCCAGACGTCTTCTCTTCATAATCAAGCCGAACGCTCCGGCCTGGCGGTAGCTAGGGAGAGAGCATGGTGAATAACTGACCGCACGCGCGCCGACAACTGCGATTATGACGACCTACGGAATTGTATTGCAATTCGGGCCGGGCCAGATGCCAATTCCTATCGGCACCATGACGCAGTGGCCGAGGGACGACAAAAAAGATAAGGTGGGGGATTGGGGCTAGGGAGGGGGGGGAAAGGAAGGGGAAGGGAAGGGAGCACGCGGTAGGTAGGTATTTAATATACTCTAGGCTCACTCGCTGTTCAATCCCATCCCATCCCTCCCACCCCCGCATCCTCGAGCGGGATTTATCTCGGAGCAAGCGGGGGATGGAGGAAAGAGCGGGGAGGTATCCTTGGGGGGGGGGTTGGTTGGTTGGTGATTCCGTAGACCTGGGAGAGGAGAATACCTTTAGGTCTCGAATAAGAGCCCAGGTTTAACGCAAACGGACAGAGCAATAAGTGGTGGCCAGACGCAATCAGACGGCTTAGATCTGACCTTTGGGCCCAGGCTATTCTTTTGAGAACTCTGACGGTACTCTAGAGTTGGTAACTTGGTATTATGGGGTGTCAAAAATACAAGCAAATGGCCTACAACAACCAAATTTTGAAAGTACCACCCTTGGGCCCGTATTAAAACCCTAGACCATATAACTATAGAGGATCACAGAATTGAAATCCCTTGTCTTATTTCTCTTATGGTTGTGGTGTAAGGCGATGTTGAAGTTGCATCCCCATACAAATTTTGGTTGTGAAGATTTCCGGCTATTTTTGACAGCCTACCATACTGTACTGTAGGTACATGTAGGTACATTATGTATGTGGAAGTAGACCGCAATTGATCCGCCTTTTCTGCCTGGCTGGGCTGCGAACCGCATCAAGCAAGCGTCAACCAAGCACCAAGCGTCAAGCATCAAGCGTCAAGCATCAAGCATCAAGCATCAAGCAGGCAAGCAAGCATGTAATGTATGTAATGTAATGGGTGCTGCACTGCATCCCTTTCTTTTCCGGGCGCACGAAATCCCCTCACCTCCAGGAGTAAGATACAATACATGTTATACATACTCTACGCTTTACCCAGGCAGACCGGGTCGTCGGTCAGTGAAACCGAGAAGGTGGAATTTGCGGGTTGAAAATGCCGCAGCAAGAGGGAATGGGTAGGAGGGATGGATGGGTGGTGTCCATGGGTGGGTGTGTGGGGTGGGGGTGGGCGATTATCTACTCTACTCTATGAAGTCTTGTACTGTAATTACAATAGATACCGTATTGTATACATGTACCTACACTGGGTAACACTTTCTATCTACTACATACAAATACCTATATCTACATGTCTATCTACGGGTTTACCGAAACAGTTAGTGCTGGCTGAGGCCAGGGCCAGCGGTGTGATTTGTTTCAGCTGGCTTAGTGTTTGGCTACATTTATGTAGTAGAGAGGACCAGGGAAGGTTACTAACTGGGTAGCATTAGCACCTGCCCGGGTGAGAGGGAATAGTAGATGCTGTGCCCAGTGTACAGATGGTCATGAGCGTACAGGTACCTACATGTATGTTGTATGTACAGACAGCGTAACTTCCCCACCACCAACCTCAACCTCAACCCCAACCCCCACCTCCTCCGCGACGACGACGACAACGGAGCGGTGACCTGTCGTCGATGTCGGGCAGATCTATGTCTAATACTTACATGTAGTACCTACATACATACATACATACTGCTTACTGCGCCGGGCCGCCCATCTACGTACCTATACTTTTACCTTCTCTTTATACCTATTTGTACCTAGCGGAAGAGCATGGGATATATTATACAGAACGAGCTGATCATTACCCATCCTCTAGCTCTTGCAATTGCTCGACTCTGGGGTTTTGGGGAGGGAAGGAAAAAAAAAAAAAAAAAAAAAAAATTGTGATATGATATCCATCCCAATTGAAATCCGCCGCCCGGCACCAGTTATTTTATCCAAGCGAAGGGGAGAGGAGGAGGATGCCTGCATACATACATGCAGACTGACAGACACATTATCATACAATGTTCTTGTATGTAAAGACAGACCTTTATCGGCCCCTCGGAGCCTGCTCTGATCTACCACCCTCCCTTCCCTTGTGGGCGGGTAGGTGGAGATGTTGTATGTAGGTTACATCTAGCTACGGAGGGCTTGGTCTTCGTCTCCGGATACAAGGGAAGTTACCCCCCTCTCTCTCTCCGTCCAAACGCAATGCCCGTCTGTGTTCAGGCTTTAATTATAAACGAGCACAGACATGGTGGTGGCGATGGTGATGATAGTGGAGAGATTCTGCGCGCGAAACCTGGGTAGAGAGTATGTAGTACACCTACAGTACCGTATATATTGAATAGACCATGTATACTATCATGGCTGCCCTTCCTACTAAATACCCCTCGAGACTATTCCTCTTCCACCACTACCACCACCACCATCATCACCACCACCACCACTTCATCGTCAGTTATGTCCTGATCTTAATAATCACATATCGCGTGCTATCTTGCTATCTTTCGCTATCAATCAATCCAATCTGTTGCTATCTATCAATCGATCTATCACCCACCCACCTACATGTACCCAACTACATACAACTCCAAGTAGTTAGACCTGTGCGCCCAGCATCCAAACCAGACCAGACCGCACCCCATTAATTGCGCTATGCTCCGCGCAAACAACGAGGCTCCGGCCGTCGTCCATCACATTTAAATCCATCATGGAACCATCAGATCAAAGCAAAATCAACTTTATCGCGGGGCCGCTATGTACAATGTTAGGCAGCTCAGCTGCACAGCAAATTACAGACAGATAGCTGGGAGCATCATAAGTAGGATCGATGTATGTAGATAGAGTATATGGACCCATCTCCCAAGCTATTCTCAATCTCAATCTCCATGACACCTACCTACCTCTACGATATACCCATCCACCACCACCACCACCACCACTGCACTAGCATCACCATCACCCGCCACATCCCATCCCATCCCCATCCCATCCATCCATCCCGCCATTCTGCAGGAAATACGCAAAACATCCCTCCCCCCCGAAAATTAAAGAAAAAAGAAAAAGAAAAAGAAATGGAGATAAAAAAAAAAAATCACGGACATCTGGACGGCACTTGCAAGCTAAACTACGATTACTTACTCCCCCACCACCACCAAAATATAAATAATCCGAGAAACACGTACTAGTATAACCTAAGGCAGCATAAGTCCGGTCAGCAAGCCAGTTTGTTCCGAACGGCGCATCTCCTCTCCGGTCAGCCAGCCAGTTAGCCAGTCAGGCAGCCAGCTAGTCAGCCAGTCAATCGGCATGTGTTTCTCTTACCGCCCGCCAACCACCCCCCAGTCGCGGTTGTGGTTGTGGTTGTGGTTGTGGTTGGGGATGATGGGTTGGGGTTGAGAAGAAAGGATGGGTTGGGATGGGAGCGGAAACAGGACGAGCGCGAATACAGAAGGAGTAGCCTTTATCGTATCTTTAAGCGCAGCGACACACACCATAGGGAGGGGGGGGAAAAAAATAAAGGTACGTGGTCGTCGATGGGGGAGGAGGATCAGTGTTTTGTAACTAGAGTACAAGTACAGTAGGTGCCGTTGGGTGCAGTGCATGTAGGTAGGGTAGACAGAATATCAACATGTAGGTACGGTCCATGATCTATCTACTCTAGCTGCTAGTGTAGGTACGATGCATGTATGTACTCTACAGTATGTACATGTATGTATGTCCCGGGGTAAGTGTTGTGTTGTACATAACTTACGGGAGTTTGTCATTATGTGGATGAGGACGATGATATATGCAGAGGTACATGTAAGTAATAAAGTTCGTGACCCGCTCACTACAACATACATATACATGTACCCTAACAGCTAGACAATCAACACCACTACATGATGGTCTAGTAGAATAGGCATGTTTCTATGGTGGATTTCCCGGAGGACGGGGAAAGGAAGGCCATGTGCACCGCAGAGCTGGAAATGCCCCTACTCTAGCTAGAGGTACGGCGCGCCGGTATCGATCAGTTCGAGTTCGGACGAAGCAATGCGGAGGCAGTTTAGTTCCATCTTGCTCTCTCTACCTAACTATAGTAAAGTCAAAACTAAACTCTTTCTTCCCATCTTCTTAATTCATCCCTCATACCTACTCTGCCTAGCTAGTACCCTACCTGCTCGTACTCGTAAAACTCTAGCTAGATCTAGACAGATAGATGCCCACCTCTTTACCTCTCACGGCCCTCCCTCGATCTTTCTGTGACATGAAGGCACAGACAGACACAACTTCTTGCGAAAAATTTTCGAGCGAGGGAGGGGTGGGCGAAGCACGTAACTATATTGGCTCACTGGGCGGACCATATCCTCGGATCCTGGTGGGATGGATGTCTTGAAGAGTAAAAAAAAAAAAAAAATGTGATTTGAGAAAGAAAGAAAAAGTTAGATACGTGGGGGAAAAAGGGAAGAGGAAAAGGAAAAAAGGGCAATCGCAGCAGCAGCAGCGGCTTTCCAGAACGCGTGGGGTTTGATCTAGCGAAGAAAAACACCAGCCGGGGGGGTTCGACGTGTGAAGTAGGAAATCCCAGCCCGTCAATTAGATGTTGTAGTAGTCTAGCTGTAGTTGGGTGGTTAGATTAGATTTTGGAAGTAGAGTGGGTATTCATGTAGGTAATCTAGATGGTTACTTTTGCATCATGGAAGATGTGGAGTAATGATATAGACATATATTTTATTTTTATTTATGAAATTTTTTTCCTATTGAGCATGAGTCGTGTCCCTATGAGATTCGTTGCTTTTTTTTTTTCTTTCAGGTGATTTTTTTTCTCCTATCTCCTACCTACAACCCCCGTACTATTAGAGCAATATTGAGCAGAGTAGAGTAGAGTAGTTGGTACTTTAGGAAAGATCATGGAAGGACGTGTAGTAAATACATGGAAAATAGCCTAATGGGTATCCCAATAACGGAGGCAGTTGCGGAATTTCTGTTGTCGATTGATAAATAACATGATGCATCAATGATAAATCAATATACACCACTAAGTGAGTGTGTACCTACATGATGCATAATCTTCACCAAGGTAAAAATAAGTTATACCCTGTAACCCAAGGTGGCCGAAGAAAAGAAAGAGCGGTGGCTAGAAATGTTCTCTATGCAAAACCGATACGTCTCTGGAACTACCGTTTTTGGGGATCTTAAAGCACGGGCACTAACAAGAAAAATGAATTCCTTGTAGAACCCCTGTCCCCTGTTGAGAAACCCATGTGCATAAGGAAGACTCCCCTTCACCAATTTCGTCTCGGAATTTCCACATTCTGTTTCGAAACGATGAGATCAGAAAAGGAATATGAGCATCTGAGAGATTTGATTGACTCCTGATCCCCTCAAACAGAGTCTGGCGGATCCCGAAGGCCTGGTTTTCGGGGGGGGTGGGGGAGAGATGTTGTTTATTACCAACTCGGCTGGTCAAAGGTAAACAAACTCCCCCATCTCCTCCCCTCCGACCACCCGGGCTTAAAGGAACTAAGCTGGGTTATGTCTCGTATAGAACTGAGACTCCAGATAAGGCATTCTGCTCTCGCGCTAAACCCTAAGAGACAGGTTTACTATTCCTTGGCGGATATAGACAACACAACAGGCTCGATAGTAAAGTCACAAGACAAGGCCGCCTGCGAAAACTAACCGGAAGGGCTGGCCGCAGCTCAACTATATGGTGCGGGCAGGCCGAGGAGGGAACATGTTCTATTCGTGCAGAAGGCGGACAGGCAGTCAGCAAAGCAGGCAAGTTAGCAGTTGCCAGCAACAGGCGAGGCTGGTTTTAAACAGCGACTTGCCAGGCAATGCCAGCACATATGCAAATAGTGCTTGGCCGCGTAAGCTATTCCTACTTTGCCATGACTGAAATACTTCTGCAACCCCGGTGTGGCATGAAGGCTAGCGTAGGAAGGAGGGTAACTAGGGGGGTGGTCGTGAGGGTTGTGATAGTGGTGGTGGTGTAAAAAGGTTGTTTTTTTGCTATTGTAGGGAACAGGGCAGGGGGTGGAAAGGGAACAACTACATATACATAAACATGCGCGTTTTGAGTATGTACCGTACCGTTACCTAGCCGTCATTCCTAGGTTTTCGCTTCGTTTGGGTGCGTTTGCGGAGACGGTAATTAGCACGTTTTCGGTCGCATAGCAGATTCTTGTTAGATCCACTCATACCCTTGGGTTTGGTGGTGGGAGTGTAGTCTCGGCCGGGGTTTTAGTTTATCCTCGCTTCCACCGACCAAGTCGAACCCCACGGCGGCCTCAAGCGCAGTGGATCACATTTGGGGTGAAGTCGGAAACGAAAGTTTGAGTTACTACCATAGGGGCTTAACTCCCCCCTCCCCCCCCCCCCAGTAGGCATCTTTTTTGAAGCGCAGGAGCAGCAGCAGCAGCAGCTCACTGTTTATGACGGACCTGACATAGAGTATTTTACACGAATTAGAGGCTCATGTACGGACAGAAAATGGGGTGGGAGGGATGGGAGGGGAGGAAAGGTTGTTATTTTCAGGAACTGGTGTGGCACTGGATCATATACGGCGAATAAGTTATGGGTATGGGGGGTTTTTCTGGCCGTTAATTATCTACTAGTCTCGAACAATATGGAAGGGGATCCGTGAGAGCTGGGGGCAAGGATGCAGATATGGTAAGGACACCTCTCATCAAGCAAATGCCTGCTGTTAAAAACGAATCACAGAAAAGCGGCCACGGCAACAGCCACACACACTCACACTCACACTCACACCAGCCAGCATAAGTTACCCATCCGCATCTGCCAGAAAAGAGCGAGCAGGGTAGCTGGGAGGTGGGAGGTTGTTGTTGTTGTTTTTGTCTACTTTCTGGGGGGGGGGGTGGACCATGGAGGGGTGGGAGGGGTGGATGTAATGCCGCCTCCAGGGCCAAGTAAAGTCAGTCAGTCAGCAGAGTTCCACCACCCATGGAGGGGTTGAGGGGAGGATAAGTATGGGTAGGTGAGGTGGGAGGGGCTGTTCTGTTCCATGGTGGAGGTGCATCAAAGCTTTAGCTTACCTAGCTTACTCTTGGTTGTGTAGGGCCACACTACTGTTGGTCATTATTTTCGGGACGGAACCATTTATGTGACGACTTAAAGCGGTCACCACATGTTACCCGTAGTGACTGTGGAGTAATTGAAGCGTCCACCCATCAGATCCCTCGGGTTTCCCTCCCTAACACCTCCTTAACACCTCCCAACCATCCATTACTCCCCCTTCGCCCTCTGGCGCTCTTCCGCTTGATCTCTTCGCCTCACCCACAGACTTCACTTACACCTCGGTCATCCGAGTGCTGCTCCCTCCTCCCTCTCCAGACAGAACACAGGTACTCAAGTCCAAAAGTTGCCCAACACAGCAGCAGCAGCAAGTAACCAGCAAGACGAGCGACAGCCCCAACCCCTTTCGCTCTCGCCTCCTAGCTTGATAGCCCTCCCTCCACCTTCACCCCCCTCCTGTGTCCCTCCATTTCGCTCCCCCGCACTCCCTCGTCCGCGGCCCCCTCCAACAGCCCCAGTCCCAATTTGATACTTTTTTTTTTTTAATTGTATTGCTCGTCCTCACAGCAGACTCTGCACTTTTCCACTCGCCCCTCCATCTACCTTTCTCTCCATCCTTCTATACCTCCCCTCCCCCCCCCCCTTTCTTCCATGCCCCTCCTCTCTTTCAAAAATCCCACTTACCCTTCGTTTTGTCTTTCGCTCCCTCTTACTACCCCGCCGCCCTTACGACGTCTATCGTCTTCCCTCTAATATACATAGTCCCCATTGCCCCTCCCTTCTGCCCCTTCATCCTCATTCCATCATCACCAGAGCAACAACAGTCCTTCACTCTCGGACACACACCTTCGTTAACACCCCCCCCCCCAACCCCTCCCCCATACCATCATAGCTGGTCAATGAAAGGAAGCCGAATACAGTCTTAAAGACCCTTCTCGGAATTCAACAATCCCTATAATATACACATCCCCCCTCCCGAACGATTTCAACATCGATTCTATAAAGCTTTCATTGCTTTAGCAGTCGTCCTATACACAGACAACATAATGCACGAAGTTATTTCAACACCGGCGGCCCAGAGCCAGCCTACAAAAAAGACTGCGCTTGTACAGGAGCGAAAATACAAATGCGCATATTGCTCAAGAGCGTTCAGCAGGTCAGAGCACAGGAGCAGACATGAGAGATCACGTAAGGAACTCACATTAGGGAGCGCGTCTTTGTTTTTTTGCTTGCTGACTCGTCGCGCGCTGTTTCTAGATACAAAGGAACGACCTTTCAAATGCTTAAAGTGCCGAAGCACCTTTGTCAGGAGAGATTTGTTATTACGACACGACAGAACAGTTCATGCTAAGGATGGTGGTGTTCCGCTGCACAGTGAAGTAAAGAGGAGATCTACAAAGAATGCTACATCAGCACCATCAAAACCAGCTATCACGATTGAACAAACTGCCATCGAGCAGCTAGAAGCAAGTAGTGATGGAATGGTAGATTTGGAAACAGCTGCGGCTTTGATGACTGAGCTTCATCATGCTGCAACTGTAGCGATAGATGAGCAGGAAATGCTGCAAGAAAAGTCAAGACGTTCAATGTCTTCAAACCCCGAGTCTGTGTTCGATCCCTCTGTGCCATATGCGCCTGGTGTAATTCCGGTTCAAAACATGTCCACTTGGGATCCCCCTACTCCTTCATCGACCACTGGGCCAGAACCCCCAAGAAGCCAATATATGTCAAGTTCCCAGTCTTCCTCGCATGAGTCGGGAATGACATGGAGCTCAAGCAGCTTACAGCCGCCTTCTTACCGCAATACTATGGAGCGATCTCTCTCAGCTGATCCTTCGCGAGGAGGCTCGACTGTGACGCCAACCTCGTACGCTTCTCCGAACCCTTGGTTCACGGGCCCTCCATCACCCGTAAATCCGTGTGGTGTCAGTGCTTCGTCACAGACCACTCCCCCACCAACCCCACCATCAGTAGAGTCAGACCACGACAGAAACATGGTGCTAGATAACATTCGTGAAATCGATGTCGATCGCGCTGTGCTTGACAAGTTCCGTTTGCCGAGTAAAAGTGCCTTAAACAGATACCTTTCTGCCTATTTCAACCTCTTCCACCACCATTTCCCATTCCTCCACCCAGCCTCATTCAGCCCTGGAAAGGTTGCACCGCCATTGTTGTTGGCCGTGTTGTCTATCGGTGCTCTGTATACCTTCGAGAAGGAACAAGCGTAAGTCCATTTCCCAACGCCTGTAGGCTAGGTTTAATTCGAAATCTAACCGCTCTTTAGTTACACATTGCATTTGTCGGCGAAGGTTTTGGTAAACAACTTCCTTCACCGCCACCAAGAATATAACTCGCGTAACTGCCCGTTATGGACTACTCAGACTTTATTGCTTAATACGATGTTCGCAAGCTGGAGTGGTGATGCAAAAGGGTTAGAGTGGACCTGCTCCATCAAAAACCTCCTTGCAAATGTAAGTTCATTTATTCCACACTTAAAAACTAAAAAAGAAAGAAAGAAGGAAATGGGGTGCTAATTTTCTGTTTAGATGGTTGCTGGTGGCAGGTATGAATTGCAGCTGAGGACTGAACAGCGTGGGGATGATTTGCCTACTCGTGAAGAGTGGATTGAGGAAGAGGGCAGCAAGCGAACATACTTCGCTGTATACGTCTTCTTTGGTCTTCTCACATTGACATACAACCACCTTCCTGCAATTACTTACAACGAGTTTGATTCGCTTCCATTGCCTTGCTCGGAAACCTTGTGGAATATGGATGGCTTTGATGACCATAGTTGGCGGGAACACCTCGTCAACGCCGCAGTCCCTACCTTCAAGGAAGCTCATTCGCGTCTTTTCAGGGGCGAGCCCCTCCAGTACAGCGCTTTTGCCGCACGCATTATGATTAATGCTCTCTTTATTGAAGTTTGGGGTGTCAAGAGAAGTCCTGAGATCCTTGACTCGGTTGTGTCAGAATATCGTGAAAAGCTCCGCGTCGCGCTAGATACCTGGCAACGAGCTTTGGATTATTGCACAACCGAAACTATGATCGTTCCTTTGACCGCCCCTCAGAAAGGCCACCCACTCGTCTTTAACGCCATGGCCATGTACCGCTGTACCATTGCAAGGCTTGAGGTCGACCTCGTTTCTATTCAGGAAGCTCTCCGCTTCCACAACCCTAATGATGTCGCTCAGGCAATGACTTCTGCAGCTCATTCAATCCCGAGATCAGATGCCATGACAAGGGTTATTCAGCAGTGTTTCGAGTGTTTCCAGATCCCAGCGTTGATGGGTATCCGTTGGGTCGCAAGAACCTCCGCACTGAACTGGAGCGTGGAGCACCCGCTTTGCGGGTTCGAACTCATGTTGATTCTGAGCTTGTGGTTGTACAGACTCGAAGAGGAGAGCGAGGTTCAGCCACCTACCGAGGAGGAACAGGCAATGTTGACAAAAGTGAGGCATCTGTTTGATGATGATTCGGTTGAGTTGTACGGATCAAGGCTGAGTGCCGCCGTTGCTATGGTCTGGGGAGGAATGGTTGATGAAGTGGTTGTTTGGGGGTGAGTCACAATCACCTTGTTCCACTTTTAGTAAGGATATGTTCACTAACAAACAACAGTATTACCAAATTGCTTGGCGAATCCTTTAAAGTTCACTCTCACACACTCGCTCTCGGCGACGACATGGGTATGACTATGTCCTCCTCTTCCTCGCCCACACCTGAGGCAGAAGACGAAATGGAGAGTGAGCTTGAGTAGTTATTCCTTTGGAAGAAGGAAGACATAAGATTGCTATTATTTTTCCGTTTATTTCTGTTTTTATGTGTGAGCCTAATACCTTATGACTGTGATGAACATTTTCTTTCTGTTTCGCATATATCAACGCTTTCTTCTCTTCATTTCGGTTCTTTTTTCTCTTTCAGATCCTTTTCCTTAATCTGTTCGACTTCCACCCTCCCCTTATTCATTTTTGTGAATATGCTTTTTGTTTTGTTTTATTTTGAGGATGGTCCCCTTCCTCGTTGTCTCGTTTTTACCATGGCGTATTTGGCTCGGTTCACAGTCTATTGAGTTTTAGCATGGATTGAGCGTTTTTCGTTTTTTTTTTGAGTTAATGTTTTTTTTTTTTTGAATTTTTTTGCATCTCATATGGTCATTGGTAGTGGATTTCGTCTTTTCTTGCGCGTGCAGGCAATCAGGGGGGCTTTGGGTACAGGTCTGCTTTATTGCGTTGAAAGATTTGGGTGGGTTTATCGGGGAACATGGATGGGTCGGTTTGCTTTGCTGTCTTTTTTTGGTTTTTTCCCTTCCTTATTCAAAAACACTTGGAAAAGGGCTCTGGACAGCCGTTTTTGACGTGTGTGCGTCTAAAATCCTTTTATTGATGTTTCTACTTCTTTTTTCCACTTCTTCTTACTTCTTCTTTACTCTTATCACCATAACGTAACTATTAGTTTTAGTAGTGGTATTAACTTTCGTCTTATTATTTATTATTTACGACCTTCTACTCTACCCATTTCACTTGAAGTCCATGAACCGTATTGCCCTTAGTACTATTTCTGTGTTGGGGACGTGCTTCCCTTTATATAGATCTTGAAGAACGAAAAAAAGAATCATATGTGAGGGTTACTCGCAGCCTAGCGGGAAGGGGAAATGATATTAACTAGGAATTTCGAGCAGGATTGCCCAAATTGCGCTTGCTTTTTCCTGTTCTTGTACGTATCTATTTGATAATTCCAGGCCTAATTATCTTGACTGAGATCCTCTTACGACTTTGCCGCTGTTCACTGCTCCTTTCCATCAATGGGGGTCAAACAAAAACAAAGCTGACCTGTCAGTTGCTGAGTGGTGACGTAAAGTGAAATAAGCAACTATGGGGATGTAGGTAAGTACACATTGTCACGACGACATGTAGTTCTCCAGCTAGCTAAGCCAAGTTCCTACTCCGCGACAACCCAGTCAAGGAGGCGGGGGGGGGGAGGGGGACGGTAGTGTTGATACACATATGTACTGTGAACGGTACATACATACATTCATAGCTCCAATCTGCTTGTCACTCTGTCACTTTAAAAGAAGGTCGGTTACTGCTAGTTTGAGCGTTTCTGCATTTTACAGCAAGGATCTGGCATAGATTGATGACAGACAGGTACCTAGAGATCGAGAAAGCCTCCCCGCTGGTTACCCTTTCTGTTGTTGTTATTGTTGTTATTGTTTTTTTTTTGTTATTATTGAGGTCATTATCCAATAGATGCACGTGGATGGTACCGCTCGCTTGAGGCAAGTAGCGGGCTCAGGGTTCTTTTTTTGTCCAAATGTTCCCTAGATTCCCTGTGGCCGTTCGTGGGTTTATCGGAGAGCCTCCGCTCTTGGGGCCGTGGGGAGAGGTTCGTGTCGGACAGACAGCGCACATTTCTCCGTGTATTCGTTACATCGTGACTTTTAGTTCGTTTTTTGCGTTTGTTGTTGCTGTTGTTGCCGTCGGTCGTGTGAACGGTGGTGGATGTGGGGTGTTTTTGCGGGGTGAGCTAAACCAAACTAGAGTAAAATAGTACGTACCCTTTTTAGTACCCTTAATACCCTTGATCGTGAACGGACTGAGAGAGAGAGAGACGGGCGTGTGACACCCTCCTAGTCACTCCTCCTCCTCTTCATCCACCCCCACCCCCGCAAAAATACATGTAAAGTCTTGTAGAGAGAGGCTCCATTGTGGTTTGACTAGTCCTGATCGGACGGGGGGGATGCGACGGACGTGAGCTCGCGAATCTGGCGGGGTTGGAAATGGAACCTTCAGCCCGAAATTAAAGGATTAGATTCAAGACCAAGGTAGGTCATAGCTACATACATGGTCTGGTACTCTAGCTGTAGCTGTATGGATGTGGGGATGTCAACATCAGCTTGTTACAGCTGGGCTTTTGTAATCACTTACGTAGGGAAGGATGCTATTCGCGAAAAGCAAGAACCAGAAGCAGCAGCTGCTGCTGCTGCTGCTGCTTCTGTTGCTGCAGAGTATCAAGTTCGCATATATCATTGGCTTTTTGGACGCCCTCGTGGTATATCTGTCAGTGCGTTGATCAGCGTTGTCGTCGTTCTCTGAAGAAATCAATCTCTCGGCGAAGGAGGGATTTTTGCAGGAGGTCAAATGATATGAAGCTCTGTCAGTCAAAGTTAGATGGCCTCTCTCTCTCTCTCTCTCTTCAAGCTGATGCTCCTCCACCACCACTCCGAGGAAAGCGCACCTATAGTGAGGCGTTTATAATTAAATTACACATGGTTTGTTTTTTTTGTTTTTTGTTTCTCTCTCTCCTATGTAGCTCCTTGGGGGGTGATGAACTTATGATGGCACATTTATCATCTTTCCTCCCTCCCTTGACAAGAGACCACACGCACACCATCAACCTTTGTTTTTCCGCATCCACCCTCCATTCTTTTCTTCTGTCTTGTCTTGTCTTGTCCACCCACTCAACAACTCCCTGTGTGCACGGTTCCCAACAATCGAATATGCATTGGTGGAGGCGGAAATATCTAGGGTTTTTTTGTTTTTCTATCTTTGCCTCCCTTCTTCTTCCTTACATACCACACCTTACCTTACCTTACCACCCCCCCCCCTCCCTCTCCCCTCCGCTCGATCGATCCCGGGAGTGTTTCTCCATTTCGCGAGTATATATTTGCTTTTTTCGCCCCACTTCCATCCTCAAAGGTTCGAACATAGTTAACCCGCAGGCTTGATGAGGTGCAAAACGTGACTTTTTTCCCCGTTCCAAACGTCACTTGCTGTGTAGGCCTTGCCCCGGGTTTTTTCCTTACATATTTGGCGGAGAACAATAACCCATGGTGTTACACAACCGCTAGTTGCAGACAAGCAAGCAAAAAAAAAAGAAGGAAACAAAAAAAAAGAATAAAAAAATAAAATAAAGAGCGAGAAAAACGACTTATGTTTCGGCGTAAACCCGGGTATAGGAAAAACCCTGTTTGTGACACGTTCGGTGTTTTATTACTTCTGATATTCTATATATCATTCTACACACTCGGAGCCCCCGGCCCGCGTATGTAGCAATCTATATCTGAGCATATATAGCACCTACCGACATGACGAGCTAACCCACCGTTTATTACACCAATCCAAACATCTGGCCGTTTCCTCTTTTCTTTTTTCCCTTTCCTGCTCGAAATGATCCCGGTTGCTGGTTTTGCGGGGTGTTCCTGATTTACCGGGACGAGCCTTTGAGTTTAGTTGCGGGGTCAAACGGCGGCTTTGAGCCTTTTACATGGTTATTTGGGAGGTCCTGTTTGTCTTGGAACACCGTGGAGGGCTTCTGGAGCCGGACCCCACTTAAAGCCAACACTAGGGGAAATCGCAAGTTGCGTGGGGCAAAGATGGGTTGGGGTTGGGGTCACAGAAAATCACTCGTTTAATAAAGCTTGGCCTCTCTTATTCTAAATAAATGAGCCTTAAGCAACATAGCCACCCCACCGAGAACAGACACCCGGTAACGTCACTCCCAAGTATCTCTAAGCATCAATGCGCAGTCTGGAGGCGCATTACTTCTTCATTCGTGTCAAAACGAAATAGAGCCACCACCAATACCTAATTCCCTCATGGATCTTTAAAATATCATATAGACCTATCGAGGAGATATAGAGGCCAAGAACTGCAGAGGAGTTGTCACTGTTGGAATTGTCACTGTTGGTCTCAGTGTTGTTCTAAAGATGATGGGATTCTTCAAACTTCGGGAGCCTCTGTCTTTCGTCACCCATGAGTCAAAACTACCTATTTGTATCAGGACTGTTTACGATAGAATGATGGATAACCATGTTTTCCTTTTCCCTTTCTTTTTTTTCCTGCTCTTATCGCAAATTGTTGAACTGGGCTCGATCTGAATGGTGCCAATTCGCCAATTCAGCAGTAAACTGGCAGATGATCGAACGGTCACGGCCAGGCTCAAAATCCGCATCTCAGCTCTAGCTGTAGACTGCAAGCTGGAGAGGCTGAGTTTACATAGCAGCTGGCTTCGAGTAACTTTGAAATGGTGCCCCGTCCATCATTGAATTACAGCAACACCGCAAAAGCTACACGACGCTGCAGATGTTTCCCCCCAATCGGACTGGTTCCCAAGACACCCCTTCTGTGGAGTGTATGAGTTTTAGGGTTAAAGTTGCTGCGCCGTAATGCACTAATCAGAGTCCCTGAGTATCCTGGAGGTGCCACTCTGTCAAGATCCCAGACCTTTATATTTTTCCACCCCCCAAGGTCATATCACACAATGTAATTGACTGAGTGTATTATATCAACAACCCAACGATTACGGAATCAATTCCACATAACACTTAGGGTTAAAGAAAAGTAACGACTATCCACCAGCCGATCCTTGCTGCACCCTCTCTTCTTCTCTCCCGGGTACGTTTCAGGCGGGCGAACCACCACTGCGGGATTTTCTGGGGGCCACGTTTTTGGAGGGGAGAAGGGAGGGAAGGGAGGGAGGGAGGGAGGGGCCAAAATATGGTGGGGTTAGCTACATATAAATAAATACCCCAAGAGATGGAAGATCTAGCTCCCGGGTAAGTATCTTGTTGGTTATTCTATTAATCTTCCGGATGGTCAAAGGGGTTTACTGGAGCCTGGAGTCTGGTGATAAAAGGCCCAGGCCCCAAGATATGGCCTATGGCAGCCAAGAACTGGCACGTTAAAGGAATATCAGGGTCATGCATTTTTACCGTACTTGGGAACATGTGTTTCGAGTTGAGTTGCTTTGCTGTGCTGCTGCATATCATATTATTCAAGCCTTTAGAATATGACGGTGAGATTAAAGGGAAGGTTCTGGAGAAAAAGAAGAGTTCCTTCTAGATGTCTGCCTAATGTAACCCGTGCATACGCATTTTTAGGCAATTTTCCGGGATGTGGGAGAGGAACCTCGAACCATTGGTAAGTTGGGATAATTATTCGTTACATGCATATCAGGTATGTAGAGCAGGTAAGAGTGATCTGAAAGTATGTGTGGATGGTACCTGTGATCTAAGAGATGTTGAAGAGTATGTATGTATGAAGAAAGTGTAAAGTATAGTTCCAAGAGAGAGAGAGAGGGAGAGAAAGAAGAGAGAGGGGGTAACTTACCAAAGGTTGGGACCGGCATGAATGGAGGTTCAATATCCCTCATTGACCCGATCCGACATTCAAATATCTCAAAGTCAACGAAGCGTGACCAGCAGGAACAGCCACACTTATGCCATAAGTTATGCATAAAACCAGGTTCTCTCGGCTGCAGCGTGACGAGTTTCAGTTGTAAGTGTGCACGTGCACTGTTTCAGACCCTGTCACTTCACAGCACATCACTCACCCACTACTTTGCCAACTCACCACTTAACCCCTTAGGAGAATGTAGATGCGTATAGACTACATGTCGACAACATATGCATATGTCTGGTTTCCTTTTTGCTAGAGGAGTAAAATACCCTATCCAAAGTCCTGGTACAGGGTTAAAAAGTTCACGTAGAGTACAAGCTCGAAACTACATATGTAGAATAAAGTACCTACAGCATTCTACATACTCATAAAAGAGGAGAATTACCAGCGGTGTGGAGTAGAGTATGTAAGTACTACATGTATGTAGGTAGAGAGTAGGTACTCTTACTCTAGTTGCCTAATATCTGCTCCAGCTACCTATCGCACGGTAAATATCCCAAAGAGCCGGCGAACTTGAGGGAGAGAGACACTCACATACACAATACCATCATCATCACCATCATCATCACCCTTACCTCACCTTGGGGGGTTGTAATTTCTCCCGGGAATCGAACAAATAGCCCCCCAAGTAGGAAGGATAGCCACCACAACCACCACAACCCAACCCAACCCCCTCCCTTCGATACGGGAGTTTCACTTCTTGCTCTGATCCTCCTCCTTGCATACTAGACTTATGCTCTCTTCTCGAATGACCAAAACCAGAGTGGGGGTGGGGACCCTGCTCTACTGTTCTAGTGTTGTGGAGAGGAAGGCTGGTTTTTAATTTTCCGAAATAAATCCGAGGTGCCCCGCGTATACGTAGAGCAGAACATCATGCGGTAACACAGCGACCGACAGCCAACAACGCGACTCAACGCAACCCACCTCCAGTTGCCCCTTGGTCCGTGCGCACTATACAGTATGCAAAGAAAAGGGCCAGCAACATCGAGTAGGGAGGAGAAGGAGGAGGAAGTACCTGGAGTAGAGCCTGTAGAGGTACAGAACCAGCGACAACCCTCCCCCTTTCTTTACTACGATACACCGCACTAAAAGGGGGTGCTGTGGGACTGCAGCATTGGTACAACATAGACACCTTGTAGGTACCCGGCACTTCCTTGAGCTACAACTCTCCCTAGAAAGAAAAAAAATAATTTACATCCCATCCATCCCATCACCCAGGTACCAAGGTACTGTCAATCAAAAAGTCCCCCCCCCACCACCCCGCACAGTTCCAAATTACACGTCCAAAAAAAAAAAAAAAAAGATGTCAACAGCTCTAAACTTATCCCTGAAGCAACTCCCGCGGTCCGCCTTCACGAAGGAAAACCTGCCCGGTCTGATACGGGATGGATTGGACTTTGTCCGCACAATCCCACACTCCCGGGAATACAAGTCGGAAACAAAGGTTGACGTCAAATGGTCCTTGGCAAAGTCTGATGCCGATATCAAGGTCTACAGCACAACACACAACAAGGAGCGCTGGACGAGTAGGGTGACGGTTGCGCCAGGGGTCCCATATGAGGTTGTGAGGAAAATTTTGGTAGAGGAGAAGACTGAGGCCGAGTTGGAGTATCTGTGTAAGCCAGAGGATACAATGGAGGTGACCGCAACTGAATACTTTGAGGACCTGAAGATACGGCTAGAAGGTATATACTTTGAACTTCTGTTTGGCATATTCATTAGTAGTGGTACGCACTTGGATTACTAACTTGACGGGGGAGGGCGACTAAACCAGATGTACACAAGTTGCTGCACGTCCAAGCGTTCTCTGCAAGGGAGTTCTTGATAACCATTATTTCTCATGACCTACCGGATTCAGAGAACGGACTGCGCTCGTTCATTGTTATCTCTATGCCTTTAGAGGGCAATGTGAGGTCTGAGTCCGCAGTTCTTGGAGAATATATATCGGTGGATTATGTTCACGAGCTTGAAGAAGGCGGAGTGGAAATACTCTTGGCTTTATGTGTAAGTTATACATGCCGGTATTGAATAAAACTGAACTAACGCTACTACCAACACCATAGAGCGATGCGAAAGGTTCTATCCCGAGATGGATGCAGAATATGGCGATGACCACTCAGGTATTTGGTGATGGCCGGTTGTGTTTGGATTATCTTTTGAAGAAGTCCCAGGGCGGAAAGCAGTAGTAACAGGGACTGCTGTGTAATCGATATTAGCTGCATATACATATTTCTTATCCTATTATAGTCATGTTGTTAAAGAATACAGTAGAGTACATTATGTATAGACTAGAACCAGGGTCGATTTGCAATGCATTTTAGACGACATACATACATACAACTTAATCAACACCCCACACTAGTATATTAAGTAAAAGGATATGCGTAGGCTGAATCCAATGGATGCGCCAATCCGGAAATGATAGTTTCGTGAAAATATAACCTTACATGAAACATGCAGGTCCCCGATGAGTTATGTATCATATCGCGATGGTGTTCGGCATTGAGCCGTTCATTGATGAAACATGGAGGGTACGGAAAGTGCGTAATTAATAGCAGCTACTGGTAATGGTCCCTATTCGTCCTTGTGGCCGGGAAAATCAATGTCAAGCTTGAGACGACCATGCCCGCACCTGCATGCAGGCGGGGATATGTGTGTGGGGGGGGGGGGACCTGGTGCTTATGTCATTACCCACGTTGCTACAAGTAATTAATTGCAGCAACTCCATTAGTCAGTTGAAATACTTTTTACTATTTAGTTGTCTAATTGGAGGGTTACATGTAGTAATTCAACTCCACGGACTTGTTCCTTGAATCAGAGTCGATGGCTTCCTGGATTCAACCAGTCTCTTCTCCCAAACTCCAGCCCCTTAAAAAGCATGCTGCTGCGATCTGCCGCCTAAGAACCAACACACTACCCTTCCACTCACATTTGGTCATGTCGTTTATATCCGCCACACCGTCTGTTAGGGCTCGTCTGGCCCACCTAAAAGCTAAGCTCAAGGATTATGAGGACCAGCGCGACACGCAGAACCGTGTGGTGGCAGGGCTATGGTCGCAGTATGTTAAGAAGTTTGAGGAGGAGGCTGCGCTGAGGAAAAAGATTGATAGCTATGTAAAAGATGATACAGAGGAGTGTAAGAGGTTGGAGAAAGAGCTAGAAAGGGCCACCGGGATGGTGCTGGAGTTGGGGGTGGCGAAGAGCGCGGCGTCAGCAGAGGTAAGGAGACTGACAAAGAAAATTGCGGCGAAAAAGATTAAGATGGCGGTTATGGGGGGTCTGCGGTTTTCTGTAACTTGAGAGAGGTAGAATGGTGAAGCTGATGAGGGCTAAGGTGGAGCTGCTACTGAGCAGGTTTCCTTGAGGTTTCGGAGGGACAGCAGACTGTGACGTTTTAACCTGTTTTAGAAGAGGAACAAAACAGGATATTACGAGTAGAATTGGATGGCTTTAGGGGTTACAAGTGGAATGCGGCCTCCGGCCACATATATATATAGTTGTGTGTATTCCAGGCCGTAATGATTCGTCTCTGCTCATGACCGGCCGATATAATCCTTTAATAGCACTGTTTTGTCCATTCAATTGAGTCTGTTTGTGAAAGATTGGGGGGTTCAGGAACCTAGAGATGATATATAAAGGATTATAGATGCCCTTTGATACAGCAATGGTGTACAATCCCCTCTTAATGTAGCTTCCCTTCCAATCACGGGAGCGATCTTTGTCAGTGCATGTATGCTTCTAGTATATCACTAATATGTAAACAATCTTGACCAATAGAAATGCTTCCTGATGACGATGGACAAGCTTATACTGTTTAGATACTGTTTAGATGATAAAGAAACGAACACTTTTGTCTTGTTTGTACGAGCTTCTTCGGTCTCGTTGTCACGTTCATCCGATAGGAAAGAATTGCAGTCATGAACTATCACTCGAGCTATCACCAGGCTAGGTGAGTTTATCATATCAACCTTGATACTACCCAAGGATGAGATACTCTTGACACATCACGGATTAACAATAGCAAGGCTCACTTCCAAGGCTCTCTTCCTACTGGCTTACGTACTATGATAGTTTCCATAGCCTCTTATCTGGGGTCGTCGATTACAAGATACTTGTATTGCCACGGCCTCTCGAGGTTAGGTTGAAAGGCGAGGGGCAGTGTCATTTTGCGGTTATTAGTGTAGGGGGAGGGAGCGGCGTGACACTTTATCAACTGGTCTGTGTTTATGGGTGAGATAACTGCGCCTAGCACTATGAGATATGGGGGAGTGGGGGGGAATCGATTTTCTTTCACGCACATACCTGTTGATATATGGTGATGGTGATGAGGTTTAAAAATAAAGGAATAATTTAATCAAGTAAGTGTGCTGAAGCTACTAGACATATATATGCACAAACCGAAAGATTGGGTGAAAGAAAGGAAGAAAGAAAGAAGGGGTGAAAATTGATATAGTGGTTGAGGTTCTACGGGAACCGTGGAGAGTAGATATACATACACTAAATGAGGGTGGAGACATACCAATTGTGCCTTTGACGGCCTCATAGCTTACCCCTCCACACCTAAAACCTCAAACTATCAACACACACAGAATTTTCATAGAACACTACCACAGAACTTCTTCACCTAAATTACCAATCATTCACCACCATGACAAAAGACAACCCGATATCCTCATCCTCACCCTCCTCGTCCGAACCCACTCCTGCTCCAATTTCAGGACCTCCAGGAATTAGTGTCCCCTTCAAGGCCATCTACTATCGCCGCAAGAGTGGAAAAGCCTTGGTTCCAGTCAAGATTCCCCCCCTCTTACCTAAGAATGTGGACGGCAAAGCATCTCCCCTCGCCAACCAAACCGACGCTACCGCTGCGGCCACCACTCCAGGTGCTCCAAACCGTGTGCTCGAGTTTGAGCTCCCGCCGGCGAAGGAATTGACCGAGGAAGAAGAGAAGGTGCTCGTTGAAGCACGTGCTTGGGCGGAGGAGAAGGAGGAGTAGCACATAGATGCGGGATTAACTGGGCAGGGGCAGGGTGGAGGCGGTGGAGGCGGGAGTGGCGGGAGTAAAGCGGACTGGGGAGCTAGGAAATCTTTTTTGTGGAGTAGGTCTCGAAACACAATATAACATGACTAGCTCTTTTTCCTTTCCTTTCCTTTCTCTTTATTGGTTTCCCCACTACCTTCCCTTCGAAAGGTAGTAGAGTCTCTATGATCGAGCTCAAGTTTGTATAATTGTAGCTACCATACCGGAGGGGCCCTTTGGTAGCTGCTAAGTCTTAGAACTCTTCTTATTAATATAAACTTAATGGAGAGTACTCGTTATAGCTATATAGTACATAAATATACGCACGGGATGAGTAACTAGCATGAGTGAAGGGCTAGGAGAGTAAAGGTTTATTACCCACCTAAGGTTTCTCCAAGCTTCATTAGCATATTGGTATTACACCCAAGCAAGAGGTTGTTTCCAGTCCTGGTGGTAAAGGGCATCTATATTTGAGTTTCTTTCTGTTCCTTAGGAGTATGATAAGCATGATCCACTTTGAGCCGCAAAAGATCGGGCTCTGGAGGTATGCTTGATCCCAAACAAGAGCTTTCATGGTCATACATACCTAGGAATAGCTAGTTCAGTGAATAAGTAGAATAGGTATAGAAAACGTATCTAAAGGACCATGCATACATGTAGTCATCTAGCTCAACCACTCTACACGGATAACTGGGGTTTATAGTGCTCGATTTTTCAGGATCTGGACCCGACCTGGCTTGGCCTCGCCAAATAGGGAGCCCGAGCACGCTCGGCTTATGCCCAAATCTATCTGGGAGAGTTCGGGTCCAATTCCTTTTCACCGGGAATAGTAATCAAGCCTGTAGTGCTCTGGGTGGATCATTGGTATCACTCAGGGGACGGGGTCTCAAAAAAGGGGAGAGCTGGCGTGGTGTTTTCCTGGTTTTCTCTCTCTCTTATATGCGGTATAGTCCTTGTGTCTGGTTTTTGGGTCTGTTACTCCATTTGTTTGGTCTGTAGATCTGTTCTTTCCGTTGCCGTATCCCCAACTCCCCCCGTCATGTAATTGCTTACTTCATATCCCTGCATTTCTTGGAACGGCGGGGGTAATATTGAGAATTTTTGGTCTACTGAGCGCTAGTGATTGAACCGTAAGACCTTGTAGGACCAAACCGCTCATTTCATCATGTCGCATGGCTCTTTCGAGTTTAGTTTGTTCTAGATTTGCCCCACCCAGTACCCTTCTAGGCCGGCTGTCCATAAGGGGCGGGAACGAGACTAAGCTAGTCTAAATATTGTGTTTATTTTCCCTAGTGATAGCTTGCTGTTCTCTGTATGAGGTGTGAAAACGAGCCTAATCTACATGTAGTCATAAAGATTAGACAATCTTAAGGGGGAAATGTTCTGGGATATTTCACTCGCAGATTCGGAATCACATAAGATCACTCGGGCAGGATCTGCATAGGAGAAGAAGGAAAAAAGAATATAAATCGCACAGGCACAAACATTTAAATTTCAAAGTCAGCCTTATTTAACGCCTACCTAGCGTCTCGCACCCCCCGACCATGAGAGATTGAACGTAGGCCTGAACAGAACGAGACTACCCCGGAGCTTGGCATAGACACTTTAGAAGTGCACGAGGATGTCGAACTGACCCCCCTGCACTCTCCACTTCCCACCAGTCCTGCGAGTCCCGCCGAAGTTGATGGTGCATTCGCTCTCCAACCTCCTGAGCGAAGCCGCAATGTCGCTGTAGGAGTACCTGGAGTCCTTCGTCCCGCAAATGGAGACCTTTAGATGGCCGCTGCCCAAGTCCCAGCACTTGGAACACCCGGGACGGCCGTTGATGTCGTTGAATCTGCCTTGGATGCACGGGCCCTGACCAGCGGGGACAACCCTGTCCTCGAAGTTGCGGGCGGTGGAGAGGAGCTCAGAGGCGAGAGGAGAGCCGGAGCTGGTTTCGCAGATGGTGTTCCCCTCAATGGCCATGACGTAGCCGGTGAGGGAGAGGATAAAGACTGCGAAGATGAAGGCTGGGAAGAATTTGAACATTGTGTTTGTTTGTTCGCGGCTTGTGAGGTTGGTGTAGAGGCGAGAGTGTCGATGAGGTTAGGTTTGACAATAGTTGGTAATAACGGTGGGGAAGCAGAGGTATGTATGTTTGGACGCTTTGTGATGTTATAAATACTGTGATAGTGGGGTGCCAAGTTTAAGCCCGTAGTCTGTATCTAACCGCTCTTTAATTCTCACCCTCTCGGTTTCAGTAAACAAGGTTTCGTACGAGGAGATTATCAACTAAACGGTTGAGTACTAAAGCTTAGGCTTTGTTACTTGTACTAGTCGATGCCATTATTAGAAGAAATCTACATAAGTTTTTCCTCTTTGCCCATCCCTTGCATCGGAATCTTGAATCTTGAATGTCCTCCTCAGGTCTAAAGTTTCAAATTCACTGCAGCTGATTCTCTGTTACATCCACAGACTAGCCTTTTGGGGTTAAGCTAATCTGTGAGGTACAATCTCATACTCCCCCCTTTGTGGCGTACTGACAGAAGTAGGGATACAGCGAGTGATAGCTGATGATTATACATAGCTTGGTGTGTGTTTCAATGATGCATACATGCAACTCCTTTATTGAGTTGAGATGGCAGGTCTGAGTACGATCATACATATAAGTTTGACTAGCTACATCGACATTTGATATATATCGGGATCCCGCATGATATAAGTTTCCTTCTAGTATACGTAGCTAGTCCACAAACTACACAGTACCCTACTACAGCTGTTCATACACGTGCCGCGATGGTCAAATCTCTGATAAACCACCCGAGGTTTTCCCCATTCACTAGCTGATATTACTATACGCTGTAGCCCAAAAATAATACTTAAGTGTCCCAAGCGTCATCCGTCACTACTCACCCTTAACCCGCGCTCCAAACATCAACCCTGCAAGACAATCATCATCTCGCATCTCCAAAGATGATAATTCCAATCCGCTGTTTCTCTTGCGGCAAGGTATGAACTCCCTTACTCATCACTTGCTGGTGGGCCTAACAAATCCAGGTCATCGCGGATCTATGGGAACGCTACTTGGAGCTCCTCGAAGGCGGTGAATCCGAAGCGTATTACCCCCCCGCTCTACTTAATCCCTCGCCTCACCTTGACCATTGTCTATAGAGAAGGCTGACTAGATACATGTAGCGAGGCTATGGACAAAATCGGGTGCAAACGCTATTGCTGCAGGAGGATGCTGATGACCCATGTCGATCTTATCGAAAAGTTGCTGCGGTGAGATGATATCCATTGTCTTAGGAGTTGATTTTTTGGTTGTATGAGATGCTAACGAGTTTTTTTTTTATGAATATAGCTACAATCCTCAGGACCAGGGGAATGCTAGCAATTTGAGAAAGGTTCGTAGGACTGAATAGAGGGCCTGGGTATGAGATTAGGGGAAGGGACTTGTCGCGTATTTTTCCTCCCGGTGGTGTATTTCTAGGGTAGGAATCATGGGAAGTGCAATACTTCTAGGTCCATTAATCAAGTGCTCTATAATTTAAATTCACTTGTTTAGATATCTAACCAGGCGTTTATGTTAATGGAGTCCTACATGCCTCTCCTCGAGGGGCTAGTTGAAGTGCAGGGAGTCCCCAGGATGTTGGTAGTATTTCAATAGGTGCTGTGGGGCTTAGTATCGTGGGGACAGAGCCAAAACCCCGTGAGGAATGGCCGGAGGCCGCAGGGAGAGCCAAAGCCTTAACTTCCAAAGCTTGGGGGGGTACCTGTACGAGAAAACTGCTGTACGTGTTTACAGGTGCCGGATATTAAGAAGGTCAAGTAGCTGTAGGGGTGGAGCTGACCGAACCTACGTTTCTATAGGTATAGGCGAGCTCTCAGCTATGACGAGACACATGCCTGGGGGTGGGGGCGGGGCGGCGGGTGTTGTGGTGTGCTCAACGTTTCATCCTCCATCCATCTTCACTGCTACTACTACTAATGAAACACCCATCTAGAAGGCGGGTGTTTGGGATCTCAGATAAGAAGAGCCAAGCAAAACAACACTGAGAGCAACCTAACAAGGTTAACCAACACGAACACACGTATCCACGACCTAGAGTATTTCGTGGCTTTCCGCCACACCACAGCAAAAGGCTCAATGGATGGTATACGAAATCGATCTCCCCGCCCTTTTCATCTTTGTTACCCCGGGTAGAGGAGAAACGAGGATACGCCAGACATCTGGGGGAAACGCCAATCTTTATGATGAAGGGGGGTTAAACCTCATGTATGAGGAGGGCTACAAGGAGGGGCCAGAAACCTACAAGGAAGCCAAGATCAACCCGGGGAAGGGCAATCTCTACCAGCAACAGAGATCTAATATCCGTGAGGAAGATTAGGAGCCGAGGACAAACATACTGAGCAAAAAGTCGCAAAGAGAGCTCGAGGGAGAAGGATAAGGGATAACTCAACTGGGTTCTCGGAGCCTACGGTGGAGATGGAAGACAGATGCAGTTGGGTCTAGGTCATGATAGAAGAAGAAGTAAAAGTACATGTAGTAAGTACATGTAGTAGTGGGGATGGATAGACGATGGTAGGGTTAGGTTAATTCGGATTACTGCGTCTGGGGGGGGGGGGCAACAGTGTAGCTTGGCGTGGTGTAAGATGGATCATGGTTTATCACTCGGCAGCACCGCGCTGCATTGGGGACGTCACATAGAACGTCGATAATAAGTTCTTTAAATGTAGGCCTTGTAAGTAACAGAATCGACCCCCCCCCCCTTCTCGAACCTGGTTTTGTGATTATTATTTATTACCTTTATAATTGGCTAACCTTTATGTTTTATGCTTCTACTACATGTATATACATGTAGTCAAGGGACTCTATTCTTCTACACTATTAATATTAGCAAGTTATGGCATTGACGTTGTGTGTCCATGTCTGCGCATTTGTCTCATTAGCAGGCTTGCCAAATATGCCCAAAGGGATATAATATAGAAAGAAGACTCACATAGCTTCCCAACACCAGCACCATGAGCGCCATCCCCACTAGCACGCTTACCCCCGCATAGATATACCCATGCCCCCTCCCCAACCCCCTCACCTCCACCACAAACGTGCTAACCGTCGTTAGACACCCACAGAACCCATCCCCGACCCCTCTCACAACCCCACACCCGGCCTCCTCTCCGCCAACTCTATACCGCCCGACTATCACCCCCGCCAGTATAGCCGTCCCCACAACATTGACCGCAAACGTCCCCAGCGGGAATGTCTTGACAAGCGGATTGGCCCACCGCCCCACCCAGAACCGCGCCGCTGTCCCAACAGGCGCAAACAGGCACGCATACAGCGCGACCTCCCTCCACCGCGGAACAAACGCGCACAGCAGCGCCGCACCGACCCAGGATGCCCCCGCTAGCGGCACCGCCACCCAGTCGGCCGCACCCGCACCTGGCAGCGCCGTCAGCAAGCCCCGCGCAAACACGGCAGCCTGCGCGCCCACCTGGAGGCCGCTGAACGAGAGCGACAGCGTCGCGATGAGGTAGGCGAGCGCGGCTAGGAGGTTGTAGCCGCGCGTAGGGCGCCCATCGTATGCCGGGAGGGTGTTTGAGAGGTTCTCGAACACGCCGAGGAGGAAGCTGGAGAAGCTTGTGAAGCTCCCGCAGAAGCCCGTCGTGAGGCCGATGTAGAGCGGGAGGGTGGACTTTTGCCTCTGCGGGTGGGTGAAGAGTCGTTGGTCCTCGACCAGGAAGCCCATGACTGCGCTGCCGGCAAAGTTTGCCCAGATGACGCCGCCGAGGACGGGGGCGCCGGGGTAGGTTGTGAGGGCGGTGAGGCCGAGACGGGCGAGCGTGCCGAGGATGGAGAAGAAGGTGAGCCAGCTGCAGGTGTAGAGAAGCTGCGGGACCTGAGTCTGAGGGGAGGCGGGCTTCTCGGGCGGGGGGTTAGGGGTGTGGCATTGCTGCTGGAGGATTGGGGCGGGGGTGATGGCGGAAGTCTCTAGTGGGATGGGGACGGGTGCGGAGACGTCATCTTGGCCGGTGGTGAGACTGTCTGGGGGTGGCATTGTGCAGGTAAGTGAGTAAGTAAGTATCTATGGTAATGATGCTCCCCAATTGAGTCTGCTAACTTGAGTAGAGAGTACTGGTATGGGCATTGGGGAGTTTACTAGGAGGGACAGGTAAAGGTAACTAGACAATGTAGTATTGTCTGTAAGGTAGGTAGGTACAATATTTACATAGAGGAACAGGCATGTAGGTATATCTGAGTTAGGTGCCGAGAACCCGTGATAGGCAAAATAGCTCATGGGGGGGGGGGGGGAGGCATCTCAGTAGACGAGGAGTAGTATGTAGATAAATGTATTTAATATATATGTAGCCTACAAGTATCCGATTCCCTCTACAAGACACTCTGCACTCTGGAAAAGTATTTATGTCTGTTTGCAGCGATTGGGTGTTTATGGGGCTTTGCCCAGAAAGACAAAGGTGATGATGATGATTTACATAGAGCGAGTATCGTTATTACCTTGGCACGCAAAAGGTTCAAGCGAGCCAATCAGCGCAGGAGAGAAGTCACCGATAAGGGGAGCTCTTTGCGGTCGGGACCTCCCGTAGAGGGGCAGCAGCCAACAAAGAAGAGAACCGACTGTCTTTCTGTCTTTCTGTCCCAGGTGACCTCAGGGAGAGAGAGAGAGAGCGAGAGAGCGAGAGAGAGAGAGAGAGAGAGAAATACATACTAGAGTAGATAAATACATATGTAGATAGATTGTAGATACATTACTTAGCTCTCCCTCTCTCACTTCACTTCACCTCCCCTCACTTCATCTACACTCCCCTCACCTCACCTCCACTCCACTCCATTGACTTATCTATCCAATTCAACCAACCCCCATCTATCATCTACTACACTATACACAATGGCTTCCGCCCTCCCCTCAAACGTTCACATCTCCACGCACCCCTGCCTCCTCGCAAAGCTCTCGCAGGTCCGCAGCGCCTCCACAACACCCAGAGAGACCAAACGCCTCATCCATGAGATCTCGCTCCTCCTCGGCGCCGATGCCCTAGGCCGCGTCCTCACAGCTGTACCCAGCGGCACCACAGACGTAACCCCGCTCGGTGCTGGGTTCGAGGTCCAGACCGTCTCCCCCGCCAGCATGACATTGGTCCCTGTGCTCCGTAGTGGCCTGGGCATGCTCGAAGGTAGCTTCCTCTCTCTCTCCATGTATATAATGTAGACCACCCACCTAACCACCACCAATATCAAAACAGCCTTCGAGACGCTCCTCCCCGTCCCAGTCCCCGTCCACCACCTGGGCCTCTTCCGCGAAAAGACCACCCTCCAGCCCGTCGAGTACTACAACAACCTCCCCACGCGCGTCTCGGCCGACGACGCAACAAGGCCCTGCGACATTGCAATCATCCTGGACCCGGTCATTGCCACGGGCGGGACGGCCGAGGCGGCCATCCAGACGCTGAGGGAGTGGGGCGTCAAGAGGATATTGGTCGTGGCCGTGTTGGGGTCGGCGGAGGGGGTGCTGAGGGCTGCGACGGAGGGCGGTGGCCATGACGTTGAGGTTGTGGTGGGCGCCGTGGATGCGGAGCTGGGCGGTAAGAATGGTGGGATGATTGTGCCCGGGTGAGTTTTCTTCTTGTTCTTTTCATACCTCTTTTTTTACTGGGAGTTGGAGTTCTGGTGTGCTAACTGTGTTGCAGTATCGGTGATATTGGTGACCGTCTCTTCCTCACCATTGGGAAATAGTGCGTATTCGCTGTTGGTAACAGCGATTGATTTGTTGGTTTGTTTCCGTTGGTGTTTTTATAAAAGGCAATATACCAAACCCAAACCCTCGTCCGTGTTTTTTCTTCTTTTTTCTTCTTTTCTTTTCTAAACCGTGCTGTAAACAAAAACAAAGATGAATAGTGGTCATCTCGATGCATTACGCTTTTTGACATTTTTTTAGTGTAGTGGTCCCCAAGTCCGACTGAGTGAATGAGTGATTAAAATTCGCATGTGCATGCTTGGTGATATAAATCGGGTTATGTGAAAAAAAAAAAAAAAAAAGAATTGCACAAGGCACAAAACACTAACTACATGTACCCTTCCAGCCTGGTTGATACATGTAGTATGTACTTTGTCTATTGGACACGGGAGTTACATATCTAAGGACCAGCACCGCCGTCGCACACACACACATCATCATACATGTATGTACATATGTAGGGCCAAGCAGTGTCAAGTGCATCATGCCCTTATTCGGCGCAGTATCGATCCGTGGGAGAATTTCGAATTATGCACCGTCAACTATCATCTATTGACGCAATAATAATCCATCCACTAGTGTTTTGTTTACCTCAACGACAACAAACAAAAGTGTTGGGTGCGGAGTTCTGTTGTGTGACCCGATGCGAGTGAGGGCCCGTGAACCAGACAAAACACAACACACAGCCATCCACTAAGCGATCACTACAGTAGTCGAACAATGCCCCCCCTCACACACTCCCCAGGGAGCATCGAGGTTGTGTGTAATATATCCAGAACACTAAACATCACACTGCCCAGGATCACCATGCCATCGTATACCAGGGTGTAGCTTGCAAACAGAGTGTTACTAGTAATAATATTCACGACCCGTCATTCCCAGTGCCAGTCTCAGGTATAACAATAATAAATCGCAGCAAAAAATCGGCAAGATAAGAATTTATATTCAAAAACAGCCCTTAACGCCATCCAAACACGACCACTACTAGGAAGTAGAAGAGGAGGGCAGCCTCCCGGTGGTTTCTACCTTGACTCCGCCAAAGATTCTATCCTTAATTACACTTGAGAAGAGACCCGTGATCTCTTCGCTGGCAATCTTGTTGGAGTCTTTGACGACTTTGTCGAGCTGTCCTTCGGTGGCGCTTGATTTACCGCCACCAGAGCTGGTGGGGAGTAGTGAGGAGCGGTTGCCTTTGCCGGAGCCGGAGAAGAGCGTTAACTCGGCCTTGTGGATCTTTTGTGAGAGGTCAAGAATCTGTTTGGTGGAATAGTCACGGTTGGTGAAGAGAGGGGATTGTGACAAGGTTGATACCCAGTATTTGTTCCATAGGAGATCAAGAAGATGGGCATCGAGGGAAGACTTAAAGTGTGAGATTTCAAGTGAGTAGTATCTGCAATTAGAATTAGATATTAGAAGGCGACTCTGCGTGACTCTGCGTGACTCAAGGTTGAAAAAAAGAAAGAAAAAAAAAAGCTTACTGGCTACTGTGGGCACCAAAATCTTCGATTTTACTTAGAGGGATAGTCTGGTATTCCCCGTCATCGTCGCCGCCCTTGGCCTTGTGTCCCTCAGGATAGGTCCTGAAAGCTCCTACATCGACCTTTCCAGCAGAGATGGTTCTATCGGGGTCGATTACAACAGCAAGGAAAGGGTCTAGAAACTGCTGCTGGTTCATCTGTGTGTTTACATCGATACCTGACAGCCAACATCCATACCCGGGATGAGAGTGGTACCAGCCAACTACGTTCTCTGCTCGCCCAACAGCTTTCTCAGAGGTATCAAAGGCACCCATGTACCCGTAAGCTTGATCATGGGCATTGACACGTGTTTCGGTCCCTTCGACAGGAAGAGGGAAAGCGTCCATTACGATGAAGGTCTCGTGGGCGATTTTGCCTTGCTATAGCGGGTGTTAACCATCGCAGGCTCAAGTCAAGGTGGATCGTAGGAAGAGATAGAGACCATCAAGCCCATGATTTCTAGGGAGCCGCCGGAGCGGGCGTGCATAACCATCTTTAGAAGAGCTACGGCAGAGATACGGACTCTTTTGAAATAGTTGACATTCTCTTTCCAGGGTCGTTTCTCGTTGAGAGCTCTTTGCGCAGTGATTGGTTAATGCAAGATTCCGTCAAATCAAGAAGTTGGATACGGTTGTACTTTTGTTCGGCAGCATCATAGGTGTAAATGCCATCCTTAGTGGGGTCAACGAGGACGACGTTGTTTTCGAACTCTAGTCAGATAGAAATTTAGCTCTGCCGGGCTCGTCGTACAAAGTGGGGCAACCAGTGCAGGTATTATATTAGTGACATACCAAACTGCTTTCTAGCTGAGGTCTCCATGACGGAGTCCGAATTGGGGATGTATGGATAGATAGCACTCCAAAGTTGAGTTGATTCACTCGAGATAAGGGGAGCTGTCGTTGGGACAAGCTGTTTGCTGCCGTTCGTGCTGACAATGCAGTCGTGGTTGATGGAGGATCTGCACCTAAACTAGAGAGCGCCGTAGTGGGGGAGGCTCAACAGCTGAAACGTTTCAACTTGGCTCAGTTTGGCAGGTAGAGGGCGCGTTTCCTTGTCAGATAGGCGGTTTCCGTAGCAACTAAACGTCACCTGTGCTGGAACATAGCCAAACAACCAATTCCCTGTACTATTACTGTTTGTGTTCCACAAAGTGTATCTAACTGTGAGGTCACAGTCTTTAATCTTATATTGTCCTGTTTCTTCCCTTCTCTTCCTCTCCTTACTTTCTACGTTCCTTTTGTTGTTACGCCTGGCGTGTTGCCGTCAGTCGCTTGACACTTGATCATCCATCCACTGGCTTAACTAGCTAGTATCAGGGACCTTTCCTTCGCTCTTTCGCACGTTCACGAATTCACGCGCCCAACGCCGCTTCAAGACAGTCGATCTGCGCGTCTATTTTCATCCCACTTGTTTCATAACATCCCCCCACTGCATTACTTTGCACTGCGTCTGCTTGCTTGCTACGACTTAACGACGCAATGGACCCGTCCACGAATAATTCGATGCAGGCCGAGCTTACGAAGGCTATCGATAATTTACACGGTTTGTTTGATGAAATAGGCCTTTCCAACTCGGCGCGCGACGCCCGCGAGGCAAGCGTTTACTCCGCATTGAACACTGTGCTACAGAAGCAGTTGGGTTTAGTCGCCGAGTGCGTTCACCCCCACCTTGCCGGGTTGATCGGTTGGAGCACAGCGGCTAATGACCCAATAGAGAAAAAGACCACCTGAAGGAAGAATGTTGCAAGCTTATCGCCTCGATAAGGCAAATGGAACAATCACTTGACAGAAAAAGTGGTAACAGCGACACTAACGATCAGCCCACCACCCCACTACTCAAATGTTTACGAGGACTGAAAGAGAAACACGAAAATGTGAAGAAGCGGCATACCGAAAGATACGAAACTATTCGAGGTATGTCCCTGAATCTTCTAATATAAATTTGACGGCACTAAACCTGAAATAAACAGAATTATCACAGGCGCTTGAAAAGTACGCCTCTCGACTTGAACCTACGACACTGCAGGTTACTCTGCCCCCAGCGACAGATGATCCTAATATTATTGCTTCGCTCGATCTCTCGCACTCTTATTATGAAAAGCTTAAAGAAGAATTCACGCGCGTTTACCAGGAGTTTTCACAGCGTTCTAAGACGGTTGAGTCTATCTCAGGGGAAATAATCAATCTATATAATGAGTTGGGAATCCCTAAATCTCAGATTGATAGAAATATTGTGGAGTTTGGTACCTCGCAGCCAGAGCGACTGGGATTGTTGGATAGTGACTTAGATTATCTGAAGGGGAAGAAGGATGTACTGTTGGGCGAGAAGGAAAAGAGAAATGCGCAAATCGAAGACCTAAAGATCGAGATTGGCGAACTATGGGAAAGACTTGGGGTTGAGTCACAAGAACAAAAGGCATTCCTGGCTCAGCATAGAGCTTACGACCTAAAAACGATCCGCGAGGTAAGATTTTCTAATGATTAATCAAGTGCATACAAAAAATAACTGATAGGTATGGATTATAGCTGGAGAAGGAGCTTGACAGGTTGGTAGAATTAAAACAAGAAAACCTCCATATGTGGGTCAATGATGCCCGAAGGACCCTCTCGGACTTGTGGGAGAAACTTTACTTTTCGGAAGAGGAAATATCGTACTTTTTGCCTGCCACCTCAGATGATATGTCTGATGCTCTTCTTTCAGCTCATGAACTTGAAATCCAGCGCCTACAGGACCTCTTCAGTGAGCGCTCACCTATAATTACCCTCATTGATAAGCACCGCTCCCTCATTGAAGATCGCGAGATAATTGCGGCTACTGCCAATGATGCGTCGCGTCTAATCTCGCGTGGGAATGGAGGAAACCGTGACCCGAGTCGTCTTCTCCGTGAAGAGAGAATGCGGAAACGAATTGCAAAGGATCTCCCTCGAGTTGAACAGGAATTAAAGAAGGAACTTGAGCAGTGGGAAGAAGAATACGGCGAGCCATTCACGGTCAAGGGGGAAAAATATCTTGAAACTTTGATTAGTTCGAGTGCCGTGTACCAATCACGATCTGGTGCTAGAACGCCTGGACTAACGCCTGCAAGGCCTAGATCTAATACTGCAGGAACTACTCCACGTCCCCTTTCGAGGGTTGCCAATTTTGGAAAGGTGCCAATGACACCAGTTTCTAGGCCGAAAACCCCAAGCGCGTTGCCCTTAAGATCCAAGACCCCCACAGCAGAGCGTGTTAATCCTACTCATAGTTATAGTGCTAGCATGAGCGCTACTGTCGGTAGATCTGGGGGTCGAGGTTTGGTAGCAACATCATCGAAAGAAAATATCATCCATAGGTCGGGTGCTAGAACCCCTGGCCCCGGAAATCGTACAGGACTTGCAAACAGCACTAGCACTAGTAGTCTTAACGGCATTAATAGGTCGCCGTCCAAGTCATCGATGAAGGATAATAGGTTACCCGAAGGAAGTCACAACATAAAAGAGGGAACCCAGACGGTTGGTCGCTTCTCCACCATCAAACGTAAAACGGCTCCTCTGTCAAACATTATCATTCCTCCGAAAATGCAGTCACTATCCTCCCAGCCCTCTGCGACCTTACAGAGGGGCCGCGCTGGAAGTGAAATCAGCATTCGCTCTGTTTCTCCAGAAGAGGGAGATCCTAGGCAAGGAGTTCGCCAGAAGCAGCTATATGTTCGCCCATCAAATCAAAATAACGGCTACAACTCGCACAGCAGGGACATGTCAGGGAGCTCGATAGATTCTATGGCCCGAAAACTCTCGCTCACTTCCTCGACGACATTGACGAGTGGTAGCGGCAGTGAAAATTGGGAAACGTTTGGTGTTGATAGTGAGTTTGGGGATCTTGATGAGGAGAGAGTGGATCTTACAGAGGGTTACTATAAAAACAAAGTCGACGGTTACGGGGGTTACAAAGAAGAGGCGAGCAGTGGGAAAAGTGGAGAGGTTGTTACAGTAAGGGGTGCGGAAGAATGGGAGGAGGGGTGCCTCTAAGCATTCTCGGTTAGAAGATGGGAATATTTTAGGACGGCCGGCACACACGTTGCGCTATTTTCTATGTCGGTTCAGGAGTTGGGTTTATCGGGGATTTTGACGTCTTCCTTTATTTCCTTTTCAAATATCTCTCGGCGCTATTATTTTCTTGTTTATCATTAAGATCGATGCCTGCGGCTTTTTTTTCTTTCATCATCTCTACCCTACCTCTCCCTCTAACAGTTTCTTATGTACTACTCTCACTTCATTCATTTCTTTTTGTCTTGGGGTTAGACCACACCATCTTCATCCCTTTGGGCAGCAGCTAATTATCACGACTGGTATCACGATTCAATGTTTCTGTCTGATGAAGTGGAAGCTGTGTGTCATAGCGCGGTTGCTTTTTTTTTTTTTTTTTTTTTTTTTTTGTTTCTCGTCTGTTTGGTGCTTTTTTTTCCTTTTTTCCCTTACTTATTTGGGTATCCATGCGTGTTTTGTGTTTAGCAAGTGAATAAGTATTTCTTTACCTCTGATATAGTGACTACATAAGTAAAAGAGCACTGTACTTGTACTTTCTGGGCCACCGAGGAAAGTTTAAAGCTGACTGAAAAAGGGAGTACCGAGAACACAAATTCGGCTTCTTATTGATCACTGACTCGACTCGGAACGGATATGGGGGTTCATATACAGGGTAAATGGCCCAAGGTAAAGATGCATCGAGAACCACCGTGTCCCATACCATCTAGAAGTGGTAGTTCGAGTTTAATCCAAGGGATGTATAGAGTAGAGTACATGTGTGGGGCGGTGACTATGGATAGGTGCTGTTTTTTAATTCACTAATCCTAGGGTATATAGACCGGCACAATCACTTCATCGCATCCCACGATCGAATCATTAGAAGGGATATGTGTAGTATCAAAGTTTCTCAATGAATCAGTCAATCAATCAATCAAACAGCCCGTCAAAGATTGCCAAGACACGAGTGATACATTATGAATGCATCATTGCAGACCCTCGTCGAGTGATTATTGATGTTTCAAGGTATGGTCAAGGTGCAATTTTTATAGCCTAGGGCCCCTCAATAACTTGGCGTCCAATATTCTCCTTATTCCCTCCCTGGTTTCATCTGTAGATAAATATACTGTCACTTGGGACGCCTACGGGACAAGCGCAGCCAGTCACTAAATTATAAAGATATTGCGCGGCGCCATAGAAGAGTGAACATTGGGAAACAGCTACTTAAACTATCTATAAGACGAGAGTTTCAACGTACTTCTCTTGATATGAAATTGCTATCTCTACACGGGAGCCGCAGCAGCCCCCAAACCCCCTTATGCTTGTGGAGTAGCAGCTATTTGAAGTTACGTTCCCATACAAAATTTTAGTTGCAACGCAGATGTTCGCTTATTTATGGCGCCTGACAGTACATCACAGGGAAAAAGAAGAAAGAAGTGTGAATCTAGATACATAATTACCCAAAGTTTCAGATGCTTTTGTTTGTCTATTGACTCCCCAGCTAGTGTAAATCAATTAATTTGTCCTCCCATACCAAAGCCACCCGACTCAAATCACCATACTCTCAACACTATAAACACCTAATCCCAAACTCTTCCGCAGTCCATTTTCCCTCGCCCTCTTCCTTTCCGTCTCTCTCTTCTCAACCTCTACAGGCAATCCCTCAACTCTGTTTTCTCTGCCCAGTGGTGCAGGTGACAGTCCAAGTGGTAGCAAAGCAGTACTTCCAGCCTTCTCGGACGGGCGGGTTGTCTCCAAACCTGCTCTGGTAAGACCCGGCGACGTACCTTTCCTCGAACTCGCGCCTCCTCTTGCTTTCATTGCACTCTTGAGCAGCTGCATGCTCGGCGTCTCGGGGTTCTTCCCACTCACTCGTTTAGGAGTCTCCGGGATAGGTGTAGGTGCAGTGGTAGGACCAGACGGGACTGTGCCTCTAATCTCAACTCTCCGTTTGAGAGTAGTCGACGAAGACCATTCAGCGTGGCGGAACATTTCCTCCAATATTCCCTTCAGGCCAGCTGCTTCTTCAACGGCATCCACGGCGTCTGTCACTTCCTCGTGAAGAGCGCCTACGAGGGATTCAGCGCCATCTTGTAGGATGAGTCCAGACATGCCGACTGTGTCGAGGGCAGCAGTGAGCAAAGAGGATGCGATGCCAATATCCCCAATGCTGACGGCAACTTCCGGAGCGTCAAAGTCATCACCATGCTCATAATCATAGAGTGATAGTTCGCCGCGAAGAAGCGTTATGAGGGCTGCAAGTTCATCCCCAGTGAGTTGAGATTTGAAGGTTTTAATGATGGAGGATGTGGGGAATGTGTCGAGTCTTACGAGGGCTAATCGAAGGACCTCTGAGCGAATGACTTTGAGTGCGAGGTCTTCTGTTTCTGGGGCTTGGAGCGCAATGCTGACCGCAGCTGCCACCTCGCTGATTTTTAATTCAGAAATAGTCGAGAGTGCCCATTCAAGGGAACGGAGGGCGGGATCGTAGGTCGCGAGTGCATTTACAAGCCCTGGAGGGGCGCTGGAGAGATTTCCAGATTCGGCAAGGTATTTTACAACATTGGGAGGATAGAAAGTGATTTTTAGACCCTCCTCCTCGTTCCCAGATGGCTCAAAAATCAGAGAAATGACTGTACTGACGAATTCGTGAAGTAATGGCCTAAAGGTATTTTTGTCAAGAAACTCTGGAAGCGCGTTATTCGCCGGGGTACCGTTTGTCATGGTCGTATCCAGATCCTCCATATTCCTTTTGATATTTACGTACTCCGCGAAGGAGGCTTCGAATGTTTCCAAATCGAGTTCCCTCCTTGCATTTTTGAGCTTGGCTAATGTAGTCTCCATCTTCGCCTTCTCGGCTGATAGCTTTGACACGATTTGCTTTGCTGCTGCGGCCCGTCCTTCCTTATTTATATCTGCGGGGGCACTGGAACCGACTCCACGGCAGAGAGAATCGATGAGCAACCCTGGCTTACGGGCATCGCCTTTGATACCAGCGCGAGAAAGCTGCACTGCTACTATACCATTTTGGGAGAATCCAACTGCGAGTTCTAGATCTGAAAGATATGAACACAATGTAACGCCGCCCTTAATAGTAGAGGCGGGAGTCGAGGCTCGAGATGTTGCGGGAGTGTTAACACTCGTGGAGGGTTGTATCGGGACGCGGGCCTGTAGTGAGGTAAATTTGGTATCGTAAAGCGAGATATCCTCATTGGTGGCAACAAGTACGGTGGACAATGAGATACAAAGTAGAGATGACGGGGTAGGGTCGTCTTGGGAGCTGGACGCGATCTTAAGGGAGGAAAGAACTGTCGGCACTGTAGCCGAGAGTGAGAAGGTAGTTAAGTTTTCAGTAGAGAGAAGGTTCAATGTTGCAGTTGGGAAGTGAATTGAAAAAGATGCGAGTGACTCGTCTGCGGCACCTGGAAGAGGGAGCACAAGGAGTTCACGAGGGGTTTTGTTCTCTCCGGTAGTGGGAATTGTGAAAACCCTTGCCTCGAAAATAGATCCATTACGGGTCACAGTAAAAAGAATTGAGTCCTCGGGAGCCTCTTCTTCTCCCATGGGTACAGCTGTCGGGGGCAGGATATCCAAACGATCCTTCAGCAGCGCTTTCTTTGCCACATTCAACGTCGTAGAGGCCGCAAATATCACTGTTGGTTTCTTTGCAGCACCTAAGGTTTGTGCCAAAAACTCCCATTTTTGCTCTTTCAGATCCGAAGAAAAACAACGCACATATCCGTCCGCGTATACGGCAATCAGGCTACCCTCTGTTCTTCGCTTCCGTAGATCTTGGAGATAAACCACATCGGATCGTGAGTCCGACCCACGAGACAAAACACTAATTGCCTCGGCCTTATCATCATCGCTCGAGACACCCTGTTCCTCCCAGCAGAGAATCTCCTTCTTGGGACTCGACACAGCCGCGTAAGTCCTCCTCCCGAAGGCTGTAGCTTTCTTCCCCGCGCGGGTAAACGAGGATGTAGGTGCGCAGGAAAACTTTGTAGTAGGCGGCAGCGCATATGTAGATATTACCTGCGTTTCACGGACCTGGCGAAAGAAAAGGAAAACCGTCAACAATCCACACCTAGAGGGATTGAGAGGTCAATTGGCACATACATCGTAGATATTAACACCCTCTCCATCTACTGCGACCGCAATCTCTTGCGCACTACGTTTCCGTTTCTTTGTGGACTCAACGGATGAGGTAAAGCACGCTCGGTATGTGCCACCCTCTCTATCCTTCGAACGAGTTTGATGTAGAGGCTGGGATAGTGGAAATATGACGTATGGAGCCGAGAGCGACACCGAGGTCGCTGATACAGCCATCTTTGGCTACTATATGTTCTGGGGGCAGTGGTTGAAAGTGGGAGGTGGTTGGTTCTTTTGTCGAGCAGCAGGCTCAGCGCAACTTTTTTTGAGGAGGAAACATTTTCATGCATGTGTCACGTGAATATGCGTGGGGCTAAACCATGCACCCACCCAAGCTAGAGCCGCTGCCTGCCCACAAAAAACTTTTTGGGAAAGCGACGTCTTACCACTGGCGATACTGCTTTCTCTCGAAGCGCAACAGGTATCGAGGAGAAAAAAACAATGCCACATTACAAATCCCTCACGAAGGACCTCGAGAAGAAGGTCCTGGCTTTAGTCCGCCGGTATGTCGACGAGGCAGCGACCGCAGAAGAGCAGAATGGGACAAGCTCGGGGGAATTGCGGTTGTCAGTAACGAAGTTGTATCAGTATATCGTTGCAGACGGAAGTCTACCGAGGCAAAAGAAGCTCAATGTAGAAAAGATGATTGAAAAGGCGATTGATATTCTCAGGGAGGAAGGCGAAGAGGACGACGGAGACGAGATCGATTCGGATTTCGAGGGACTGAATGAGATGGGGCTTATGGAACCCACAGTGAGAATACTCCCCGAGGCGAGTTTATTTTTACCTTATGCGCCAAAAGTATTAATGACTGTGGGTAGAATACAAATGCAGTCAATAAGAGGATCGTGGATATGTGGGGAACAAAAGCGACTGCGACCACTACTGTAGAGTCAACAGCATCCACAACCTCTGCAACTCCCGCCACGACTCCTCGCGCCCCCTCTGTAGCCCCTGAAGCAGCTCCCCCACCTGCTCGAAAACGAAAAGAACGCTCAGTAAAGGATGGCGAAACTACAAAACGGGTAAAAGCCTCGAGTAACTCTACAGAAGACCGCACACCCCCAAAGAACATCACACTGAAAGATCTCGGCGGTGTCGACGACATAATAAATGATCTTCTCGAGCTCATTGCTATGCCATTAACCCATCCAGAGGTCTACGCGCACACTGGTGTGTCACCGCCTCGAGGTGTTCTACTCCACGGCCCACCAGGGTGCGGAAAGACAATGTTAGCGAACGCTATGGCTGGAGAACTAGGCCTACCATTTCTAGCAGTTTCAGCGCCATCAATAGTATCTGGGATGTCAGGGGAATCCGAGAAGAAGCTTCGAGAGCTGTTCGAGGAGGCACGAGAAAAGGCGCCCTGTTTGGTATTTATGGATGAGATCGATGCTATCACACCAAAGCGAGAGAGCGCACAACGAGAGATGGAACGAAGAATTGTTGCGCAGCTTCTGACATGTATGGACGATCTTACGCTCGAAAAGACTGGCGGAAAGGTTGTCATGGTTATTGGGGCCACCAACAGACCCGATAGCTTAGATCCTGCATTAAGAAGGGCAGGAAGATTCGATAGAGAGATTTGCCTTAATGTTCCAGATGAAATTGGGCGAGAAAAGTATGAATCATGATTTTATCACTCGGACTTTCCAGAAAACATGCACTGACGATCATTTCCAGGATCCTTCGAGTGCTATCCCAAAAACTTCGTCTTAGCGGCGATTTCGATTTCGCGGCCCTTGCAAAAATGACCCCTGGTTTCGTAGGCGCGGATCTCAATTCCCTTACCGCAGAAGCTGGAACATCTGCCATGAAGCGGATATTTGAAAATCTTAAAACACCTGTTACTAACCCTAGCATCGAAGCGCTTAAAATTACTCCCAATAATACTACCAGCGATGGGATGGACATTGATGTTGAACCTCATGTACCAGCACCTCTAACTGAGACCCTACCTCATGAAGAAAACGCCCCCGCAACCAGCATAATTCAAAGCTTCCTCAAAGCCTACCCCTCAAAATTAACACCCTCCCAACTCGAACCTCTAACAATAACCCTACCCGACTTCCTCACTGCCCTCCCCAAAATCCAACCTTCCTCTAAGCGTGAAGGCTTTGCCACTGTTCCCGATGTCACCTGGGCTGATATCGGCGCTCTTGGCCCCATCCGTGTCGAAATGCAAATGGCGATCGTCCAACCAATCAAGAGGCCAGAGCTATATGCTTCAGTAGGCATCACCGCGCCTACTGGCGTACTACTCTGGGGACCTCCCGGGTGTGGTAAAACACTCCTAGCAAAGGCCGTTGCTAATGAGTCGCGTGCAAATTTCATATCTGTCCGTGGGCCAGAGCTGCTGAATAAATATGTCGGAGAATCTGAGCGCGCAGTGCGACAGGTGTTCTCTAGGGCCAGGGCAAGTGTACCATGCGTTATCTTTTTTGATGAACTGGATGCCCTAGTCCCGAGACGAGACGACTCCCTGTCAGAGAGTAGTGCGAGAGTGGTAAACACCTTGTTGACGGAATTGGACGGGTTGAATGATAGGAAGGGGATATATGTTATCGGGGCAACCAATCGTCCCGACGTCATTGACCCAGCCATGCTGCGCCCTGGGCGTCTTGACAAACCACTTTTCGTTGACCTCCCTACCCCCACTGAGAGAGTTGACATTCTCAAGACAATCACTAAGAAGTGTCCACTCGAAGGAGTAGACCTTAATGCATTGGGCGAAGATCCCCGCTGCGAGAACTTCTCCGGAGCCGATTTAGCGGCCCTAGTTAGAGAGGCGAGTGTAAGTGCGTTACGCAAGAGCTGCTTGAAGGATATTGGCTCGGGTAGCGAGGTGGTCAGCGTCCCTGTTGGGCAGGTTCGGGTCACATGGGATGATTTCGAGACCGCCTGGTGTGGTGTCAGGCCCAGCGTTACGGCGAGGCAGAGAGGTGAATATGGGAAGTTAGCCACGAAGTTTGGGTGGGGTAAGGACAAGAGGGTGGGGCTGGAAGTAAAGAAGAAGGCGGACGAGGAGAAAGAGTTATAGTGGACCATTAAATAAATATAAGAAGAGACGTTTTTGTATGATTTATGTTTTAGATAGCGCATGGATGGGAGGGAAATTCATTGGATATTTCTTTTACACTGTACCAGAAACTTTATCGTGTATTCCCACCTAGGCCCTGATACTTGTAAGTACCTACATGTATGTAGATGTGGTGATTCTTATGAACTGTCAACAGCATAATAAAATAGAAAATACATAACGCTCACCGGTTCATTATTGAACTTGTCCATCCTCTATCTTGTCAGCGTCCTCTTTTTACTAAATTTTCTGATCCTGTCGATCCATTGGTATTAAAAACAAGTTGTAACAGTTAATTCCGCTTGTGTTGTAGCATATGAGTGCCGGCTAGAGGCTGGAATGTTCAGCCAGGTTTATCGGTTCCGAATGAAAGTTACACCACGGAACCTGTATTAAAAACCGCATCCTAGAGAGGGGGGGGGGGGGCGTAGTGCCTGTACTGAAGTATCTCGACTCATTATCGATCTCCGTATAAAAGCTGGCTATCAAACTTGGGATCACGCACCCATCATAGATTTCTCATTCATAAGGAACACGTTCTTTTCTTTCTGACTCATCCGAGTCGCCCACCGCCCAAGCACAAACAGCTAATTTCTAACTTCATTAGCGTTTGTAAAGTTCTCTGAATTGTGATGTTAGTTCGCTAAGTATCTGGCCTCGCTCATGGTTATCACATGTGAAGCTGCCAAACATTGGTATTGTTACGTCAATTGAACCTTTGTGTGATATATATTCTCCCGCTGAGTAATTCACTTAGTGAGATCAGTCGTACAGGAATGTACCTTCGCTAGTAAGGGGGGATGGTCACAGGAATTTTGTTATTCCAAAGTGCAGCGACCGGAGATTGAATCCGAATGTGCACGGGCCCCAGGGGTATCCGTCGGTGTTTATGACGCCTAGAGGCTAGGGTGGTTGTGAAACCTCTGCGATCAGCGGGTAAGGGGGGGGCCCAATGGATTGGGAATTTAAACTTTAGATACAGATCTGTCAAGATCCAATGATCCTTGACCTTGGACTGTTTATGATACCGTAAGGCTGGCCTCTAGAAAGCTTGTGCAGCCTTTGAGCTGTAGCTTCAGCTTGCTCGTGCGAGTGGAAACATACATGAATGTACATAGTCAGCTAGGAAGATCTCAAGGACTTACCGTACCTGCGTGATTCGGTCGCTCTGGCGATCAAGTACATGCAGTGCCCATGTACCCAGAGCACAAAATAGGGATGTAATCTGAGTTGCGAGGTATGTAGGTGTCTTGTGTGATTGAAGATGCGCGTGCATAAGGCAAATTTATGGCTGGTAGTACATACTCCATTAATTGCACTCTGCTCTAAGTTTGTATTACGAGGCAGGCAGGTACGTACTCCAGGCACTAAACATCACACTCCTGTCTCATTCCCCGTTCCTAATTTGGTCGAGGAGGAACTCTATTTTTTTCAATCAAAACACTATGGGTGTATTTGTGAACCTGAGATAAACTTAGCTACATGTAAGTGCTTACATATACTCTTCTCTTCAGAGTAGTTACGAGTACTAATAATAATGCTTTGTACCGGTCGATCAGGAATCGAAGGAATCGAAGGAATCGCTAACAATTCCTTTTATTGGTCAATTTGTTAGCGCATAAATTGCCAAGAATGTTCCCACTAGGCACTGCCCGCATTAGCGTGGCGTTAGCAACCGCCAACGAACGACAACAACACCTCGAGAGACCCGGCAAGCAAGAGAACGAGCTCGACCGACTACCTTACATTTCCATGGTTCAATCTCGGAGATGTTAAGAAACAACATCGATAAGAATCTCGACCGTACAAGTCCCGATTCTCTCTCCGACACATACCTCTCCGATCAGTCCCTAGACGGTTAATATGCCCCTCAAAAAGAAAAATGGTGATTGCTACCGCTAACCACCGCTATCCTCGACAGACCGCTCTCTCCTCCATCGCCTCAACACACTCCTATCATCCAGAAGCCTTCCAAGGCTGACGACTATCTTCGATGTGACGCCTTCGGTTCTCATAGCTCTCTTTGAGACTAATCCATCCTTCCAGCGTGTGCCCTCAGTGGGTGTTGCTGCACCTGACTTTGCAACAAGGCTTAGGAGCATGAAGCTGCTTGTAGGTAGTATTACAGGTAGCCGGAATGGACTTTTGACGGAAAGGAAGAGGAGGCAGCTTGAGAAGCTTGATCTACGCAAGTTTTGTGAGAAGGATCTTGATGCTATCCGGGATATCATCGAGATCCTCGTCGACGTTGGAGAAAGGGGATTGTTAGTCAGGGCAGGATCGGGAACACCCGGAAGCAAAAGACGCCCACAAGAAATCTCGAGATCAGTGCATAAAGTAGAGAAGGTTGCCAGAAATAACACGGAAAGATCCCCAGCGCCGAAGAAGAAACAGCCAGTACTGGTTCTCCCCACGACGAAGATGGAGGATCATGAGATACCGATGGACGACAAGGATTCAGGATGGGATGGTAGTATTCTTGGGACTATGTCACAGTCAGATAAGGTCTCCTCCAAGGACCGGCTGTCACGGGGGAGTGATTTGAAATCCAGGAAGACCAACCCAGACAATCGTTCAACATTAGCTTCCACGTCGTCCAGTAGCTCTTCGGTACCACCTGGCTACTTGGAACATCTTTCGGCACGTGTCAATGCAGTTGTTGCGCGCTGTCCCGCACCATCACCACAATCTAAAGAGAAACTGCGAGGTAGAGGCGACGTCAACACCACCACCACTAAAGGCACGGGGCAGCAACAAACTGAGCGTGAGGACTATTCCACTACTAAAAGAATATCTAAGAGATCAACGTTGGGGCAACGGCAATGTTCCGACTCTGATCAATTTGGCGGTGAACTGAAGGCCCCTCGGCCCGCTACAGCTAGCTCGTCATCTTCCGGGAAATTCGAAAAAAGGCTAAGTGAGACCCCTCTATCGAGGGATCTAAAGGGAATATCTAAAACCGCAAAGCGAGGAGCCTCAAACCGGACAGGAAAGAAAAAGGAAAGCAGGAAAGAGCGCGACAGAAACTACTGGGGAACAGGATCCGAATCCGGCGTTGATACTTCACTATCTTTCTCTTCGCTGGCGAGGAAAGACACCTTCGATTATCGTACCACTCGAAGGTCTTCTGCCCCCGTAAAAGAAGCGGGCGTAAATCTTGAAGTAGCCGCCCACACGCCTCTTCCCACCTCTCGACCTGGCTCCACAACCTCTCGCAACTCCAAGCATGAAAAAGATCAACCTCTCAAATCTCCACTACCACTCTTTCCCCAATCCCTCCTCCGAACCATGTATTGGGCAACCAACCTACCAACCCCACCCCTCTCCCCTAGCACTCAGAAGTGGGGCTCCCGCCTCGCAGCCACTGCGACCCCCTCAACATCAAAACCCCAGCTTGGAAAACTCCGGCGGACAGTCAGTGCATCTCCACTCCCAGCGTCAATGCTTAAGAAGCGCTCCCCTGCCAAGCGATATGGCAGTGCAGGACTGGTGGAGGCACGTGGGGCTGCCAGCGAAGAGTGGGCATCTAACCACTCGCATGAGCGCCTATCGGCGAAAGGATCCTACTCAACGCGAGGGACACCTTTGCGTCCACCAAAGGAATTACTCGCGTTCGCAGTACCCCCGGCGCTGGCTTCTGCAGGAAGGATGGCGAGGATCACAAGAAATGACCCTTCAGGCCGGGAAGAAGAACTGTATGATCATGAGTTCGAAGAAGGCGATACTGAACCAGATGATACGGATTACGACGACGAAGATGATGATCGAACGAGTATATACTCTGTCTCTACAGTTTCCTGGGGCGAAGACGATCCTTTTACTGCAGCACTAAGACAACGACGTCAGTTGGCGCTCGAGAAGCTGCATGAAATGGAGAGAAGCTTCAACGAAGAAATTGAGGTCAAAAAGCAGTCAAGGATTGAGAGTCGTGAGCCGAGCGTGAGTGAGCAATGGAGACCATATTCAGACACAGAGCTTGATATGGTGACACAGGAGGGTTATGACACAGACTCGGAGGGCGGGTGTACAGATGTCGAGGAGGAGCTAAGGCTACTAGAGGAGATCGGGAAGAGGGAGGCTGATAGGCAACAGTTGTTGTTGAAGAGATTGGTAGCCAGGGGGGGCACTTAAAAAAGTTGGGTTATTTTTGTTATTTCTTTGCATGCCGAATAATATCTTCGGCATGGTAATCTTGTGCAACGATGTCTTTTTTTGTTATTACCATATCATGCCTAACACGAACTTATGCCCCCTCCCCCCCCCCCCCTTTATGTCAAGCTATTACAATTATTTATTTCTGGAGTTTTTCTTTTTTCTTTCTTTCTTTTTTCTTTCTTTTTTCTTCCTTTTTTTTTTCTTTTTTTTTTTTTTTTTCCATATCCGCCCATATTTTTTTTTATCAATCCACCCCTTATACACCTGGGGGCCAGTGTTAGATGAAAGAAATAAAGCAGTTTTCTATGATCCAGAGAGCCATCCTAAACCATGTATTAAGGGACGACTTGCAGTTCCGGCTCACGCATAAAGAAAGAACATAGTACCCATTTATACCTGTGCTATCATTTTGGGGACTACATGTACATGTAGTGCTCTATCTATTATTCTAATCGATGGGGACTTTTACCAGTGGACACTACATGTATGTTCCACCATGTAGTGGATGTAGACACCAGCAACAAAATCTGGAATTTGAGAGACAAGCTTCCTCGACTTCCGGTGTAAGGTTGTGGGTTTGTATTGTCAAACAGTGAAGTGTTACCGTCTATTAGAATACAGGTTCACAACCCTTGGATTTTATCCCTTATATCGTCGGTACATGTTACCTTCACAAATAGGTCGGTCACCCATTATTGCTAGGTGGCAGCATTGACACGCTAAGAGATACATGAAAACCACATAGGAGACGAGGATGGTAGCCGGGGCAACTACATGTATCTCTGTAAACAATTTACCAAACACCTTTTCTAAAAAGAATCAGAGTGATTGATTATTCATCCTCATAAGCTATCACTCGGATCCTGGCGTCTAATCACTTCCATCTTGTTCTAAATGGGCTTGTGCAATAAAAAAAAACCAGGTTTTAGAAAAGATGAAAGAAGAGGCTACGCGTGATATTCAAGGGTGTTGAACAATTACGGATATCACTCACCTTATCTTACGGTTGACTGGGAGTTGTGACTTGGATTCTCTGTTGTGCGGTCAAGGTTTGAGGCCTATATATATTTTCTACCTAACCCCGTTGTCTTACTCTTGGCTGTAGTTACTAAGGGACCCTTATAGGTGTTTCTAGTGACAATTGCCAAAATAATCCAAGTTAAACAACATCAACACACTACTCACCTCCGGGAGGGAAAAACCAAAACTAGAAGAAGTTCACCCAACCAAAGGAAGTAACTACCTATATCTAAAATGGGTCTCATGTACCTCCCTCTCGAGCTTCATGCTATCATCGCCAAAAGCCTCGGGCCCTATGACCTTGGTTCCCTCATCCTCAGCTCCAAAGCTCTAAACATGGCCTATATCTCCTCTCTCTACGAGCGTGCCGCCCATCCTTCCGATGGCAGTGATCCTCTCATCTGGGCTTCTCAACGCTCCCACATCCCTCTCGCCTCTTACCTTCTCTCCCTTGGCCATCAAATTAACCGCCTCGACCCTTTAACCCAGCGTACGGCGCTCTCAATTGCAGCCTGCAATGGTGCTCTTCCAATGGTACGCTTCCTTGTGAGCCGCGGCGCCTCACTAAACTGCACCGATAATGCTGGGTACACACCACTCATCTGGGCTGTTATTGGTGGGCATATGGCGATCTGCAGGGTGCTGTTGCGGGCGGGCGCGAACCCAAATCTTTACCACCGCAGCAGCCAGTATATGTACCGGGCCAAACCACCCCTCCATTGGGCAGCGCTGGGGCGAGGGAGCTCATCTTGCCCGGGATTAGTTGAGTTACTTTTGGGGTGGGGTGCTGACGTCAATGCGGTCAATGGGGATGGAAGAAGTGCATTGATTGAGGCGCTTACGGCACCAGGGAAATACTGTACCGAGATCTGTAAATTGCTAATCGCCGGTGGTGCGGACGTTAATTTCAAGTTGCTGGCGATAACGGAACCGTTTGACCGGGTGTTGGAAGTGGGGCAGACAGCATTGTTCGCAGCTGCGGGGAACCCCCAGCTGTACAAAATGTTGATTGATGGCGGGGCGGATCCGGAGGTAGAAGATGCTCTTGGGGAGACGGTTTTGGAGAAGGCGGTCAAGAGGGGATTCAGCAAGGATGTCCTGACGATATTGAAACATGGGGCAAAGTTTAGCCTCGATACAACACGAGGAATCTCCCTGATTACAATTGCCATGGCGACGAATCTTCAAGTTGCCGACTTGCTGGCCTTTCATGATAAGCTAAGTATCGAGTTTTAGTTCATTTTTTCAGTATATCTCTTATAGTACATTCTTTTACCGATCTTATCTCTCCCTGTTTTTCAGTATATCTCTTATAGTACATTCTTTTACCAATCTTGTCTCCCTGTTTTTCAGTATATCTCTTATAGTACATTCTTTACCAATCTTGTCTCTCCCTGTTTGTCAGTATATCTCTTATAGTACATTCTTTTACTGATCTTGTCTCTCCCTGTGTATACTATTTGGGCCGCTTCTGTAAGCTTGTCTTTAGAACCAAGTAAAATAGGAACGAGATATCGATCATGAATAGTAGAACATCCTTGAAAAGATGAGTTTGCTAAACCATATGTGTATATACACGTAGCCTACCAACCTGTACTCCTCATTCGAAAAAAAATCCAAGTATCTCGATTATCTACATTAGAAGTAAGTATAAATGCTTTGGCTCTCATAAATTTGGACCGTTTCCCGCATATAATCCCGTTATGCCCCAGAGGGGGGGGGGGGGGGGGGGGGACCAATTGTGCGATATTGCCATAGCTGTGAGGCTGCATGCAATTAATGAATTAAGGAATCAGGCGCTGATACGAGTGATTTTTTATGATTCAGTAAGTTCTGGTGGCTTAAAAAGTCTAAGCGCAGGCGAGAAGAAAGGACTCATCGTTAACTTTTTGTCTAGACTCTCGTCCTCACCACACTCCCATCCAAGACCCACTTACGCCGAGCTCTCCACCTCAGCAGCTGGTGCAAGTGTATTATCAACCGTACGAAAAGTTACCCTTATCCGACCTCCAAATATACCACAATTGAACAACCAACCGCGTCGAGAGATCGCTTCGTGGGACCGCTCGAAATATCCCGTCTCAGGAAAAAGAATCATGTCCCAAAACAAGCCACCCACGCCACAGGAAGATCTCGCCCCAGAGGAAACTCCAATCCTGCAGAGATATCAGGAATATGAACCCCTGACTGCTGGTCCAGCCCCACGGGAGGCTCCACTCCCACCCGCCTCTGGCACCGCTCCTGGGCGGCGCCGTGGGGCCCGGGCCCCGAAACGCAGAACTTTCATGAAACACCGCGAACGCTACCCCAGCGGCCGTGTTAAGGAGATCCGGTCCAGACCTACCCATGACCCGGACAGGCTCGCCCGAACGCGTGCGTGCGAAAGACTCAGGTCGAAAAGATACAGAGCTAAGAAGAGACTTCGCGAGATTGCTATGGGATATCGCAACCCCGACGGGACGTTCACCGAAGAAGCGAAGAAACTTGAGAAGGAGAGGCGGACTGCAAGAAAAGGAGCGAAGCTTAGGGGGCAGTCGGCAGCTACTTCTGCGGGAAGATTTGTCCCAGAGGAGGGGGCGGGGATGGGTCCACAGATGACGGTGGCTAAGGGCGAAGGTACCTTCGAAGGTTTCAAGGCACAGGATATTAGCGTTGCCAACACTGAGGCTAGCTTTAATACAACCAGAGGTTACCTGATGGTTCTGGCAGCAATCATGGGTGAGATCTAGATTGTAGAGCCCCTAGGTGCCTAGATTGTGTAAGTTACAGCTCCTGTGACCCCAAAGGAAGTATCAGCGTCTGTATGTGCTAACATCTGATATTAGAATCATCTAGTCATGATCAGCGACAAGGAAACCGAACAGGAACCCACAAAGCTCTTTGGTCTCTATAAATCTACTATGCTATGAATATCAAACAAGTTTTGTGGGGACGGTCGTTATTTCATTTGCTGAGTTAAGAATTTCCGAATTATGTTAAGGCAGTAGCTCCCCTTAAATCTCCCATCTCAATAAGGACTGTTATAATTTCTCCCATATCCCTCCGGATGTTCTACTTAAAAAAGCCTCCAATAAACACAAAGCTCGAGTCCCCTCCTCACATCCAGGAACGAATTAAATCAAAGGTAACCAATTGACAAGTAGGTGAAAGGTCAGATCAGCTACATGTAAGCACGTAGCTCTAAAACAGGGGAACCACATAACATACTCATATAGCCCCCGCTAGAATTCAAGGGCACAGGCCTCAAAGGCCGGAGTTTTGTAATGTGTATATATCGAGTGCAACCTAAAGCACCAAGAGGAACCAAGATAATTCCCCCCCACCCCTTTCCGGGTAGTGTCCCGTATATAGATTTGTGGGACTTATTGGCATTCCAGCTCAGTCTGAGATTTATTCTTAAATACATGCTAGTATTGGAATTGGTAACCGCAACGGGTCGAGAGAGAACTAGGGATGGGATGGGGAGGGCTAGAGAAGTGAAGGGAGGGCAAAGGAGGGGGGGACATCTAGGGTCTCTATTGTGCGTTAGTTATGAGTTATGAATATTTTGTGTTTTCTTTTGTTCTGTTTTCTTTCTTTTGTTGAAGATGGCGGTGGAAGGTTGGGAAGTTCAAGTTTGATATTGTCATAGCCTTCGGGCTGGATACAATTAATGATGTAAACAAAAAAAAAAAAAACCGCAACAGGTCGGCGCGGATCATATATTATCACTCGGACTTTACCACCTCTCTAAACCCTTTCAGGGGGGTTTTTTTTTTGTTTACATCAATAATTGTATCCCCTTCAAGGGTCGTAAGCAGAGGAAGATCCTACTCTATCCTCTCCCCAAAACAGTATATCAAATATAAGAATCCTTTTTCTTCTAGAGTGCGAGTCTTCTTGCTGCACTGGGTGTTTTTGGGGCGGGCCCCCCTTTGGTCGAGCGCTGCCAAGACTGGTTTTTTTTTCGACAAATGTTCCCACATTCTACCTGAGAATTTCTCCCCTCTCTTTCTTTCTTATAAACACACATTCCCCCCCTTTCTATCCAAATCTCTTTGTATTGCAACCACACTTGAGATGGGACAAAACGACGACCCCGGGCCCCCTTCTGAGGCCACTCAACCCCCCGACCATCCCGCATCTTCTAGCCTAGCCATGACGAACAACGCCGAAGCACCCGAGGCCCGAGTCGAGCAGCCTATCTCCAAAGAAGAGAAAGATCGCCTGCGTAGAAGTGCGAATTCGCGTAGGTATTATCGGAGAAAAATGGCCAAATTGCACAAAAAGACCGAGAACGCTGCGGAGGAGGACAAGTTGATGGGTGGAGGGTTAAGCTTTGATCAAGATACGGAGAAACCCACGGGAGCTCCGGTGGTCAAAGAAGGACCTCCCACTCTGGTGTTGGAGGAGAGTAACTTGGGTGGGCGGGTGGACGGGGGTGTGGAAAAAGTGGGAGAGACGGGCGAGCAGGATGAGGTTTCTGAAGATCAAGGGGTAAAACAGTGGTACGAGATGCACACGATTAAGCGGAAAAAGTTACAACTTACGGGCGTACAGTTGCTGGCAAGAGAAAAACGCCAAGCAATCCATAGGGAGAAGCGTCGGCTCCAAAAAGAGAGAGAGATTGCCAATGGACAGCGTGACGCCAATGGAAGGCTAATGTGGTGGCCAAACAAGCAAAAGGAGGCCCGGGAAGCCCGGAAACGTAAAGATATGGAGATGAAAGGTTTTCCCCCCCAGGGATCTGACACTCAGGAATCTCCCACCCAAGAGTCCCCCCCTCAGCATCCCCCCATCCAGGAGCTTCTTGCCCAAAAGCCTCACATCCAGGATCCCCTTCTCCATAGGATTTCCGCCGAAGTCTCTCTTGTCGAGGATTCCATCATCCCGGAATCTCTCGCTCAGGAGCCCTCCTCTCAAGGGCCGAAGGGAGGCACTGGAGGCAGGCCGTTTGAGTCTAAAAAGAGGAAGCGGGAACCGGAGGAGCTGTCAGCTCGTATTGACGAACAAAGCGAAACCTCCGACCAGAAGCGTCAAGAAGAACGGAAGGAGGAAGAGAGACAGGAGATCGCCTTGGGACTGCGGAACAAAGATAGAAAGCTCAAGCAAATCCAATATAGGCAGCCCATAATCGAAGCTGTACTATCAGGATCTAGAGGAACAATTAAGTCTTCCACACATGAATCTCCAGTTCAGACACCTTCCACTATGGAGTCTTCCACCCAGCAGCCTCTCAGACGCAGCGGAAGAATTATTGCTTCCAAGAAGCAGGTAGTGGAGGTCCCCGAAAAATACCCCACCCCGCTCCCTGTCGCTCAGAAGTCTCCCATTAAGGATTCTCCTTCCCAGAAACCCACCCACGCCCGTATTGTTGATCGGCTAACGGCGGATGAGTTGGAGGAAAGAATTATCAAGAGGGTCCAGAAGCAAAGGGAAGAACGACAACAGCAGAAGGAATTGGAAGTTGCTCGTGGGCTGCGCGATGCCAACGGAAAGCTCTTGTGGTGGCCAAACAAGAAAAGGCAGGCTAAAGAGGCTAAAGAGGCTAAAGAGGCGGAAGAGGCGGAAAAAAGAGCAAGGGAAGGATCTTCGGTTCAGGAATGTTCTACGGCTGTGTCTCCTGAGGCCCATAAAGATGTCGGCGTATCTACCATTACCCCCAACGAGCATCAACAGGCAGAGGAAGCGCCGCATATGCCGTACGCGTACGCGCACACGGAGGCTGTCGCCCGCAACTCCGGATGGACTCCACTCAACGCTTCCTCGAGCTCTGATGCTCCTCAAGCTGAACCCACGCCCCTTTCTGGCCAGTGGTGGGAGGCCCTACAGTAGGAATATTTTTGGTATTCCGAATTATAAGGCGACTCTTATATAAGGCGGCAACATCAATCACAAGACGGCAACAACAATCACAAGACGGCAACAACTACAAGCAACTAAAACTATAAAGCAACGAAATGGCAACACAAGGGTGGATTTGGGGTTGTAATGGTGCCAACTACATGTAATAGACTCTAGGCAATAACTGGATACATATACGTGTAGTTTAATTCCATCCTGTTACACTCTTTAACATTGGTCTTTGTAGGAGTTATTTGCATACAAGTACATGTATGTAGTATAACCAGTGATACCAAATCAGACCGATATCTCAAACAAAAGAGCATGTTCATTCGGTACATAAGAAACACACTGTAGTAAATCAAACTCCCACCAGTAGGAATCAGCACGTCATATAGACACATAGCGAGGCAAGAGAGGAGATTGACTTAGTGAGATTACGAGCGAGCTTTGAGTAGACAGCCGTCTGCGATATGGTAGGGGAAAGCCTCTGCCCGCAATACCTGCATGGGTGCTAGGTAGTGGTACACCATCTAGACTCTCCGCCGTCTGTCTATCAATGGACATAGGGTACACTAGCTAGATATACCGTAGCTTAGGCCGAGCGCTGGGAGGACAGGAGAGATTTGAGTTTAAAGGGTCAAAACTATCCCAACAGCACAAAAAGGACTTCGTTGCAGGTCGAGATCTTGGCAGCGAGTGACAGCCCATGAATCTTGGCGCATAAGTAACTCTACACGTTTGATAAGGACATTGAAATTTGATAAAGCAAGAAACCAGCAAAAGATCCACAGGAAAAACTATCTTCAAGTATTTACATTATTTATATCACAAAAAAAGAGAAAAAAAGAAAGGACAAAAAACAATCCCAAGCTTTTGCTACCCTATTACAAAGATTACCCCATCTACAACTGGAACTTCTTTCTATTCTTATCCATCCCGCCCTTCCATTCCCACTCAACTCCGTCCTTGACCCCCCTCTCCACCCTCCTGAGCTTCAACGTGAACCTCGGCCCCAGCTCCTGCAAGCCAACCTTCACATCTCCCTCCTGGCCATTACTCCCGTTCCCGCCGTCCTTGCCGCCATCCTCGAGCCCATACCCCACAGGCTTCTCACCCTCGCGGCGGTCCCGGAAGACATATCTGTGTCTGCGCAAGAAGATGAAGTCACGCTGATTATGCAGCGTGACAACCTGTCGCCCGCGGATCTCCGGCTGCCTGGGAAACATGGACTGGAACAGCGACGCCGTCACGCGCCCCAGAGGCGTCAAGAAGTTGTTGAGGATAAGCTCGGGGATGTGCCCCGTGGGTTTTCCGTGCCCGCGAATGTGCTTCGCTGGCGTGTAGTTTGTCAGGCTGAAGTGAAACGTGGGGCCCGCCGGGAGCACGATGATTGTCAGCGCATTAAGGATCTTGCGGTCCTCGTTCGCGACGAGGACATGCGTGTATGGCTCGCGCGGGGTGCCGTCCGCCTCCGTGGTCGTCGGCGTCGCAGCGTACGTGCAGATCTCCTTGATGCTGTGGGCGCGCGTCCCGGGCCTCCCGCGAGGGATGTATGTGGCATTTGGGAAGAGCTGCGTCAGGTCCTCTGCGGGCTGGTGGACGTGGCAGTTCCGAGAGGTCGTGATCAGGATCCGTGGTATAGGGTAGGACCTGTCTGCCACTGCTTCGGGGGTCGTCAGCAGCGTTGGGAACAGCGCCTGGGTCTCCTCCGAGTCGGCTTTTGCCGCCTGCTCCTTCTCGCGGGCCGCTAGCAGGCGTTCCTCGATCTGCTCGGGGGTCTCGGGCTCTGGCTCCTTTGTCTTCTCGGTGTCAGAACCCGAGTCTGAGTCTGAGTCTGAGCCGGAGTCTGAGTCTGTGTCCATGGCATCGGAGCTTCGTTTCTTCTTTTGTTTCTTCTTGGGGGGTGCTGTTGCTGCTGCTGCAGCAGCTTCAATGGCCGTCTCGCGGCGGCCGGGAATGGCGCCCTCGACCCGCTCGTCCCAGACTCGTTTGCGCTCGATTGTGGCGGGGATGTTTGTCTTTATGCGGTGTTCACGGAGGGAGGGGTCGCGGGCCTCGGCCTTCTTGCGCTCAAAGCGGTCGGAGCGCTTCTTGGAGGCCAGGGCGGACTTGATGCGGACATTGTGGGACTGACGGTGAAGCTTATTGGGGATGTTGAATGTTCGAGAGGTATTTTGGGAAGTTGCAGTCTTTTTTACTGTTCGTGCCATTGCGAACTTGTGGGGAAGATATCTGAGGAGGGAGGGGGGAGATGGTTTTGAATCTTTTGATATCTCTCGGAGGTGAGGTGTGGTGAGGTGACACAATCTTTTTTTTTTTTCTGTTAGTGTGCTGTGTGTTTGTGGGTGAAATCTTGGCGTGCATAACACCCCTCCAAAACTTTTTTTATTATTAGCCCGCATCAAATATCCAAACACACAATCGGTCCCCCCAGATCAGCAAAACAAAAATGATCACAGCTACAACTTGGGTGCCCCGTGGCTTTGCTGCTCAGTTCCCAGTTCGTCAGGATGTCACGGAGGAGGAATATGAGCGAATTGCCGATCTTGCACGACTGCAGCTTGAGGATGCCCGGGTGGACCTTGACGAGGCGCGCGCTGAGGAAGACGACAACGACAACGACAATGGAAACAGTGGTAATGACAGGAAGAAGAGCAAGGAGGATGAGAAGGAGACTGTGGAGATGAAGGATGCGGATGAGGATAAGGAGGAGTTAGTATACACTAATTGCTTTTTTTACTTTTCCTTATATACATATATATCGAATTGGAGTGCTGATTGTTGGTGTTAGGATCGACGATGACCTCAAGGAGTATGATCTTGAAAACTACGATGAGCCTACGGAGGAGGAGAAGACGACTGGTGATGGTATAAAGATACCCCTGGAATGCTATTGTGGACGTTTGTGGGGCTGGATTGACATTTTATACAGTTATGGGCATGTTTGGAAACATCAAGGGCCTTGCCTACTACCAACCTGGAGAAGCAGACCCCTACATCACTATAAAAGATGTATGTTCTTCTTTATCCTCTACCTTCTACCCTCTATTCTTGATTCCAAGTTTTCAGGTCCCCTCAATTCCCACTTTCTCCCACTAACTAGTCCCCCCTCAGGCCGACGATGAAGAAGAGCGTGAAGAGCTCCAGATTCTCCCCACCGACAACCTACTCATCACCGCCAAATCCGAAGACGACATGTGCCATCTCGAGGTCTACGTCTACGAAGACAGCGCCGACAACCTCTACGTCCACCACGACATCATGCTCCCTGCCATCCCCCTCTGTGTCGAATGGCTCGACATCCCCGTGGGAAAGAACCTTTCCACTCCCGATGCCCGTGGCAACTACGTCGCCGTCGGTACCATGGACCCCGACATTGAAGTCTGGAACCTCGATCTCGTCGACACTCTCTACCCCAACGCCATCCTCGGCGCCGGCGGTGCCCCCCCAACTGAAATCACCAAGAAGAAAAAGAAGAGCAAGCGCAAAGCTCCCGTGGCGAATGACACACACCACATCGACGCCGTGCTCTCCCTAGCGGGAAACAGGCAGCACAGGAATCTCCTCGCCTCCGCGTCAGCGGACAAGACTGTGAAACTGTGGGACCTCAACACCACCACTTGTGCCAAGTCATACAGCCACCACACTGACAAGGTGTGCGCGCTCGCCTGGCACCCGACAAATTCCACAACGCTCCTCTCGGGCTCTTACGACCGCACCGTGGTGTGGGCGGACATGCGGGCGCCGGACGCGAAGCCCCCGCGCTGGGGCACCGAGAGCGACGTCGAGGACCTCAAGTGGGACCCGCACGACAGTAACTGCTTCTACGTATCGACCGAGGGCGGGTGCGTGCACTTCTTTGACACGCGGGTGCTGCCGGCCTCGCCCGCGGCTAGTCGCCCCGTGTGGACGCTGCAGGCGCACGATAAGAGCGTATCGAGCTTCGATATCTCGCCGGCCGTGCCCGGGTTCCTGGCCACGGGGTCCACGGACAAGACTGTGAAGCTGTGGAACACAAAGACGGAGACGGGCGGGCCGTCGATGGTGTCGAGTCGCGACCTCGGCATGGGGAAGATTTTCTCGACTAGGTTTGCGCCGGATGCAGAGGTGGGCTTCCGTCTGGCGGTTGCGGGGAGTAAAGGGGTGGTGACGGTGTGGGACACAAGCACTAATGCTGGGATTCGGAGGGTGTTTGCTGGACGGGTGGCGGTGCCGGCGGTGGCGGAGGAGGGTGTGGAGGATAGAGTTGTGGGCGTGGAGGAGAGTAGTGGGGAGAGTGATAGTGAGGAGGGGGAGGGTGAGGAGGGTGGAGAGGAGGCGGGCCCCGATGGGTGGGAGAGTATGGATGAGAAGGATGATTAGGGAGTAAGGGCCCAGGATTGTATATAGTTAGTTAGTTTGTTTTTATTTTTTTAGCAAGTAGATAAAGTGAATAAAAGTTTTTTGCGGTTTTTTGGTGCTGTGGTTTCGCGGCTTGGTGTGAAGTGGGGCTGAGGTGGGGGATCTTAATGTTGCCCCTCCGAGGTGGGGAAGGGGGATAATAATATGATTTATTTTTTTAATTTTATTGTAGGAATTGATTGCTGGTTTGCACTTTTTTTTTCTTTTTTTATCACTGCTAATTAAGTTGGTCATGAACAATCACTTGCTAAACACCGAAAGTCCTCAAGCTAAAAGAAACACCACACGCATGTACACACTACACGCAAGTAAGGCCTTGCATCTACTCCCCGTACTACATGTATGTAAAGTTCTTGGCCATAATTCATCGGACAGCTGCAACGCAACAGCCTCAAAACCCCGAACCCCAACCACTTCCCCACCCGTGATTTCAACTTAGACAACGATCCCTACTGGTCTCAAGCAATGAGAAAACAATGGCCTGATTCTGTTCTTTGACGGACTATAGGAATGAAAGAAGGTGGTCTTTCGTTCAGGGAGATTTCTGAGAAAACTGAAGTACCTCGTTCTACTATATTTTCAGCCTGGCAAAGGTATCAGGAGACTGGTACCCCTACCTTCAACAAACGACTTGGAAGACCCCCGAAAACATCAAGAAGAGATGATCGCCAGCTTCTAATCACCAGTAAACGCGACAGAGAAAAAACATACAATCGCTTACGTTTAGAATTCGCAATCAACATCTCAGTTAGAACAATTAAGCGAAGACTAGCCAAGTTTGGTGTCTACAAACACATTAAAGCCGAGCGACCAAAATTAACTCCTTACGATGCAAGAAGACGATTACAGTGGTGTCTTCGACATAGACATTGGACTGTTGCACGATGGAAGAGAGTGGTGTGGAGTGATGAGTGTAGTGTTGAGAAATCTGCGGATCCTCTCGTTGCTTGGGTTTTCAGAACAGCAAAGGAAAAATGGCTTCCGGAGTGTGTAAAAGATATCAGAAAGTCAGGAGGAGTCAAGAAAATGATGTGGGCATGCTTTGCAGGAGGATTGAAGGGGACATGTAATGGAGTTATCGTGGGTGAGAATGGAAAGACTAATGCTGAAGCATATGTCAGAACTCTAGACTTTTGTCTTCTTGATTTTTTGGAGGAGCTGCGAGAGAAGGGTATCAGGCCGATCTTTATGCAGGATAATGCTAGAGTACACACAGCGAGACTTACAACTGAGTGGTTGAGGGAGAACGAGGTAGAGGTTTTAGAGGACTGGCCTGCCTATTCGCCAGACCTAAACCCTATAGAACATGTCTGGGTTCACCTGAAGAAGCTCTACCATCAATACTACCCCCATCTGGCAGATGATACTAGATCAGGAGAGGTATTAAAGCCTGTAATAGAGGAAGCTCTAATTCATTGTTGGGAGCTAATACCTGATCATTTATTTGAAAGCTTGGTTGAGAGCATACCTAGGAGAATTGAGGCTATTATAAGGGCAAGGGGTTGGTATACAAGGTATTAAATTTCATAGAACTCATTCATAGATACTATTAAACAACTATGCAAAAAACCAACTCTCCGGGGCATCAATTGTGGTTGTGGTGGGAGCAAAGGTGGTGCTTCGTGAGGTTCGGGTTCGTTGCTGTGGGGCGCCTGTCCGATGATTTCTGTCAACGCGCTGTACCTACATGTATATACACGACCTGGACCTGATTGAGCTCTCCGTTCACCCCCCCCCCGGGGGTTATGGGGTAGCTGGTCTAAACCGATATGTATATCCCCATATACAAACTGCGTCATTTAAGGCCTAGGGTCCGACTAGCTAGTTAGACCAACCAACCACAGCGCCGGATAGATTCATTCGCATTAACTAAGGTGATGGCCTCGATGAAGAGAGAGGGATTGGGGCCTGGGTTATAGTCACTGGTGATAGTACCCAATCTGGCGCGGGCCCATAGCTACGTTACCACGACCTATAGTCTACGGCCGGGATAAGGACACCGTATCATCACTGTTGTTTATTCTTGAGTTTTTTTGTGTTGAGGAGCATGTTGTGTAGGATGTTGTATTACTCCAGTACACAGCAGACAGAAAGAATCCACCACCACCACTCTAGCTTCACACCGTCTTGGGCATGGGCAGACCATAGGGGCGGGCGTGTAGCACCCCACCATTCTTTTGCAAGCTCACAATATGTAGCTGGCCATGGTTCGATAGTATGTATGTTTATAGATTACTTGGCTCTCGGTTTGGGGGGTTAGTTACATGTACATGTAGTACCAGTTGGCCCGTTCCATCAACCCTGTTTGCTACATGTAGCTTATACTGGTACGCCCTATTGGTTTTAGTGCCTTGTTTCTAATCACAGGGTATCACTCGGATGGCAATGTAGAGTGATAGACTGTGATTGGTTACTACATGTAGTTTGATGGACACTTAGTAAGTACAAAGCACAAACACGGGTAGCTAATCCCGGGCAGACTTGATATAACGTTTGAAATCGGGGAGACGGGCTCTCCATAGAGAGCCTGGCCTCATAGTAACAATTGTTAGACAAACAATGTAGCGTGTATCGAAATAATACATATACAGCATGGCCACAAACAAATACAGCAAGGAATATGAATTCCACAAAATAACACCAAATAAATGTATCCATCAACCTTCCAGAGCAGAATCTGCCCCTGTTTCAGTCCGCGGCCAGAGGCACTCCACGGTTAAATCTCACCTAATTCAGACATGCGCAGCCGCCCATACGCCGCTCCTCCGCTCCTACAAAGCCTCCTTCCTCCTCTCATCCAATTCGTTCTGGCTATCACTCGTATGCCAATCTTCATCATCGCTCCACTCGTCGTTGCCCGCCTCCACCTCCTCGAGGAGCTGCCACTCCTGGATCGTTGGGCGCCCAAGGATGCTCTCCAGCGGATCAATCCACTCCTCTTCATCTTCGGCCCTGAACAGCTGCGACTCACGGATCTGCGCATCTTGCCAGTCGTCCTCGTCCTCGTCCTCGTAGGGGAGGTCGGCTCTTGATTCTTCGTCAACATCACCATCGTCACCGGCCTCGCTGTCGCTATCACTTGTGCGGGTGGGTAGGACGGGCGAGGAGGGTAGCCCACTGTCGGCGCCGTGGGTCTCGGCGGGGTGTGGGGGTTGGGGAGGGGGCCGGCGTTTTTCCGTGGTAGGGGTGGGTAGGGGTGTTGTAGATTCGGCGGAGAGCTGGGAGCTGTCGATGGAGCCATCGCTGTGGTAGGTACTGGGAATACAGGAGCGAGAGGTACTAGGGCATGGGGAAGGGGAGGGGGTGCTTGGGATTCTGCTTGCGGACACCATGGTGAAGGTTTTAGGAGTAGTGTCGAGGTGTGTGTTGGTGAGGTTTGGGAGGATATTGGGGAAGAATTTACGTTGGAGCCTACGTGCTTTATGGTGTGAATGGGGAAACTCCATTGAAGGGGGATCCGGAGGTGGCATTTAATGTGAGGGTTTTGGGTAACAAGATAGGCTAGCAAGACTGGGAGTGGTGGGGTTATGTGTGTTGAGGGTGTACAGTGTGGGAATTATAACGGGCCATGGAGACGCGTAGAATTGGGCTGGAGTCAATTGCTCGTTTTGGAGAGGAGTGGTAGGGTATCGAAGGATTTTGGCTAGCTGGGGGCACGGTGGTGGCAGAAATCGTATCATGGGTACGTACTGCGGAAACAATATTATAGTATGGATTTGATTGTTGAGGGTTTAAGTTAGAATATCAGCACTCTAGTGGTGACATGCACAAACAACGTTCATTACATGATCATAGTAGATCTTAAAAACGTGCTTCATTACTTAAAAAAAAACTATTGTATTAGCATAAGTCTTTGCGGGTGACCGAACAAATTCAGTGGTCAAATAAGAAAACTCCTCTCGATCGCTCCCTCATGCGGCCAGGGGAAGATTGGCAGATGGCGAGAAAAATGTTAGAATATTTGACCCGGGCTAAATTGAATGTGGAATGTTCTTCTCTTAAAGATAGTATCCCTTTTATAAGGAGAATAAATAAATAAACAGTATCCCTTTGGCCGTCAGGACAATTCTCAACCCATAAGTCTAATCCCATAAGGTGCTCTCTTCTCTCACCTTCCTGCCAAGGCCATTCTATTCGTATGGGTCAATCACATGAATTACTACATGTAGTTATGATTTGATTCAACCCAATTTGGTCAAACTTACGAGTTGAGAATTGTTCTGATGGCCAAAGGGATAGCTATAGTATTTCCCACACTCGTTTCTCTGTACAGGAGCCGGCTGACCCCGAAAACATACGACTCTAATACACAAATCGGCTTGGGTGATGCATATGGTGTTGATTGAAGTGATTACGATGATGGGAGGCCCCATTTGAAGTAAAAAAGTAAAGGCATTCCGTGGAAGCCTCGGTGGTATGGTGGGAGCAGGCTTGGGTTCTGGGAGTTGGGCACGTAACAATTCTTTTCGTCTACGTAGCCCTAATCCCTAATCCTTGGTTTGGTATGCTTCGTAAGGGTAACTTTCTTGTTTGGCAGATTCATGCCACATCAATTGCATGTACATGTAGTTAAGACCATGCTGCCACTCGAAGCCCGCGTTGGGGCTATACATATGTACCAGCGAGAGCAATTCTGACCTGCCTTCTATCGTTAGTATCATCATCACGGGCAATTAAGTATGTATGCATTTACACGGGTAAAGCCAGCAGCAGCAGCAGCAGCAGCATGCAGCTTGGTGTTGAGCACGGCCCGGTAGCTCGAACCTCCGAAGGCTTGAACAGCTGGACCTCCCTCACTGGCGATCCTGAGCCAGCTCGAGCTTGTATCCAGAGTCATAAGGTGGGGCGCTTTAGAGTAAATATATATTCCCATAATTCATCCAATAATTATATATATTCCCATAATTCATTCAATAATTATATATAACAACTAAGAACTCTAACTTTAGTTACAGCCTATAAAGCTCCAGCCCGGGATCAGGTCTATAGATAGCACTGAGGTTCAAATACTCCGAGCCTACATGCACCACCACAACTCAAGCCGTCTCAAGCTATAGGTGAAGCTCGTCTCGGGTGGGTGCATACCCACCACTAAACCGGGCCATTATGCTGAACTGGGCCAAGCCTGTCCTGGGACTGGAACTTGAATGAGCTGATCTAAGGAGTTGGGGTCAAGTAAACCAGTTTCAACACTGGGCGAAACACCCTGCAGCTCACCAGGAGACGCAAAAAAGGATGGTTCAGTCCTTCGCTAGTGCGAACTATTGAAAGCTAGGCTACAGTTGAAACTAAATCAACTCTAAAGCCGTTCTAGATCTCATCAACTATTGGCTGATGCATCTGCATCTAGGTCGAGGCCAATTCGTCACCGACTACTATACTACCCAGGCAAAGATTGGTATTAAGGGCCTATGAATGTCCACTCGATTTAGTACGCCCATACGTATTCATAGGCCCTTAATACTAATTTCTGCCTGGGCAGTATAGTAGGCGGTGACGAATTGGCCTCGACCCAGATGCAGATGCATGTGCCACAGGTTTCTGTCTGCATAGCAGCCATAGGTAGTTGCAGCTAACAACTGATGAGAACGGCTTTAGAGTTGATTTAGTTTCAACTGTAGCCTAGCTTTCAATAGTTCGCACTAGCAAAGGACTGGTTTAGACCAGTTTTGCGAACCATTCTTTTCTACATCTCCTAGTGACCTGTAGTGTGTTTCGCCCACTGTTTAAACTAGTTTACTTGACCCCAACGCATCCACATACATTATTGTGCCATGTGCGCTTATCTAGTTTCCACGCTAAGACCAGATAAGCGCACATGGCACAATAATGTATGTGGTACTGAAGAGTCCATTTATACAGAGATATCGTCTAAAACAAAAGACCGCGAAAACTAATTAAGCTGATACCCGCATGAACTGCAGATATCGTCTATTTAGAGTTCGATGCATCATCTAGCCGCCTCTAGACGAGCTTTACATTATTTCGGCAGCGGACAAGCAACGAACAAGCAGCAAGGCTACATCGAAAATTGGTGTGTATGAGGGAGGCAGCCGCCCCAATTGGCGGCGGCTAGGTCCAAAATAGTTTTAAAAACACAACACAAAGAGCCAGTGTTTATAAAGGAACAGGTTTCCAAATAGGCGCCCGGATGGTCAGCCATATAAATATCGCCTCAGGGGCACTGAACATGTCAAATTTATATATAATTGACAGAACATACAAAAGGTTGATTTTACTGGAAGGTGGAACCCAAATGTGCAGCCAGTAACCAACTTGTAGCACAAGAAATCCATTTAAGGGGGTGAGGCAGCGAGTCAAAGTCTACAATCTTCCAGGCTGCGGGGGAAGGCAGAAGGTATACCTCCATGCCAAAAATCCCGGGACAAGCCCCGTAGCAGCTCGCGGTTGCGTTGTCCCGGGACTTTTGAATAAGAAATAAACTATACATGTACAGACCCGCCTACACTTCCTGCGGCCGTAGCGCAGCGCAATCAGTACAATTGATATCCCAGCCAACGGCCGAGTTTCTAATACGACAATTTCACGACACAGAACATCACTGAGGACAAGTGTTAAGTTTCAAGGCAAGAAGGTGGGGCGCAACAACATGATGTTTATGCCATAATTACGCCCGGGCGCAGTTCTACATCAATGATACAATTCGTCTTCGCTCGTCAAACCACTTTGCCTCGATGTAACAGTGGGATATGGTGCTCAAACAGCCAGGCGCCTTGTCAGCTCTTATTATCAAAAGGGTTTCTCTCACAGTATTAACTCGGTTCCGAAAACCTTGTCTTGTTTACCTCATCGATACCAGAAAAAACTTGGCTGGGCAACTAATAACAATTGGCAGTGTGCACGTGTTATATTTGCCAATGTATGTAATAACATACATGTAATCATGCGGCAGCCTAACGCCTTGTTATGTATATTTTATGGCTTGAGAATTAGTTGTGGGGGTAGGTGTGTAAACTTCATGAGATCGGCCAATCAACCTCTAGAAATTGGGGGATCTACTCCAACAGTGGTACTAGCGCCTAGGATAACGGTGGCATTTTCTCAGATTCCCATACAAAAAACTTCTGAAGCTGACACACTCGCCTCTTAGGCCCTCTCGCACCATACCCCTGCATTAACCGGCTGGTTGGTCATGCACTATAGTAGTAATGCAAATTCTAGTAAGCTGAAATCATTGCATTTTAGCAGCTTTCATAATATTGTGCCCAACCGAGCGTGGTAACACATACGCGTATATACATAGTACTACATATATACAACCTTCGGAAATAGAGAGAGATTTGATTGGGCAACCCTGTTAGATATACAGGGTAGTATCCAGAAACTTTAATGCAAAGACAACTTGATATGATTGGATTGGGGTATCAAGTTTACCTACAGTTAGCCCAGCAAATATACCCCTACATGCTCGGACCGGTATATTATGAAAGCTACATGCACTGTAATCAACCCTATTGTGCGACATACAAGCGATAGAAAATCAAGCTAGAATTCCGCATAATTAAAGAAACTAAATAAAGATACAAAAAAGAAAACCAAAGCTCGATCATCTCTTTCATTCCCATTACTCTCCCCGCCCTTTCTCTACACCCCCCTAGCCTCGATGCAACCTAGCTCCAACTGCATCCAGCTACTCACTCAATTCTAAACCCATTGTGCCGGTATTAACCACACTGCGCTACATTGAAAGCCATTCGGTGTCGGGTCTGGTGCGATTTGTACTCGTGTTAATAGATAGGTGGTAATTGTCGGAATCGTCATCGCATTTGTAGCAGCGAACGTGATCGCAGGATCCATTTTCGCATAATCTACAAGACGTGGAGTTTCGCCTACCACAGAGATGGCACATCCAATTTATGCGGGCAGTATAGGGGACATTTATAGCAGCAGTCGTAGTAGTACTACATATAGTCATAGGAGACACGATGCTCGTAGGACACATGATTGTGTTGAGGGTACCGTTCGACTTTGCGGTTGTGATAGCGCTTTATAAGGTTTTAAGATAGACGAAGTATGTTTCTGTCTTGTGATTGCGGTCCGAAGAAGTGCGGGGTCTAAGATCAAAGGACGGAGAGAAGGAGAGACGGTAGGAGTTTTATACTCAAGAGTGACCCTTGTGAAGTCCGCCCCCTGTACTCTGCGCGCCAAATGTGCGAACGCACTTTCTTACATATACTACACTTTGGCGCCCTATATACATATTCCACGGACCCCTTCTAAAGAATACTTTTGATTGTTCCATTGATTTGTTTTTCTCATGCGTGACATTACATGGCGTGATTAGGCAACGTTGTCGAGTGACAGCTCATGATTCCGGTAGGGCCAATGATCACAAGTCTCGGCAAGCTCATACATGACTAATAAAGGCACCGATTGGGTAACTCCAAATATCATGCACTAGTAACTGGGCACAAACGAAATCTTTCAATTGTGACTGACGTTCGACGATCCCGTTCTGTGCCGCCTTTGGGCTAGCCTCATTATGTAAATGTCATCGGTCTGGGTTTGTCATAAGCCATTCATTGAGGCACGGTATACATGTAGGTATCCCTCAAATATTTAATTTGGCAATACCCTAAACTGGATTTATTTTAAGGTGGAACGTTCGGGTCCCACCTGATCCTCAAGACCCATGAAAACAGCGCGATAGTCGTTATCTCAGATATGTAGTTACAAGTAGTGATTGGTAGGTATAAGATGTATGTATATTATATATCTGTACCTATACCTACATGTAATCATAGATCCAAGTTAATTGAATTGAATGTGGTGTTACTATTAATTGCTGACATAACAAGATCTACGTAGTGGGGCAGGGCCCGGTTACCCGGGCCAAAAATCTTTGCGTCCACAAAGCCCAACTACACATCCCCCGCAACCCATTGACATCACGATGCCTCCTCGACTACGGCACAATCCAATCTCTTCTTCGTTCTCTCTTTCCCCTCCCACCCCCCAACCCCAAATATGTCACCTTCTGCAGACCCGCTGCTTCTCGGCAACGCCTTCAGTCACCTTACGTAAGGGAGAACAACGTCCTATAGGGCCGTCACAGCGCAAGCAATTCTTCAGTTGGATCGATGGGCCTGGTGTCGTCTTCAAGAGAGCTGGCGAGGATGGTCCAAAGTACCTCGGCTCTTATGATAAGCGCACTTGGGAGCGTAAGGATAGAGAGCGTCCAAGCGTTATTCCGTATCCTATGAACCCGACTTTCAAGAGCACGCCGGTCTTGAGCAATGAGATGAGGGAAGAGATCTATAGGAGAGTAGAGATTGAGGGGGCAAGCGTCAGGAAGGCCTCTGCTGAGTTTGCAGTCAGCCTTGAGAGGGTTGCGGCAGTCGTGAGATTGAAGGCTGTCGAGAGGAAGTGGCAGAATGAGGTTAGTTTTTCTCGCACACCCCTATTATCCCTGTATCCCTTGTTTCTGTTGTATTGCTATGAGGAGAAAAATCAAATTTTCATGATCAATCTTGAAGACTTTATAAATGGTTAAGCAATTGAACGGCCATCTGAGCAATTCCCTTTACTCGATCCTTTTTATTTGAACCCTGTTCATGTTATCACATCCACCTTCCGTAAATCCTTTACTAACACCCTTTACGTTTCAGGGAAAACACATCTCCTCATATCTCACCAAAGCGCTGGAAAAAATGCTTCCTATCACTCCCTTTGTCCCGCCCGACCAGGGCCAACGTCAAATTCATGAGAACATCCAGGAGCTCCCCTCCCACCCCTTTGCCGGCCGCCAAGCTTTTGTTCCCACCTCCGAATCACGTGAATACACCCGCGTTGATGCCGGTAAAGAGTTTGGCCTTCCCCCAGCCGATGAGGCTGTTCCACACCCCGAACTAGTCATCGCAAAGCGCGAGAGGTTGGAGAACCTCTCGCTCGATGAACTGGAAAAAAGGCAGCAGGAGAGGGAGAGGCTAGCCCAGGCACAGCAGCAGGAGAAGGAGGTGAGGGCTGCGGAAAAATTGAAGAATGCCGGAACCTTCGTTGAACAGGGAAGGTGGAAGTGGAACTTGAAGGAGGCGAGGGCGGGAAGCGTTGGGTTCAGATATGGCTTCCCTCATCCGGATAGGAAGAAGGGTCATGTCAAGATCCCAACACATGTTATATAGTGTCTAGATAGTTGGTTAGGACTCTTGTACAAAGTTGGCGTTTTAGAAGCCTCGTCTATTAATGAATAGTCCTTTACTACCCATTTATGTGATTGCTGATCCATTAATTATATTCCCATTCATGTGATATTACTTGTCCTGAACATGCTCCGCTGGCCCGAAAAGACTCGGTAAGGTAACTACTTATGTTATAGTAACCCTAGAGCCCTATGACTTCATCCTCTACCTGCTACCTCTAATAAACCCGCCGATTTATCAAGTTCAGAGATGTCATAGCATAACAAGAACCCCGAACTACCGCTAGGTAGTACCCAATACATAGAGGTGTAGCGTCCCCATTACACCAAACCCATCCAAAACCCCAGCACCCACTGCATGCAGTCTCTCCACCAGGTACGACAAGCCGCCCACTACACACATGCCACACGTAGACCAAAGCGAGTAGACTACCCCTGACCGCCTTTGATGCGTATCTTGCGTGGCTGCATGAGTTATCAACCAAGATTCTATACCAAGATTCTAAAGCTACCGAGTGACACGTCGTGAAGCTGCGCACCAAACCCTAACCCTGATTGCTGCAGGCGGGTTTGCATACAGAGTCTGGCAGATGTAGGCCAGGTTTCGTGACCCGGTGGTCCTGCCATATATGGTCCCTTGAAGGGATTTAGGAGGTCAAGGGAATAAATCCTTTAGCACCGATTTCCGTCCCAACCCCACTAGAAGGGGCGGCGGGTTAATAGCCAGTGATGGTGGTGGGTGGTTTAAAAGAGCCAAGAGGGTGGGTACCGGCATGCGTTGAGAGGGTGGTTGTGGTTGTGGGTTGGATTGGGGTGGTCGTGGTGGAGAGGGTCCCCAGCCGCGCATGGGGGTGGGTTCGATCCCCACCCCTCGTGGACCAACTTTTTTTTTAACGCGCGGAAAAGGGCCCTTGAGGGCAGTAGCTGGACTATTGGGTCGCGCAAGACCCGCATTTGCTTACAACTTACAATGGTTCTACTAGGCGTCTGTACGTACGTTATCTGGCCGCGAGGAATGGTGCTGGGTGGATTGTTCACTGGATTTAGTTTGGAGGTGGGCGGGTATAACGTTTGTGGGAGCCGGGCTCGGAAATATATAGTGCGGATGTAGATAGCTCTGATGTAGCAGAGCTAGCCGGGGGCTTCGTGGATGGGACTCGAAACGAGTGATAGTGGATGATGCCCCATGATATAACTTCAGAGCGCTGGATAGCTCCTTTTTGAGCCTTTGCGATTCTCTAGCACCAATGAATCTACACCTACCCTATCATCAGCAAGCTCTACACCTACTCTATTCCCGGAACCGATCCCCGATACAAATCTCTTTTTTCCTACCTACACTATATACAACAAACACCCCCCCCCCCCAATCTACGCCTCCACATCCTTCCTGAGCCCCCTCTCCCTCTCAATCCTCTCAATCATGAGCTGCGCCGCCGTCTTCTCCTTTGGCTTGAGCTGGGGCGCCTCCTTGTCGCGCATCATGGCCTCATACTCCTCCTTGTCAATACCCTGGACGTCGTGCTCCTCCCCCAGCAGCAGCACCCCCTCCTCCCCAAGCGCACGCTTCTGCGCCATCGCAAGCGGCGGCAGCCCTAGCGCCTCCCGCTCCTGCGCCAGCTGCTTCTGGTACCGCGGCGAGTTCATGACGCGCCAGCGCAGCCGCCAGCCTGTGGGGCCGAGCGCCTTGACGCGCGCCGACTTGGTGCCGGTGAGATATGCGTCGAGGCCGCCGGCCTTATCGATTGTGCCTAGAGGGAAAGCAAACTGTCAGGTTCTTCTGCGGCCGCCGCGCCAAGTCAGGGGGGGGAAGGCATACGGAGGACGTTCGTGGTGATGTCCAGCGAGAAGTACTGGTTGAGGCAGCGCGAGAAGACGGTGCGGTGGCGCACGTTGGGCAGCCATGTGCGCCGCGTGGTGTAGTTTGACTCGGGCACGTTGTTGCCAAACTGGATGTGCTTCCCGCCGTAGAGGCCGAACCACGACTGCTTGAACGTGTGCTTGATTGGGTATGGGTACTCGGGCACGTTGCGGAGCAGGTGCTGCAGGCGGCGCTTGGAGTGCTTCTTCTCTGCCGCGGCCGTGGCGGAGAAGCACCGTGTGAGGAGTGAGAGCGGCGGCGTGCGGAGGGCGCTCGCGAGCGGGGTGAATTGGGTGTTGAGCATCGTGGGGGTGGTGGATGGCTTATATCAATTGAGGTGGGGGGGGGGGGGTTCAGATTCTCAAACAACGACGTCCACACCAACCAATCGAGTGATAGCGCGGCTCTCTCTCCCCTCAAGAGATTCTGCTTATGTCATGGCCGCCGCGCACCGAAAATTTCCGTCTTGGGTCGGCAAAACTTTTTTGGGGGCTTGGCGGGGGGCGTATAAATTCTCTCCCGCCCTCTTCTCTTCCTCCTTTCCCATCATCACGGGCCTGTGCTTGTCGTCGCCCCCTCTGGGGAGGGCGACTCGCAGCCTCATCAACGATTCAGGAAGCACCCTCCCCCCATGGTGTAACTCCGCGTTGACGGGCCCAAGAGCAATTCTTTGGAAAAGGCGCCCCCCCAGTATCCCTCTTCTTGAAGCCTGGAGATCCCGAATGGTGATCTCGGTGGATGTGGAGGGAGGGGGGCGCCTTTTCTTAAAGTGGCGGTATATTCCATTGCGCTGCGTAGGACGTCGTCCAATTACGCTTGGGCTAAACCATACCTGCAGACATTCCCCCCCTCTTCCTTTCCCTTCCTTCTTTCCTCCCCTTCTTTCCTCCCCTTCTTTCCTCTCCTTTCCTCTCCTCCGTTTTCCTTGCCTTTGGTTGGTTCCTCTTTGCTGTTTCCTCTTTGGGATAGCTTGGGGATGCAACTTTGGGTGCGGAAGTTTGGGGGAGTTTTTTTTTGTCTTTTTTTTTGTTTATTTTTTTTGTTATATGTATTTTTGTTTATTTTGTTTATTTTTATTTATTTAATTTAATTTAGTTATTTAATTTATACTCAAATCACTCTCGTGCTCGTGAAACAATTAATCCCATTCTCATTACCATCCATACAAATACGCAATAAACAATAATAACAACAATAATAATTAATTGAAAAACCATAACCATACTGCACACTCATAACTCATTGCATGAAAAAACAGCCATAAAAATAAATTCCAAATACCCCCAAGCAACTCTTACCCAAGCCCGTGCTTCACCTCCTTCTTTTTCCTCTTCTTCCTCTTCGTCGCGACAGCCAAGAACTCGAGCTTCCAGGAATCGATAGCGTCCAGCAGCCCGAGCTCGTCCTCGAGCGGCCCGTACATCATGGCCACCCGCTCGATGCGCTTCATGCCGTCCTTGAGCATGTCCAGCTCGGCCTCTGTGTCTTCCTTGTGGTGTTTTCTGCGGATGGGTTAGTTACTCCTGCGTTACGATTGAAGAAACGGAGAAATGAGCAAGAACGTACAGCATCTCCATAGCCTTGACCTCGCGCTGCAGCCGCTCAATCTCACGACTAGCCTGCTCCAGCTCCTCCTCCGCCGCTTGCTTCACCGCTGTCAGCACCGTCCACCACACCAAGGAAACCAACAAAACCATACCTTCATCTCCTCATTCCTCATCTCCAGCTCGACCGTGACAGCCTCCATACTCCTCAACATCTCCTCTCCGACGCCCGCTGCCTCCCCACCACCACCCGTGCCACCCGTGCCACCAGTGCCACCACCACCACCCCCATTCCTACACCTCTCACACTCCTCCGCCCTCCCGCGCGGCCACACCTGCCACTCCACCTCCTCGCGCAACCGCCGCTCCTGCAGCAGGTCCCTCAGGCTGTCCGTGACCGCCTGCTCGAGCCCCCACACACGGGCCGTCAGCCCCGCCTCGCGCCGGCTGAACCCCTCCCGGTCGCTGATGAGCGACTGCTGCAGCGTGCGCACCTGCGAGAGTGCCTTTGTGGCCTGGAGGCTCGCGGGACGGTCGTCGCGGTTGAGCAGGTGCAGAAGCTCCTCGTTCTCTGCGGGTGTGACGGGTTAGGACCATGGTAGTGGGAGAAGGGGGGGGGGGTGGGGTGGGGAAGGCAGACCTTTGAGGAGCTCGGCGTTCTCGGCTTCAAGGTCGCGGATCCGCGCTTCGTAGGTGTCGGTCAGGTTCCGCTCGCCAAGGGTTGCGCTAGCCACTGTTTCTAGGAGGCGCACGACGTCCTCGTAGCCGGTTTCGGGGGCTGTAGGGGTGTCTTGGGAGTTTGTGTAGCGGCGGGACTGGCGCGGGGAGGGCGTGCGGTACTGGGGGACATATATGTAAGACCTGGGTTTGCTCTCAAGTATGTAGGAAGGGGGGAAAGGTATGGGACCTACGGGAGGGCTCTCTGGGAGAGGTGGGAGGTCACCGCCGTCCGCCATTGCGGGCATCGGGCATGGGGACTGGTATAGATAGGCCGGTGGGTGTGCACACAGTAGACTAAGATTGGTAGGTTTGAAATTGAATTGGACTGGACTGGACTGAATTAACGGTCTGGTCTGTCCGTCCTGGTGGGTAAGTAGCAGTTAATGAGGACCCCGGGGGATTTAATGGTGGTGATGATGACGATAACGATGGGGGCACTGCCAAGCCAATGATTTGCTGGCCGGATTTCTGCAGGTGAGGTGGCGGATCTAATCTAATCTTATCGCAGTAGATAGATATCATCCCCCACTTATAATCTAATCTTATCCGATCCAGGCTCAGTAGACAGGAATCTAATCTAATCTGATCCCACACAAGAGCCTCTTAAACTTTTTTTTTTTTTCAATCTTCCACCCCATTCATCTGCACCCAGAAAAAAAAGCCTGCAATTGACACACAATGGCCCCCCCAACCAGCAAGAAAAGACGTCTCCCGCCGCCCAGCGACGACCACGAGCACTCGGACGTCTCTGACGACGACTTCGCCGCCGGTCTCCTCGACGGTGCGCTCTCGCAGAGTGAGGACGAGGAGGACGAGGAGGAAGAGGATGAGGACGGAATCGACAGTTCTGGCGAGGGAAGCAGCGAGGAGGATGAGCAGGACGAGGAGGATGAAGACGAGGAGGAGGAGTCTGATGACGAGGAGGAGGAGGCGGAAGACAAGGAGACCACTAAGGCCGGCGAGAAGCTCGGTGACCTAAGCCTCGATAAGGACGAGCAGGAGAAGCAGGACAAGTTCGCGGCGAGCCGCAAGATTGTGCTCGACTCGGCGGGGAACGAGCGGTACATCTACCCCGAGATCGACCCGGTGTATGATAGCGACGACACGGACGCGGGCGAGGACGGCGCGAATACGATTGGGAATATACCGCTTGACTTCTACGACGAGTATCCGCATGTAGGGTACGATATCAACGGGAGGAAGATCATGCGGCCGGCAAAGGGCGAGGCGCTGGATGCGCTGCTGGAGAGCATTGAGGTGCCGAAGGGGTGGACGGGAATCACGGATAAGGATACGGGGCTGGGGGTTAAGCTGACGGATGAGGAGTTGGAGATGGTCCGGAAGATACAGATGGATGAGAATGCGGCGGGATATGACCCGTACCAGGTTAGTAGTAGTGGTAGTGTCCTTTGTATGATGCTGCTGCAGTGTGTGAGGTGCTGATGTGAAGTGGAAATGGTATAGCCAACTGTAGAGTATTTCACCTCAAAAACAGAGGTGATGCCGCTCTCCGCCGCGCCGGAGCCTAAGCGCCGCTTCGTCGCCTCAAAGCATGAAGCGAAGCGCATTATGAAGATCGTCAAGGCTATTCGCGAGGGCCGCATTGTCCCAAACAAGCCTAAAGCCCCCGAGAAGCCCTCATTCTACGACATCTGGGCCGACGAGCTCCCGCCCCGCCCCGACCACATCATGAACATTCCCGCGCCGAAGCTACCACCGCCGACCCACGACGAGAGTTACAACCCGCCAAAGGAGTACCTCCCCACTGAGAAGGAGCGTAAGGCCTGGGAGGCTATGGATCCTGAGGACCGGCCAAAGGACTACCTGCCAAGCGCTCATTCGGCGCTCAGATTGGTACCTGGCTTTGACGGATTTATCAAGGAGCGCTTTGAGAGATGTTTGGATCTCTACCTTGCGCCCAGGGTCAGGAGGAATAAGCTTAATATCGACCCTGAGAGCTTGCTGCCAAAGTTACCTAGTCCCCAGGATCTGAGACCATTCCCGACAACGACGGCGACGGTGTATAGAGGGCACATAGGAAGAGTGAGAACGCTGTCCTGTGATCCCAGCGGTATATGGCTGGCCACCGGTGGTGATGATGGTACGGTTAGAGTGTGGGAGATCTTGACTGGGAGAGAGGTGTGGAAGCTGCAGGTTGGTGAGGACAAGGAGGCTGTTAATGTGGTAAAGTGGAGGCCGGGCAAGGATGCCGCTATTCTGGCTGCTTCTACGTATGACTCTCTTCTCGTATCTCATGTAGTATGCTAACTTAACTCAACAGCGGCGACGACGTATTCCTAATAATACCCCCCATCTTTGATCCCGAGACCGAAGCAGCCAGCAGAGACATTCTCGCCGCCGGCTGGGGCTATGCCGAAATCGTCAAGAAAGACCCCCTCAAGAAAGAACCCCCCGCCAAATGGACCAAGCCTACGCCGGCGCAACAGGAATCCGGCGTCGCCGTAATCGTCACCACCAAGCACACCGTCAAACACATCACCTGGCACCGCCGCGGTGACTACTTTGCGACCGTCTCCCCCGAGGGCCAGAACCGTGCCGTCGCCATCCACCAGCTCTCAAAACACAACTCTCAATCCCCCTTCCGCAAGTCGCGCGGTATCATCCAGCGCGTCGAGTTCCACCCCTTCCGCCCACACCTGTTCGTCGCAACACAGCGATACATCCGCCTGTACGACCTCGCGAAGCAGGAGTTGATCAAGACGCTGCAGCCCGGATCAAGGTGGATATCGAGCTTCGATATCCACCCCGGCGGCGATAACCTGATTGTCGGTTCGTACGACAAGCGGCTGCTCTGGCATGACATGGACCTGTCGACGAAGCCGTACAAGACGATGCGGTACCACCAGAAGGCGATCCGGAGCGTCAAGTACCACCAGGGCGGGCTACCGTTGTTCTGCTCGGCAAGTGACGATGGGCAGATCCAGATCTTCCATGGAAGGGTGTATGGCGACTTGATGGAGAATGCGCTGATTGTGCCGTTGAAGGTGCTGAGGGGACATAGGGTTGAGAAGAGTCTGGGAGTGCTGGATGTGGAGTGGCATAGTAGGGAGTGTTGGCTGTTTAGTGCGGGTGCGGACGGGACGGCGAGATTGTGGAATTAGTGGGCGTGGGTGTATAACTTATACGTTGTGTAGTGTAGTAGAGACTGTAAAATATCAGCAAAAGTAATTCGATTTTCAAAAAAAACATATATTTATTCTGTCTAGTTTGTAGCTTTGAGGGGAGTGTAGAGTACCTCGATCATATTGTGCTGTTGATGATAAACATCCGTAACCGCCGCATATCCTAACCAGAGCCGATGATTAAATAACTAACCGCCAAAATTACCTCGATAATAACCTTCGATTAAATCCATTTAACGTGCGGCCATGCCAAGCAAGGGACGGGCCCAGCGGGCACGCCAAGAAGCCCGCGGCAGAAACCGAGGCTCTCCCCCTCCTTTTGTTGTTCCCCCCTCCAACGATTCGCAGATGCTACTACATACTCCCCTCAAGGAGGGATCTAGAGTGCAGCCGCTTGTTGAACCTCAGGCCCTCGCCAAGGGGTCGAGAAGAGATCAATACATCTCTCTGCGCTTAAGCGCTTGCTTGTGCCACAAATCAAAGTCCTACAGTGAGTTCCCCTCACCTTCTCTTTCCTTCCCCTCCTCACCCCTCCCCACCGCTCCTACATTTCCTTTACCCCTGCCTGCTCCAGACTGTATCTGTAGTACCCCTATGCTCGGGAATCCTAGGGGTTTCTCCCCGCACCAATGCGGTACGAGTGATCTTTCATGATCTATTGCTGGACCCCCCACACCCCCTCCAGACATAAGTCCTCATCCCAAGGGTGTGTAGTTCCTTGGGTATGTATGTAACTAATGCTAGCAGATGGTGGACCAACAAAACTGGTAACACCGGTATGCCCCGGTGAACGAATTAAGGCATTTGTTTTTAAAGAGGAGCACCGCAACCCCTCCCCCCCCGATGGTACTAGATGCAGCGCTCCCCGTAATGGCCAAGAACATACGGTTTAGTCTCTGGTCTCCGTTCTGTGCAGGTGGTAAGTCGCTACACACACTACACTGTAAATGCTGCCAACACCACCAAGTCCCATGTCTCAGCCCTGCGACTTCCGGGGCGCCTGACTTGTGTTGCGGTGTTTCATGCTGACAACTTATGAGATAAGATGCGGCGAGGGCTCAAAAATGGAAAAGGATTAGACGGGTCGTGAAACAAATAGGACCCCGCACCCTCTAATCCGGCCAGCTTCCGTCCCTCATGCTCACTAACCGACGAGTAATCTTATAATAAACCAAAGTATCCACCCCCTCCTATGACGTGGAAAGTGCACTCTTACCCTCACAGACCATCGGCGTTTGTACCCAGTCCGTCACATTCCCAAACCCGCTGCAGTGCAGCTCGAGCCCGGAAAAATCCATTAGTGTAAGCTACCGATAGTCCTCGGGGTCTTCCCCGTATCTGCCAAGACCGGGCTTCACCATCACCACCCATCACTCGATCCAGATATTGTAAAGTGCATGCATGTGGTTAATTAGGTACAACGCGCAGAAAACCCATGCAAACCATAAAATGACATCCTCTCTTCTGCAGCCTCCAGGACCCCTCTCAGCCCATCCTGGCCACCTCCTCCGGGCGAACCAACCGGGGTAATTACAAACCAGCCTGGCCTGCGCCGCGTAGAGTATGTAGCAGGGGCTATGCTTGTTTCATGAATGAGAACGCCTGCGCGGTCGCGCGGGGTCGATTAGTATCCAGACGTGAGTTAGAAATTTTCTATCGTGGCGGCGGCGCGGTGGAGAAGGTGGGCTATCAAACCCATGCCCGTAGCGCTAGCACTCGGGAACGTTCCAGCTTCCTGTCAAGTATGCAGGCGCAAAAATATAAATCTAGAAGAATTTATTGAGCAAGCGCAAACTACGTGAGAATCAGAAGAGTGACTAGTTCTGCACCTACTTGAAACAAGCAGCGCGGCTCATAGACGCGACAGTTACCACCCAAGTCAAATACTCAATAGCTGAATTCTAGCTCCGCCCTTATTAGCTAGAGAAGAGCCCCAGATACCTGATTGGCTCTTCCACGCTGTGCTTCTAGCACATCGGCTGATTTGGCTCACCAACAGGAGACACGTCTACATCGAGACGTCCGATATTTCAACGCGCAGTAGAGGTTTGCCTTGCGCACTTTCTGGGTGCTGTATAATTGGCTGATGCGCACATTATTAGGTGCACAAGGCTTTAGCACATTTGGCCCGATCTGTTTCTAGTATTAACACTTTTACGTGTACACCCTACTATTGGCGGACTGGTCGGGGAGCTATGCACTTATACATACTACTCCGCCGCCTTGTTCTTGGCGGGGTCGTTACTTCTTCAGGGGATCTGGTGAGTATCAAAATTTGATAGTGAAAGAAGTTATTAAGTCTTAGGATTTGCTATAAAATCGTTGGGCCATCCATACTCCCATCCCCTCTCTAGAAGCAAAACTCCAGCGAATATTGGTACCAGTATATAAAGAGTACTGCATATATACCGATTGCAAGTCGACGTCCCTAGATCTTAAAACCGTCATATATCGATAACATAACAAACCTCTTACCTCTCATCATGGGCTGCGTATACTGTCATAAGCACACCTCCTCCGAGGCCCACCGGCAGTCTCGCGCCCTTGGTGGTTGCCGTCCACCGAAGCCACCACTATCCTGTACATGTAAGTTGTCATTAACACTAACTCAGTTCTGCAACCATCATTAACCAAATACCCAGCCACCCGCAATACAAGCACAGTAAGTGCGAACCGTACGCCAGCAAACACGTGGAACCTCAGCTTCTGGGCCCCGAAGGACATCACAGTCGTGGCGTCAATAGTGCAGAGTCTAGGAGGGTTTGGATTTAAGACGCCTGCGGATAGGATAGTGACGAAGAGAGTGATGAAGTTTGAGAGCGTCACGGGGGGTATGGTGAGCGGGTTAGAGTATCACGAGGAATATGAAAGTAAGAAATAGCTAGGGGGGAGAGTGTTGTTTGGTTCGACATTTGGGATGGTAAAATTCTTTTGGTTTACGGGAAGGTGTTAGCTTAGTTCTTAATACATGTACTTAGTTCAAGGGGGGTATAAATAATTTCATTTGTCACGCTGTCTATAATCTGTACCTACATACGACTTTGGGCTGTAACGATATTCGACTACTTAACGTGCGTACACGTATGCATCTTGGAAAGTGATACACATTTTGACCTAACGCCCAATACCTCAAATTCCTATATTTTATCACAACACAACACAGTCCCTAAATTCAGTTTAACAACAGAACCCCTCGGGGAAATATCACAACTAAGCAGCACTGATAACAGACTCTCCAATTCCCCCATCCTGAAGATCATCCGCACACGTGCACTCATATTTACCGGCTTGAGATACACGTAGCCTTATTCCCTTATGATTGTGAAACCACTAAATGTGTATCACTTTCCGATACCCTGGGTACATAGTTTTCCAGCGACGAACCAAGGCCAGGACACATGGAGGTTTTTATAGTGGTGGACCCTGAGAAACATGATCTGATCTGATCAAACAGAGGCGCCCCAGCCTCCTTTAAGGTATATATTCCCCTCATATGTATACGGGACGGCCGCGTTAGTACTCTTTTACCCATTTTGATGGGCGGAACCGGTCAGTTAGAGAATAGTACTAGTAACGTCGTTGTAAATATGTTGTGAGGTATGTAACACATACTTATAGTTATAGCTTTTGAAATGAGGCCTGCCGCAATAATTGCTGGTACCTATCGATACGTCGCCCTTGGTCACAGACCAACCATACAAGAAGGCAGCTAAAGGGCCTCCTAAGGCGGCCATTCTCAACCAGAGCGCACGTATTCCCCCGGGTTTTTGATTCAGAGAACGATATCCTTTCCATATTATTGGTGATTATGGGGCCCTCTCTCTTTGGGTCAGCTTCTTATAAATACCACTGCAAAAACTTAAGCTCTCTCTAAAACAAAGCATTATAGCTCAACCTTGGGTGGGGTCTAGAGTGCGTAGTATTAGTAAAACACGTCTACTCGTTGCCTTCGTATAATTATATATATATAACCATTCTAGGGTATTTGGTAGAAAAAGCTAACTGAATGTGGGGAGCGCATCCATACCAAAGAATCAAGTTTAGAGGTTTGAGGTCTTTGGAGAATATGTAAGACAGTTGAAGCTTTTAAATTAAGAGACCGGTGCCCAATTTGTGAGGGCCTGTCAGCTAATGGGTTCGACTATATATTCCACTTAAGAAAGCTGGGGAGCTTCATCCTTTTGTCAAGAACCAATTTTCAGGAAGGGGAATAATTGATGATGGTTATTATAGAAGATAGTTGCTTTTCAGGGGTCTCTTCCAATTTCTCGAAAGCGTTTATAGTGTTTTTCTATTTTAGGGAATAAAAGGGTAAGATTTTGTCATAACCTATGGGTTGCATATATTAATCAACCAATAAAAAGTGGCTATAATCATACATTATCACTCGCCACCTTTCTCTGATCCGGGCCAAAATCCCCCGACTCAAGCATTCGTCAAATATCCTCGTGGAGAGTCAATGACCTTTTTATGCCCAGTTGATGATCTTAGTAAGGGATATTCAAAAAACCTGAGCGCAGCACAGTAACTTTTTCCCTTGCTAATATAGTGCGTACCGCAGTATTCGCCTCATCGACGTTGAAATTACTTGTTCTAGTCATTTGTCTTACAAACGCCCAATCCCCCCTCATACGCGCTGTAAAAGGCAACTTCGACGACTGTGTAACCATCCGCTGAGACGAATTGCTGCGGTATGACTGTGCTGCAGATCTAGGGGACTCGGAGATCATTGAGAGCCTATGGGAGTATTCGGTACTACAGTGGCCATGGGGAATTAAGATAACCAATTAAATACTATCCAGGATAGATCCAACATCCCCAAGACAACTCCAAGCGGCTTTGGTGTAATATATATCATTTTAATCTAATTCCAGGATAGGTGAGTATGACCTGATCTGATCCCCGAGGCCCTTTTTAACGATTTCATTTGCTAGGAGGTACTTGTACGTTCGAGAAGATCAACCGCCCCACACGAATCGATCACATATATATATGCACATGCATAGCACTTATATATATATATACGCAAGGCGGATGACCCTCGACCCGAATCAATCATATTACCCGACTTGTGTCTTTAGATTATGTATCAATAACGATTAAGATTAGTGACTTTAAGACCGTTGTCAATAGTACTTCAAGCTTACAGAATTAGTGTCCGGCCCAGCATTACTGCCCCCACTAAAGCTTGTTGAAATGATCGTTGACTGCTAATATATATATGGGTGGGTCTGTGAAGAGGGTTCGTGTCCTCTGTCTTGCTATCCTGTTTCTTAGTTTTCCTTTCTCTTTTGAGTACTTGTTCATGTTAGTAATACGCTGAAGACCGCTCTCATTCATAACGGCCTGACAACAAAATTTCCACCGTCACTCCACGAGGCCAGGTAATTCCCGGCTATATATTAGTACATGACTCTTTCTATCTTGTGACGTATACGTATCGGATCTGGTCCCATTAGTACCTGTTCAAAGATAAGACAGGCGGTTTATAGGATTGGGGTACTTGGAAACAACCCTATCTCCCCCTTACACAGCTGCATGCATGGGTTATAGCTAAACCTGCAGCAGTAGCACTACATGTAGTACGCCCGTATATAATTTGGCCCGGGAGGACCCCAGTATGGCTTATATAACAGATATATATATATGTCTAAAGTTTTATTAACGTCTAAGAGGGCCCCAAATGTCAGAGATTTTGATTGGTTTATTAGGAAGTGAAACTGTTCCCGTAACTCACCTACAATACCGGCCTCAGACCGCTTTTAGTAGCATGCATCATGATCAGCGGCCGCCCATTTTAACCTAACACAACCCCTATATGCGTCCCATCCATCTGTTGTGCCTGTTTTGTCATGTGCATGTGGTTCTCCCGCTGTTATCTCAATTATCGCGTGTAACTCTTCTTAAAGTTAACCTGCATCTACTACTTAAGCTTCAAGGCTAGGGAACTGCCGACGTTGCTCTCTTACTTTCTTGCAATTGGTCCGTCACATTAAAGTATTATTGCAGCCGCTGACTGAGTGGTATAATTCCCGGAAATAATGTGACAGGAGAACGGCCCGGGCATGGGAGAAGCTCAAAGGATATATCAATCGGAAGTGAAAAAATAGAAGCTGGAAGTACATGTTGCACGGTATGGTGAAGACGTGGCTTCGGAGATGACGCTAAGTACATAGAGTAGAGGGCAATACACATACATGTATTTATATAGGGGAGCCCTCCCCGAGCGTCTACATGTAATGTAACAGATCCCCCATCATAAGTGCCACCAATATCACCGATACATGTATATAACAGCATACATCACATATCTAAAGACCGGTTTACACCCTAGCCGTATGTTTATATATATACATACATCTCTGGAAGTACAGCGCTTGATCGCAGGCTCTAATAGCTATATGTGTCTACATTGATGGATATTCTAATAGACGTCAGTTGCAGACCAGCTCCCTAGCTCTATAAAGTGGCTCTCGTCAATCAGAATTTGGCTCCCGACCCGGGACCAATTTCGCTGGTCCCAGCACCGCCCCTCCTAACTATACGCTCAACTCATGAAACGGTCATCCTTTGTCGTTTTCAAATATCGTTACTGTAAGCCCGAGCATTCCCCGAGGTCCCACTATCACATACACCGACCGACTAACGCATCTCCCCTATGATAAGCTTCTGAAGGAGGCCCCGAAATTAATTGCCTTGCTGCATGAAACTTAAGGCTTTCTCCGCCACAGTGGGATATTCCGGCCGATCTTGATAGTCGAGTGACACAATGTGCATCAGACCAGGAAGATTCCTTAGTATTTGCGCAGCTAGTTGCAAAGTCTTGGGTTACGCGTCAGTTCCAAGAACAACTTTATGTCTAGATCTGCCAAGTGCATAAGGGTGTTTGATTGCGACTATCGATTAGGTTTGGCTTGGAGATATATTATGCATGTGGAGAATGCAGGGTCAACTAAAGTTTTGGAGATCGAGACATAAAAAACTTGGTTGACATGGATATTTCAGTCCCCAAGACATTCTGTTTGACGTTTAACTACATGTACTTACCTCTAGCTCTCTGCAAAGTTTTCTGACAAAACTCCTCCAACACCTACCCTGAGTGCTTACTCTGGTAGATCGACTCAACTATGGGAATGTCTCACTTGATCATGTTCTTCGAACCAATCCAAACTATCAATCAAGCGACACAAGCTCCGGATGTCCGTAACCAATGAGAGAACCCAAGTCTCAAAAAAAAGGAAGGAAGGAAGGAAGGCATTCACCTACACGCTCACCCGTCCCTCATTTACTTTACCAAGAATACCGTTGGCAGTTATGCACGTCCACCCTTTCGTCCGCCAACGCACAAGTCTTATATATTCATGTGTACACATAAAAATCTGAACCGCCAGCAAGCACATTAGATGAGATCAGATCCAAAATATAAGCATCTATATTCGAAAAACAATGAAGATACTAGAGTATATAACTGCATTGGCGGTTAAATACTCAACTTCATCTATCGGGTTGTACATACACGGCCTAAGCTTGCGCGCTGGTTATATTTTTGGAACTCGGGACACGGTTACATACTTGATTAGTAAATAGCCCCCCCCCCCCTCCCCAGTCCGTTTTACTGATAAGTCCTCACGGAGCAAAACACACAAAACACACACACACACACACTTGTTCACTGGCATATGGTTGCCGGTACGGGCTCTAATCCTAGATAGGGTACCATCCATATGCATAGGATTGTTGTGCCTTTAGATCGGTGTCACCACCTGCCAACACCTACTTACCCGGCACGACCCATACCAGATTTAAACCAGAAATAATTTTGCAACAAACCAAGAGGCACAATTAGGCAAATAGAATCCTGTCCTATAGCTCATACTAACATTGACGACCATCTGTACGAAAGGTAGCCGTTGGGCCTGTTATGTGCAAGCCTTTGGCCTGTCGTCGGATACGATTCAGGGGTCATATATTCCCCTACATACATGACAAGAGTATGCACTGGTGTGTCTGCCCGTAAACCAACTCAAGAATTACATGAGAGCTAATCCAGTGGTATAATATTCAATCTAACCCTTTCCTCCCGCGGTCGATATAAACATTGACAAGTATTATATAGAACTCCTCGGGGGGTCTTGGTACCGTTACAAGATTTGGGACTCGCTTCGGCGCATTCAAACGCCAGCCGCGCCAGACTACAAAACCAAACCACTGTATCTCCTGCAAAACCAGTTTTAATTTGCCGACGACATCTTTACTAGTTCATGTACTATGTATGTACATGTACTTACCACACCACATTCCTAATATATTGTCATTACCACGACAAGTAGGTAAAATTTCGGCAGACAACACGAGAGAGCACTATATCCCAAACAAACCTGACAGCAGCTTCCAAATCTACACATACTTAAATTTGCAAATTTACGCTTATGCTTTACAAAGACGCAAACCACGTCCGGGGATACCCGCAGAAACACTGAGTAAGTACCTGTAACTTTTTTTTCACAAAGCACGCAGCTGCACAGTACGTACAAAGTTGTGTCGGCCCCGAGTGATCCTTGATGCTTGCAGGAGAGTACCAGCCACAGTCAATATCAACATCGTGATCTGCAAGCCACTAACCTTCCATATATAGAAAATCTACCCCTGCCGAGAAAAAAAAAGAAAAAACTCGCTTCCACGATAAGGTCAATGAGTAACCACCAAAAGGGAAATGGGTGGGGGTGAAAAATAACTATCTTGGATTCCTATGTGTCAGCAAATAGGGCTGGCCCGCACCCGAAAAATAATTAATTCTCTTTCTTGTGGGACTTCATCGGCGTCTGCGATCGGGAGCGTCGGCCAATTCAACCTCAACTACATTTTCAAAGTCACAAGCCCTCACTCGAAGCATAACTCTCCACAAAAAAAAGAGCGTCTTGGCGGCTAATACGGCACAACAAGGGCCTGACTACCCCGCATCTCGGCCCAATCCGTTACCAGAAGCTACATGAGTCCTTGCTCTACGCTGGAATTGGTATGTCTCTCTCTACCTTATGCCCGGGCACAGGCGGGCACAGACATGCTTGTCACTCAAATGCCCGCCGCCACTTCGGAAGTGTGCCGGGTACATCACCGTTGGTGTTGTCCAAGATTTATTTTCTATTTTACCTTTGCCTTTCCATGACGATATTCGGGCAATCGGATTTTTTGGTGTCTTAAACCAAGGTGAGCTCTAAATCAAGGTCCTGGATCTAAGCATGTACAACATGCTGTACACACACCTGTTGTAGATGATGATGGCAAGTGCAGGTCTCAGTTAAGATGGTCACGCGGCGGCCTCGAGTAGGGTCATCGGATCGCGACCAGGCAGAGTGCTTCTAGTCACGCCGCCTACATACGTAGCAATAGCCAATGATGTGCGTTGAATTTGAACATCACTTAGCAAAAAATGTGTGTAGCATATCCATTTTGGACCTTCTGAGACTTGCAGTAAAGTAAAGTCTGCATCAGGTTGCATGCGTCTTTGCTATGCACTACCGAATAAGTAAATGCAAATCGCTCATCCTGCAAGGGATTATGAGAGACTTTAATACCCCACAGTGTATGATTGATCAGACATGGGAAATTCGTGACAGACATGACCAGAGGATTTATGTGAAACGCCAAATAAAGGCATGGGGGGTAGAGAGCAAAATAGGAAGGAACATGAAACATTAGAGAGTAAAAACTACAGCCCAATCCTAGATACGAGAAGAAAAAATGAGCAATGAAATGGAATATCAACAAGGGCAAAATAGGAGGGGGTATTGTAAAGAGGAAATAAAAGAGGCAAAGAAAAAAAACCGCTGTTTTCCCAAACCGTACCGTGAAAAAAAAATATACATATCTCGGCAACTGCGCACTCATTCGATTGCCCTGATAATGACGCACACAGTATTAAGAGTAAGAAGTATAAAAATGTACAATCCGGATTCTTAACTCATTAAACCGTGATTATTGGTTCCCCGAGATTCTAAACAACCCAGGCAACCACGGCAGCAACTAGAACCGCGGTAACAACTCCAGTACTTCTCCTTGGTGCAGCATTTTCCTTCTTGTCATTTGCATATACAGTTTGATTGTTTGTCATATTTCCGCTCACAGCCTGTGAGAAGAAATGGACATTTTCGGGTGTTGGTGGGCCCGTCAAAGCAGGGATTTCACAAATCGCATTCGCCACGTTCTGATCTTTGCAACGCGTAGCATGATCGCGTATACGAGCAGGATCTGAAGAGTTGAAATATGCCTGAACATATTGAACAGTGATCTTCGCATCGACGGCAGGGGGGCCACCGGACCAGAGGGGGTTTCCGTTGGACCAGTGAGAGAGGATAACCTTGCCAGCAGCTTGAGGGACATATCGAGAGTCCCTCATGGTATCAATCCATTGCCCATCGGCGTAGAAACTAACGCTGCCGGGTTGCCAGTCTGTAGGCTAGCGTTAGCTTCGCCCTCAATAATCTATATTCTAGGCGATCAAAACTTACCAAAGCGGTACTCGTGGACCTCATGAGCGGAGTTGAAAGGAAGAGGAATGACTTTATAAGTAGGAGTGCCTTTAGCATCTCCTCCGTGACTCTCAGTGAGAGCAGAATGGAGGACAAGGTTAACAGGAGAAGAAGTATCGTTAATCTGTGCGGAGAGAAACTCCATGTCGATTTCCTGGGTATCGTTGAGGTACCTGTGCAAGGATTGTGTTAGAGATGACTCAAGGAATGAGGCAAGCAGGAAATTTCACCAGAAAAAAGCCCCACAGGTGCCAGAAATGTCGGTAGCCTTGATTCCCGCTCTAAAACTTCCATAACGCATATCGGTCCTCCTTGAATCAACTTCTGCAACACTAACATGGTCCTCGCCATCCTCAACCTTCCTGACATACAGCTCCAACCCAGCCTGGTCCCCATTAACCCCCACTGAAGAGTTCGTAGACGTTGCTGGGTTCGAAACAACATTCCTGGGCTCTGTTTTACGCCCATACGGCCCCTTTGAAGCCTCCTTATCAACACTCCATGATTGAATAGCCCAATCAGTGTCTTGGGTGATGTTGGTGAGAGTCAAAAAGTCGGATTCGAGGAGATCGGTGAAAACAGCGTAGTTCTGATCGGTGGTTTTGTTGACAGAGTAACCACATTCACAGTCGGCTAGAATTTTAATAAAATGTTAGAGTGTGTTGGGTAGGAAAGATGAAGGACTAATAACGGTTATAACAACGGCAGCGGCAGCAACCCATTGATGCAGAAACAAGATGCTGGAGGGCCTACCTGCTACAAGGAAGGGTGCGAGCATGAATGCTGCTGCACCAAAAAGAGCTGGAACTCGTACAATCATTTTTAACGATTGTTGATATCAATATCCCAGCTGGGTGATGTATAGATAACGAGACGATGATGCGAGAGAGGAAGAAGGAAAGTTCTTATTGAATGATAAGCCCCGAAATTCTCAATGCGAACTAAAGGTAGTTGAGTAAACGAGTGACTAGTTGGGCAGTAGACTGAAAGCTGCTGCAGGTGACAACTAACAATATTGTGTTGTAATGACAGGTTGTGGTAACACGATACTGCTGCTACTGCGAAAGATTGAGAGAGTAAAAAAAAAATATGAAAAAAAGAAACGAAAGTCGCAAGACCTTCTTTTCAATGAGTGTGGAGAGAAGGTGACAGTTGAGTTGTGCTGCAGTGTTGCGGGGGAATCCTTCCTCAATTTCCAAGGAAATGCAAGGTTCCTCAAAGTATGTACTCCTGTGTACCGCTATTTGTGTCCGCTAATACTGCCTGCTGCTAGCTCCCGCCGATTCGGTCCTGTATGGGGGGGGGGGAAAGGATTTCGGAGAATTTTTAACGAAAGTGGTGTTTGTGTAAACGAGTGACTGAGGTTGGCTGGAGAGAGAGCGGGATGAGAGAAAACACAACCTAGAATGCAGAAAAGAGCATGAAGTATGGGTTTTCTTTGCTTTACCCGCAGCGGGAATGGAAGAAGGATGGAGAAGGGTCGGTCTGGAGAGCGTAAAATGGAGATGTTGCACCGGTAAATAAGACAATAAGACCTCTATGGTTCACACGGCTAAGGCCTCTTGGACAAACATGGGCAAGCCTTTTAGGATGAGAAAGATATGTAGACTGGCGATATCGGTCATAGTCCCAATTTGGCGCACACATCGGTTCTAATCCGACTTTTTTACTTTTTCTAGACCTGGTCGCTTTTTTTTTGCCTCTGGGTGATGCATGGTGATACTGTCTTAAGATGTTCTAGTAACATCTTGGTGAAGTTGACACGGGCGAACCAGAGCGAGCAAAGCGATAAAAGCACGCACTCTGTTAAAATTGCTTTTGTCACCATCAAGCGCGCCTCTACATAATTATGTTAGGAATACCCGATTTTGATGCGTACATGAAACAGGAATCTACTTTACCAAAGTGCATATATGTGCACTCTGTGGTTTACAAGAAACCGAGGTCAACTAAAAGGGAAAAAAAACACTTCTTGAAGATGACTTCGAAACAAATTAGTTGCCCCCTTTGTAAAGGGGAAATCAGGTCAGCTTCATGCAGCGCGTGAGCAGCGAAGCCTCAGATGAGTCCTGGGGCAAATACGAACCTTTCTATGGTTAGTAGTAACGGTAGAGCACTAGCATCTCCGCAATTCCCCCCAGGACAAACGACCACAAACCACCATCACTTCCAACCCCCACCCAAGAGCCGCTCCCGAATAACAGCGGATACGATGCCATCACCATAACCATTAATACAGCTAGCGGAATCATCATGCAACTGCAGCCGTGCTTCTCATAGATAAGGGTAAAGTTGCTAAGCCTTTCTAACGTCTCCCCTGCACCGGGCCTGATGTATGGCTCCCCATAGAGTGTCCGGCCCAACAAAGCCGTGCCTGAAGTTCATTCGACGTCATTCCTACCCCCCCGAAACGCCAGCGCGTGGTTCGAACCTCCCGAATTTGTTTAGCCTCCTCATATATAAGATGAAGGGATGAGGGTTCTTCGCAAATAAAGACCTGGCCGACTCTCCCGTAGGCAGTCAAACCATACCAGCTCGTAGGTTGATTTCCCTAATTCCCTAACTGACCTGATCTTACTCAAATGCAGTCAGTTTTAATTCCCCAGTGCCACGCGACTCCAGCCCGGATGCGGTCAGCAAGCTCTTCCCAAGGCATTTGATGTCCAATCAACTTACTGGCGATCACTTTTGCCGCATGCTTCGTGTGGCGTATGGAACATGATTGGTAGAGCAAAGATTAGGAAGGCAAAACCCAGCCACAAGTCCTCTCTTCAGGAGGTCTTACTGGATCTACCAACTATAGGGGCGCACTTGGCACTAGACTCGAAAAATTACTGTTTCCGCCATCACGAGGCTCTTTATAATGTTTTAGACCGGAAAGCACCTCGAAGACGATTTCTGCTCAGAAGCCACAACGGGGAGTGAAGCTCAACGGGGGGTAAAGGGGGATGGTGGAAAAAACGCGCACGGGCAGCAGAAGCCTGCAACTGCTCTGTTTTGAAAACGTTGCCAGAAACGGTGACATGTGCCAACTCGTGTGCCGGGACAGTCTTTGCCTGAAAAGGAAACTCGTTGATCAGGGAAAATCTTCATCAGTCTACAGAGCCCTACTAGTATGTAGGTATATACATAGGAACAAGACTATAATTTACAGAACCAGGTGCATGTAGGACATGGTCCGGCTATGGAGCCGGTACTTTAAATGATGTTCCTAGTCGAGGAAATTTGCTTTGGACCAAAAGCTTGGCCGAATCTCATGCAAAAACAAAAACAAAACAAAATAAACGATCAGCAGGGCCCAGTTCTTTACGTAAATGAGCCTCAGGCGTTATTTAACGTTAGAATAGAGTTCAATTTATGTCGGCTATATATTTAGGGTTCGTGTGGAGTTGCAATGATCTTCTGGAACAGAGGGATAGTGGAGACTATGGGTTTAGAGCCTGAGGTCAAAGTACCGGTACGAGAGCCCGCTTATGTTGCGCTGATATATATGACCAGCTTGTCGGATTCCATAGTACAAGGCTTACTGTAGGAATCTTCGGCGTGCCGAAAATAACCCCGGGTATATCAAATAACGTATCCGAGCAAGGCCCTAGACGAACATAGGGGAGGAATGCAAGGCAGGGATTATAGTCGGTGAGTCCCCCGGAAGTGCACACAGAAGCCGTTACCAAAGGGAAGCCTGTTTGGGTGAGGAAATGGCGCTGTCGCGTATCGAAGCCACACAGCGCAATTGTCCAATAGGGATAATAATAAAATCATATATCGCATCTTAACTCTCCCGATCCCGAACCACTCTCTTCTCCCCGGGTCTCTGATTCCCCACGGGGAACAGGAGCAATGGCAACGGTGGCATAGGGTTAACTTGTAGCTTATGAGTGCCCAACGGGTTTCGAACTTGTCATTGGCTACGATTATTAAGGATGTCAGTCGCTTACTCACCAAATGACCAACCTCATGTTGAACAGTTGCCTACTAACTATATGGACTGGATAAATAGGTATAATCTGTGTGACCTTGGACCAGAAACCGTGATGCACATACCCGTTAAGAAAGAAAAAAACAAGGAACCAGAGAACTAGAGAACTAGAGAAAGTCGATACTAGAACCATAGACCGCGGACAGAACCTACTCTACAAAGAAGCTAAAAAAAAAGAAAGAAAAAAAAATGGAACTATGTTCTTAGAACCCCTTATACAAGGCCTAATTATGGCCACATGATCTCACAGGAATCCGAGCTCATTTCTTTTGATACTAATTTGGAAATGCTGTACTGGTATACCTGCTCTATACAGTGAAAATCAACTGTAAGTGCTGACAGCCCGCACGCAAGTACCTGTACGAGTTCACAGACAGGGGTAAGCTGACTCGAGATAAAAAAAGGCTTCTTAGTCACGTGCAGGACTTCTTTTCTGAGGTCCGTGGCTAAACTCTCCGGGGGTTTTATTACGTACTTTTTAGATCATGTAGTCTCACCCGTCCTCGTTTATAAACATGCTTTGGAGCCGGAACTCTCGGTATAAGTACTTAATTGCTAGACAAGGCATTACTCCCCCTCCTCGAGGTTGCTATCAGTATTCATCACCAAAAGTAAATGAAAAGAGGTTGTGGCATTGATATGCAGTACCGCTGCGGAAAACCGTCTACCCTGCCTTTGCGAGACAAACTGTACGTCGAGCACCGCGAGGAAATCCGCAGATTTGCTCGCTCTTTACGATATATAAATATATATCAAGTCGGCTGAGCCCCCCCGGGAAAACTTAATGGATTGATCAATCAAACCCCCCAGGAAAGTTAAACTGGCCATCTGAAAGTGGCAGCTTCTTCATCCGTTAGGACATACGGAGCTTAAGTTAGAGCTATATATATATATTTTTCTTAACTCGAATGTCCAGGAAGTAAGCTGGGCTCACTACCAACACGCGTACCTAGTGGCTCGGCCGCGGAACTCTATTCCAGGAGCCATATTGATCTTTCGACACCCTCGACCCAAACTCCATAATTCTAGGACTATCTACATAACTGGACTGCACAGAAAGAATCACTCAGGGAATCAGCGACCGGGTTTATGTGGGAAAAAGCAAGATTCCTCGAGAATCCCCGACCCGAGACTTTTGAGATTTAATAGACGTACAAAGGACTGTGCCTAGATCACATGAAACCTGCAGCAGTGCATGGAAGGAAAAAGTGACCTTCCAAGCTCGTCAAGATGGTACCTGCATTGGCTTGGTCAGATAGTAAGGTAATATATATACATAATGCGGATTCGGGAAATGACCTGGGCTTCCCTGAGTTCCGGGACCCGTATTCATGGCAAGATTGGTATTTTACTTAGGCTGATCACTGATCACAAAAATATAACCCCCACCTGTTCTGTAATGAGTGCAGTGTGAGGATGCCGCTATAAGGTGATGCATGTTTGGCCAATTTCAAGTCTATTTAGATATACGACCACACATGCGGCTAGATAAGAATATTGGGTTCTGGCCCAGAGAACCTTTAAGGAGTCCGAGCTAAATAGCATAATAGCGTAATCGGGTAGCACTCAATTGTCTGTTGAACTCGCCCGGCCTATCTAGCGTGATCCTCCTATTCGATTCTGTAGGACATCTTGAGCCGACCCGACCCTCCCAGTCTTCCGACCACCGACCGTCAGAACTTGAAATCACCAGTACAAGTCAGGGAGAATTTCAACCTTGACTCTAATATCAAGTTCAGCCGTCTGGTGGAGGATAGGTTCTGGTATGGTATTAAGGCATCCGTAACTAAACCAGGATGCAGATCGCGACAAGAGGTCGAGCTAAAGAACCACCACAAGGATCTTTCTCGGAATACCGCGACTACATCGTATACCATACCGTTACAGTTCCGATGAGGTCTGCGTTTCGGAATCGTAAAGAAACGTTGAGGAGATCTCACCCGGGCCCGGGAACTTACCTGTCGGTTTACTATTGTGTTGGTGTCTGCGTTGCCCTGAACGGACGAGCCAGGCGTCGGAACCCGGGGAAGCCATTACCGCATACTTATGCCCCGCACTGTTATGAGGGATACACACGATCCGTTAGGATACGCCTAAGCTGTTTATCTGTAAACGGGCCCAAATACCGGCATACGGCGGAGACCGATATTCAAGTCGCACCTATGTTTACTTCACCACTTATCACTCGATCGCGCGGCTTACCCCATCGCAATATTACGATCGGCTGGTATTTGGGAAATTCGACGTGTCAGATTTGTACCAACTCTCTCCCGATAGGGCTATATTCCGAGAGTTATGCGTGGCCTAAAACTTGACGACTTGAATAAGCTTGCGCCCCGGTGTATGTGCAGCACGCCCAGCGCCTCTGCGAATAGTACGCCTCGCCTCGCGGGCCGGTAGCGATATGTATGCACAAAAGTGACAGCACTGTAATTTGCCCGCAATACGCGGGAGACATACCCTAAGGCTTAGACTGGCCTATGAGCGGAGCCTGCACGGTCCAACGCGGTGGGGGGTCGGCTTGCACACTCGCCCGGACTGCTCTGCCCCAGGCGCTTCACAACTTACAGCTCGAAGAACTCATTTTGACAATGCCGTACAGATGGGGCGAGGGAGATATCAATGGTAAAGACTGGAGATTGTTCTCGCTACAATACGCGCGTAGACATGAGGCTGAGTTGTCTCGATAGCCTTAGGAAATGACGTCGTTTTAGTACAAATGGCTTCTATGCAATTATGGACCTCATGCCCATGACGTGGAGAAGAGATTGTGATCTCTCGTGGCTCTCAAATGAAGGGTTGATGCGCATTCTCCAGCCGCAGACACGTTACAGTAGAGACGTTCATGCTCCTCCACTCGGATATGATTTACTAGAGCTAACACCCGCTAGTGGCGCTCCAATGAATGACAGTTGAGACCCGACAAGAGAAACCGTTCAGCCGTAAAAGACAAGAAGAGGTCGTCAATTTCACGTGGGGCAATCAACGGTTGGCTGTAACCCCCCCCCCCCCCCGAAACCCGGCCAAGGGATATGGAAAGCTTAAATAAAACCTTCCTGGGTGTGAGCGCTTTGATATAGGATGTTCCCCCAAACTAGAAGATCACTACTTAAAAAGATCGACTCCAAGTCAAAATACCTATTTATTGGGATTATCATTAAGGGCTACTTTTCTCGCTTGCGGGTGAACAAAAAAATCTCGCTCCTGACATGAGACGTTGAGTCGGTCGCATCCAAGGAATTCTGCGTGATATTGGGCAAAGCTCCAGTGGCTTAAGGTTCTAGATAACATGTACACGTCACGGTCTATTTGGTGTTCACTCGTGTAACTGAGTACAACATTCTGGTTTAAGAGAGCTGGTAACATTCGTATCTTATTAACCTAAAGATTCATAATAGTAAAGTATGTGTAGGGAAGGAGGACAGGATTAAGACTTTAGGGGAAATTAAGACACGTGTAGACATAGGTAATCAGGTAAAAAGCAATATTCTATTGGATCTATTCGTTAGCTTCGTTAAGGACTAGAGGATTATTATTATAAAGGTTAGTGAAATATTTGGAATTACTTGGTAGCATTTGAGGCCAAAAAGGGCTATCTCTTTCTCCACCTTCTCTTTGTAGCAGAACTAGGGAATGATAAGGTTGGATTTGGTATGAAATCACCAAATATCACTCGGGGCATGGTTTCTAAATCATGTTTCGTCAATCATCGCTGCCCTTTAAAGATTGGGAAACCGTGTCTGAACATATAACATTGATAAATTACTCCAGCTACTTCTTAGTTGGCCAGACCACTCCTTTTGCAACACATTCCGTTAATTCACCGTCAAACCCCTTGATGATCATCATATCCATATATATATATATTATGTACTCAAGACATTCCCAAAGAATAATTCTAGAGTGGGATTTTACCTCCCTACAATTATCTACATCTAAATAATGTGTCCAAAGGCTGTTAAACAGCTCGCTTCCTATCCTTTGCTATCTTACCTAAAGTATTTCTCCCATAATTTGTGGGACTACAACGCCCTAGATTTGAAAGATTACTTCCACTTGATATCTATAACTTCGTTTATGGCCCTTGGCCAAGGGCCATATGGGGCACACGGTTTTGGGTGAGCAGAGTTGCGTCACCGATAATCACTCGGATAGGACTGGCTGTTGATATCGGAATTGTTGTTGCGAGTCTGGGAAAATATATCCTGACTGTAATAGTTGTGATAAGGAGGCCGCTAGTTGTTATAAAAGGGCTGCTAGGTTCCCTCCGTATTACAATAAGATATGGGTTTGTTCCGCTGCTACAGATGTACGGCTGGTCAAAATTTTGTGGAATTCATTCATTCATTCATGCGCACATTTATAGAAGCAAAAAAAGACGGAATGTTGGTTTGCTATGGATATATAGACAGGAAATTGAATGTTTACATGTGAATATTTAGTAACTAATTGAAAATATGTTCCAAAGTCAGGATTAGGAGGGATGTACTTCCCCCCAACCTTTAAGACTTCATCATAAACACGACCACAATAACCGACCACCGCAAGCATAATAATTCCAACCTCATGATCATTCAAAGATACCCATCATCGATGCTCCATGCCTTTGGGCAGGCAGAAACCCCGCCTCCTCATTCAAGCGCACAGTGCACCTGCGGTTAAGATAGCAGTAAAATTTTTACTGTGCTTCCGGAAACCTTGCTCGACCCAGACGTTGGCGGTTTTAACGACGGCATGGTGGTGCTTCCGGCAAGAGCGAGAAGGGCAACAAGTAGGGAGATAACGAAGGCGCGTTTGAGAATGTTCATGTTTAGGGGCCTGGTGCTAGTGGGCAGATAGGGGGAGTTTGATAGCTTCTAGCTAACAGTGTGGGAGAGATAAGTAGGTGCAAAGGATTCAAATTGATGATTTGTGTTGAGGAGCACTAACGGAGAGAGGCATAAGAGTTGCCTTATAAATGGTAGTGTAGGCGGGTAGGGGCTGGTGAAGCTATGGCCTTTTGTGTTTTTGCGCCGTGCCTGGGGGTATCAATTCCTATTGACATTAGAATACATTTATGTACGAGCCACTATACCCCTGTATACGTATTAGAGTTTCTCCATAATTATTTACTTCTTTTCCCTTCGTTCTATTGTGAAAATCTATACAACTTAGGTTAGGTAGTTTTGCCATTAAAGTTTGATGTCTAGAAATTCCACCGCCGAAATTTGACAGGATCAAATGGTAAATTTCTCCAAATCTTTGATATTGATAACAGCCGATTGAATCTTACTCCTCTTTCTAGTTTATCGATACATAAGAAGCTGGTCCAGCTGGGAAAGCATCATCTTAATATAGTTACCGATTGAGAGCCAAAAGGTTTCTGTAGTTGTAATAACCCTTTGGTCGAGCTCGACACAGATGACTTTGTCTAATCAATACCGACGTGCCTAGGGTGCCATTTAATTAAATTGGAGGTGACGGCTAAGAGAGGGCAGTTGTATGCTAGTTCGTGTTAGGATCCCGATTTTTTTTTTCTTGGGGTGGATTTAAGACACCGTGGCCTCCCTGGTAGTGATAGTACATGTATCTTTGCCCCAAATGTAGCATCAGAAGCTCTAATTCCTTGGTAGGTGGTTACTCTCCCAATGTTCGCTTACTTGTAACGAGCAATACTATGGTTAGTGCGTGATGTGAGTGTATATACTTCCGGTAAATGACACTTTGGAACCTCCCCCGCTCCAACATTTGCTGAGGGAAACCATACCGAAAAGTCCCGAAATCACTGACCCAGAACCTTTAGGACCCTCTGGAGGATTGATGGCCTACTTACTTAGATTTAATATAGTTTAATAATGTTCTATCGTCTTCCCCACGCTCAGACTCTTGTGCTGGCTCCAAAGTATCACTTTGGGGCACCTCAAAGCATAGATGAGATGGAGGGGCAAGACGATCTTGGGGCAAGGACTCGGTCTACCGTTGAAACCGTGATACATACAGCCAATGCTGCTATAGCGCAATCAGGTATTATTATCTCTTTAAGCCCAAAGTACATGTTCATGACTGGTCGACTGCCTTTGACGGTCCCTCATAAGCCCGCATATATCCTAATCTTCTCAACAGAACACTATCAATGACCAGTAAGAGGGGGTAGTGGTGGATTGTACCGGCTTGTCACATCTCGGAATCGTCGTATTGCAGGCCACGGCCCTCACTTGTTCGCACCGTTTCATTCCAGCATCTGGGTTTCGGGAGGCGACCGAAGGTTCGACCAAGCACCTGAGCTCCTAGCTATCTTATCAGTCAAGATCCCTAGAGCCCTCATTTGCACATAGGATGCTCGGTGGCAGTGCCACCTAGATCTGCAAGCCTGGCCTTTAATTCTTAAACCTAACCCTAGAACAACTGCCCTAACCCTGGTTTAGGGCAATGATTAGTTAGAGCAAACCCCTCACGTCTATAATCAACTTTAGGATGCCAGAGAATGCAGTGATTCTTTAATATTAATATAGTACCGATGGAGCCGAATTGTAATACAAATGATCCTAGAGTCGGCTCGCATGGTGATGTGATTTAGGACTTTACCTTGCCTAGTGGAATGTTACGCACCATGCACCTGTGGATATAATCGTTCTACATATACATACATACATGTACTTGTTCGTCGGAATGCTCACATACAGATCTAGAACCCGAATGAGATGAAATTATATTAGCAGCGGGCGCACGGTACTGGGGCGCTGACTGGTCTACCTACCATATATAGAAATAACATATGGCCAAGGCATCGAGATACCACTATTTGGTACAATTGTTAACCCTACATGTAGTTGTCTCCACTTCTCTCGGAGAATTTAGAAGGGAAAAGGTGCCAAGGCCTTGACAAATTTACTGCTCGGTTACAACCGTAGATCACTAATCTAATTTGTTAGTTCATGAAGAAAGGGGATTAAAATAATCTTTTTCGCGAGGCAGAACTTTTCTTCTCTCCCAACTTTATTTTCGGACATACAGCTGTTTATCTTGAAGGCGTCGGAAAAGAGCGAAATTATTACCACAGGAAAAGACTTTCCGGGCCATTTGGGAGATAGAAATGAAAACGATGAGTGAGTGCTTGTCCCGTTCTTTCCGTTCAATAATCACATGTGGTCGCCCAGCTGCAGGTCAAGTGTAATAAGAGGTTTTGATATAACTTCACAACCACAGCAGCTATTTTCGGTTATATGCGGAACTTTCCACCGCTATATAAAGCATTTGTTTCTATGTCAAACCCGATTCTAATGTCATTCGTGGCTGTAAAGTAATATCAAAATCTCTAGATTTTGCTTGTTACGGTACTGGGTACATTCGTTGTTTAGACCTAACCCACTTCTCTCGACGTAGGGGATGAAGTTTATCTCGACTAACAATTCAAACAGGGTTACACGCGTCTCTTAGCTGTTTGCACTGGCAGTATATCTACTACTTCGTATTGTATCTAGTGTCGTCCCTCACATTTCAAGTTGCGGGCTTGCGAGGCGGGGCAAATGTGGGTTACCTCAACTCTCTGTTCTTATGTATTAGTGCAGGTACTGGAGCAGGACTCAACACGGTATGTCTACCCGTCTACCCACCCCCGCGCCCGGGGTTCTGATTATGTTTGTAGGTAAATCTGTCATCCCTCAACTCGTTTCAACAGGCCATACTTTGGCTAAATATTATCGCGGGTTCACACATTTTTGTGTTCGCCGGGCTCGTTACCACACTCCGATTCAAATTATACAAGCAACAAAGCCGTCGTTTGGCTCTTGCCCCATCGTCTACAGATGGCGTTGAAAACACCAATGACGGAACCACTTACGCTATGACTGAGAATCCAAATGCCAGAGGCCCGATCAAACCAGATACAGAAGAAATATCAGTTACCGGCACAGCTGTGGAGAATTCAGCACTCCATGAAGACACCAGAGAGGTCGACGCAAGGTATCAAGCATATGTTCTCCTCTCTTGGATCGTCCCACTCTACATGATCATTATCCAACTATTGGGAGCTATTGCCCTAGGGTGGTTCATTTCCTCTCGCCACCCTGCGATCCCAGCAGAGAATCACGTCAATGCCTGGTGGGCTGGAGCATTTCTGAGTATTTCAGCATTCAATAACTCAGGGATGAGTCTTATTGACGGCAATATGACGCCGTTCTATAACTCTTACTTTGTATTATTGGTTATGACAGCTCTGATCCTGCTGGGGAACACGATCTTCCCTATTATGTTGCGCGGGATTCTTAGAGCACTTGAAAGAGTGATTCCAGAGACAGGAAGGTGGAGCGGACTGAGAGATGGGTTGGAAATTATGGAAAGTGACAAAGCGAGAGTACTTTGCCCATATCTGTTTAGTGGTAGTCAGCTGGCTTGGTTGGCGGGGACTGTTGTTGTCTTCAATGGCATTGATTGGGTGAGTTTATTTGCCCAAACTAGGTGTCTTCTCTGTAATACGTGCTGATATGACCTTGTAGGCGGTTTTTGGGATTTCATCTGCTAGCAACACTGCGTTTAAAGGCTTCCCTGTTTCCGTTCGAGTAGTTGATGGTCTCTTCCAGGCCGCCGCTGTGCGAAGCGGTGGGTTTGGTGTTGTAAGCATCCCATCCCTAAAGCTGTGTGTCCAAATCACATATCTACTTATGTAAGTCCTCTCGTCACCCATATTGATAACGAAAGCTTATATTTTTAGGATGTATATTTCACCGTTTCCTATTTGTGTAGATAGCAGTCTTAAAAGCTCTCGACTTTCGGATCCAGAATCAGTAAGGAGGGCCAATAACTCCACGTATACCCTAGAGAGAACAAGATTCCTTAAACGCCAACTCAAGAGAACCTTTACGGTTGACGACTTTTGGTATGCCCCCCCCCCCATATATTCCCCAAGGCGGTTATCTGACATCAGTAGGATGCTGTTTATGACGATTTGGGTCATCGCCGCAATCGAATCTCCACATTTTTATGCAGACCCAGTATCGTACTCGATATTTAACATGGTGTTTGAAGTTATTTCTGCATACGGATGTGTCGGCGTCAGCATGGGGCACCCTGACATGTCGACCTCAATGAGCGGAGCTTTGAGGAGGGAGAGTCAGTTTGTAATCATCATCGTTATGCTGCTTGGCAGGACGAGAGAGGCAAGAAAGGGTGTGTGGAGAGGTAATTGGGGGATAGGGTCGGACCCCGCTGAAGTTAGGGATAAGGAGAGGGAGGATTAGATGGTTATCTAGGTTAGGGTAGTCTTCGTTTTGACCCCTATCTTTTTATGGTATGGATTTAGACTGGATTGTCAAGTCATCAGGGACTTGGATTGGGATATTGATGAATCATGAAGGGTTTTGACTGAAACATTGACGGGTCACGAGGGTTTAGACTGGGTTAGCGAATTACAGGGGGATACAAAGGTGCTTTTACCATGTAGGTTGTTTCGGATCTCTTTTTCGTTCATTCTGTTTTGTCTTAGTTATAACATAGATGGCGTACGTATATGCAATAATATACCTCTAGCTAGAATTTCTTAGGAATAAAGATGTAAGATTTCCTTGGAGGTAATGGGCTGCCAGTTAACCAGTGCAAGTAAGGATTATTCAATATCCCCGTACAAGCCATAATATACCCTTGGCGGCACTGCACTTAAATCCATATAGGTGCATCCCACCACTCGTCGTAACAACATTTTTATCATCGCGGCCAGCCAAAATGCCCTACATGCACCCGAAGCTAGGTACATATATTCATGGACGACATCAAAGTATGAGAATATACAAATCCCCTCTTTCCCTTTCCCTTCCCTGTCCCCTGCGCTGCTTCTCCTCTTCCTACTAGCCATCCTTTTCACCACCAAGTATATGACGCTTCTATAATCATGGAACCCCGTAGGAGTACTAACAAAGTCTCGACCGATATTCCACACAATCGAGAGAACCTCAAATCTTTAGTTGAAGCTTGTCCCGCCGTTGAACTTTAACAACATTTATCCGCCTCCATTCAACACAGTGGGACAGCCACGTGTTTCACAGAGCCTATCAACTCTGCAGCAACCTGTATGTTTCGGCGGGAAAACAAGGCAACAACTTTTCTTCCATCTCGGGATCCCAACATGGATGAGCACCGTCACCGTATTCAGAGATACTCAACCCAGCAAAATCTTCATTCTGTCGCCACCGCCGACCGGACCACACACCAACCCTGAGACATGACCAGAAAAGCACACACCACACCCACCCACACACACTGCCGTCAACCGCACCTCTCCCGAAGAAGGGAAAAAAAAAATAAAAAATAAAAAAAATAAAGTTTAACCTTTTAGCCTTCCCGGCCCACCACCACCATCGAAAAGCCAAGCCCGTTCCCGGCAATCTCGGTTAAACTTTTTTGAGCCGCATGACGCAATTTTCAAATGCATGCACGCACGGACCAGGCGCGCTATCGATAAGACAAACATCGGATGAACCCTGGTGGATGGGGTGGGTGCGGCGACTTCCAGCTGACATTGGGGATTAAGTTGGTATGATATTAGTTGTATATTTAGCCTTTCATCTCTTCATGGCTCTTATACAACTTTGGGGTGCTGCGCATTAGTGGGGGTTGTGCTGCGCCTTGCGTGGTAACGAACGTCAGGAATCGTTTAAGTCGCTCAAACCAAATGCTATGGTATTTGCGACCCTGTTATAAAAGGCGCAGCATCACTGAGTTGATAAAGTGGATACTTACTTGGTCTGGTATTATCGCGCCGTTACTTGTTATAAATATCTCGATCTCGGACTTGCCTGGAGGCAAAAGAAGCCCCCCAAAACACACTGGGCTGGGGCGCACATCTGGTGAATATTAAGGGAGGCTCTTTTCGCCTAACATTGACCAACCAAAATTTGGGCTTCATGGTGGAGGGCTTAGCTACTAGGGCAGCCATCGGCATTAAAGAGGGCGCCGTATGCTAATATGAGGAAGGCTACCAAGGCTTCGCATACGTCTTATAAATAATTAACCCAATGAAATATAACTTAGCTAGGCCTCGCATCGACCCCCCTCCAAAAAAGAACCCGAACGAAAGCTGTTAGGTAAAGGATTCTCACACGGGCGGCCGGTAATCCAAAAGCAGGGAGTTTCTTCGTGGCTTAGTGTTCCTCGACTCGGGATCGACTTCCGAGCAAGTATAATGGCGCCCTGGGGTTGATCTTTACCCCCTGGCAATAATTTTGCGCCATGACCAGTGGTAAATTTCTCAGTCGGACACATACATACACTGCCCGGCCGTAAAAAAGCACTGCACCGTTATGGGCTCATGTTTAGTCTTCATGAAATATCTAGGGTTTCTGATATTACTAAATCGAGCCATCTTATGAGGGAATGAATTATACAAGTAAATTTGGACCATTCTAGTCGTTGCGATTCGCGAAAAAGCAACAGCGAGGCATTGTGGTGCCTCATGATAAGGGTGTGCTGCGCTATCAGCTCCCCTCAAATTCCATACATCCTTTCATCCACTCATCAGGTCCCAAACAGTTTAGAACGCTTTAATCTATACATAGGGAAGGAAAGAAAATCAGAATGACCTCCGGATTTATGCTGCTAGTACGCGTCACGTCCAGGGCCTCTGAATTCCTATAAAAGCCACTCGTATAGGGGCGAGCAGCATAGAACAAAAACTCTGGTTAAGTCAATCTACCATTCTAGCCTCTTTAATTTCGTTCTAGGATTGCGTGGAAGAGTGGCGAGCACTTTGACCGAGTGATATCTTGTGCAAACAACCTAGCAAAGGCTGTTGCCGCGACGATTTCAAGGGCGAGTGATCTCTCGTGTTTCAAACACCCAGACTCCACTAGGTTGCATACATTCTAAACATGACCTCTGCAGGCGGATAGGCTACATATATCGGGGGTGAATGTGATGCCATGGAAGTGGAGGCCGTATGGAATCGATTACTGATACGATATGAAACTGCTAGTGACGTTTCTGGACCCGACCACTATTGCATGCCATACAAAAAGGTAGCCTTGACGGGGCTTTTCTGTGTATGCAATAGCAGTTGGGTCCGGAAACGCTACGAAATTACGAGTATTATGAATAACCCCCCAATAACCGCCTTGGTAATTACGGAACGGTTTTTCCGCTATAACATGCATCTCCCTTTAATTCGGTCACGAATGTTAACTTCGCCACAGTATCTTTGCTGGGACAGGAGGAATAGAGAAGAGGTGTACGAAACATTTGTGCCTGCCGTAGGTGAAGAAACCTCAAACCTTTGAACCCCCAAACACAAGCCACGAAATATGAGAGGAGTGGAGAGTGACAGAAATGGGAGTAATTAACCGTATAACATTTCAATGCAGCCCGGACCTGCAATTAAACACTTTTTCCAAGATTAAGCCCAGACACTTCGACCACCCCAACAGATCTGCGTTCTAATCTCAACCCTCCCGCCCGGCGAGAAATTTGGAAAGGAACGAAACATTGGCATCATGAATAGACAGGGAGATCTGGGGAGGGTCAAAGTCCCCCGCTTACCCGCTCCGCCCCGCCACCACCACCCCCGCCCCTCCTCTCCCGCCCCTCCCCTCTCCCGCTGCATGAGGCCCGTAGTTACATGTGTGAGCAGCTACATACAGTATAGGACTCGCCCAAAATCTCGCCATACTGCTGCTCTCCACCACCACCGGCCGAACCCGCGCATATGGCTAGTCGCGAACGATGGAAAGCCCCAACCAATCAGTTACTTTGTGACTACCCATCGGCAGTGTGTAGAGAGATGATATTTCTTATTGGCCGCCATTACATCCGAAACCGCATTTTTTTTTTCCCTGCCCGAGGGTGGAGGAGGGAAAAAAAACCGTTCTCGTTGTGCGTGCGTGCGTGCCTGCCACATGGATATGCCTAGCTACACTAAGCTCCGCACTAGGGCTAAACATGTAATGGTGATACACTCAATGTATCAGTATCAAGAATTCACCCCGAGCCTAGCATTCTAGAACCTCTGGGGGTCCATGTATCGAGGGGGGGGGGCCCTAGCTCCTCCGTTCTCTGTGGGCGATTCTTATCCACGTTCTTTTGCTTGTATGTAGCAGATTGGGATTGGGGGGTTTGAGGCTCTCTCTCTCTCTCTCTGTCTCTCAGACTAAGTAAGACTAACATCACGGACAGGCGTAATTGAGTACTCGGTGTGCAGCAAGTGTTTCCGTGATTACGGTCATGATGCATTTATTTATTTGTTTATTTAAATTTTTTTTTTCCCCCTCCCCTTCTTCCCTTTCTGAGTTTCCTGATGATGATCTTGGTCCCTATGTTCACATAAGACAAATAAAATAGTAAAAAAAAAAAAAAAAAAAAAAGGCTAAAAAAACATCATCCTCTCTCTCTTCCCACAATTCCTCCTTCCTCCGAGACTTTCCAAAAAAAAAAAACTGTCGTTTCCCACCCTTTATTTGTGTCCCAAAAAAAAAAAAAAAAAAAAAAAAAACCTGTATCCATGACCCAACGAAACAAAAAGAAGAGAGAAGAGAGAAGAGAGATGGTCGAAGAGCCTTCCGCTAAATAAAAAAAAAAAATAACTGACAATAAAAAAAAGGAACAAAAAAAAGAGCCCGCCAAAAAAAAAAAAATGCACAAAGGGAAAGAAAAAAGGAAAAAAAAAAAAAAAAAAAAAGTAACATCGACAAAAGAAATACCCCTCCCCCCCCCAAAAAAAAAAAAAAAAAAAAAAAAGCTAAAACAAAAGAAATGATTCCCCCCTTCCCCGCACAATTTCCCCCCCGATCTCCCTATCCTCTCAGCTTCTCCGACAAATCATACATACCAACATGATCCTTCTGGCTGCAGGCGGCCACTCAACGTCCATATCAATCCCTAAAGTATCATCAATTCAGTTGTGAATTCAGTAGGCTATTTTTTGTGTTTTTCTAGGTTAAGGTTGCCGTTTTTTTCCTTCAAAAAAGAAATGAGAAGAAAAATGAATGTCCATCCATACCATACCATAATCCCAAAGTAAAGCGTATAAAAAAAAAAGACTAGATATACCTACCAAACAACAAAAGAAGAAACGAGACATACCCCCCTTCCCTGGATAGTTGTTTTCTTTTGTTAAAAAAAGAAGTGTTGATCAGAAGTATCAGTTAGATATAAGAACCTGACACGATAAAGATATAGAAAAAGGACTAAACCTCCCCAATGTCACCAACAATTAAAAAGACAAACAAATATGGAGGTACAAATCACGTCAATTTCAAAACCACACTGGGACAAAGAAGCATTAAAAAGACCGAGATTGATAAAGAAAAAGAAAAAAGGAGGAACCAGTGAAATAGAACTTTTTGATATGAAAACCCCCCGCCCCCCGACAATCCATTTGCGCCCAGCAGAGGAATAAAGAAAAAAGAAATGAATACAACCCCAAGAGACTCGAAAAGAGAGAAAAGATCTCTGCAATTGCAACTAAACCCCATACATAACACGCAAAGCAGGAGAGCCTACTAATTGCGATAAACGTTAAGACAAAAGCGAATAAAAGCGAATAACAGCGAACAACAGCGAACCTTGAATCACTCTGCCAAGATCTTCTTCTTCTTGGTCTTGTTCTTCAGTTTCCCCAAAACACCAAGTCCACCCCCAGCTGCAGCCTTCCTTGCAGCAGCTGCTGCTTGTCGTCCTCGCCTTGTCCCTGCTTCATCCTCAGAAATACACCCATCAGCTCCAATCCCCGCATCCTTGCATCTTTGGCATGGTCGTGCCCTATCACAGCCCTTCTTAGACTTCCGGCAGCGTTGGCATCGAGGCTTCATCGACGGCTCGTCGGGTCCGAGGTGGTGTTGGTGCGGTCGGTCATCCACCGGGGTCGCTGTTTGCTGGCTGTATAGCGAGGTGGGTGTAGTGAGGGTGAGGGTGACTGTGTTGACATTGCCTGAGTTCGAGCGCGATTTGGCATTTCCATTAGATGAGGATGCAACGGAGGGCTTACGGCTAGATGGAGGAGACGCAGGAGAGATAGGCCATTGCGTCTCTGGCAATGGTCTGGGCTTTTTGAGTCCATTCGTTTGCAGTGTGGGCTGATTTTTGCGCTTAGTTGCTCTAACGAAGCCTTTAGGTAGAGCGGGCTTGGCCTTTAGGATTGTTCCTACATTGCTTGGCGGCGCTGAAGGGGCTGAGGGTACGCTTGATAGCTTTCTCCCACGAACGGTTTTCATCAATGGAACGTCATCCAAGTCTTCATCGTAATCTGCGTCGTCATCCTCTTCCTCTTTGCCAATATACGTTTCATCAGCATCATCATCAAGTAAGTCTTCATACTCCTCTTCGTCCTCAGCACCAGTTACATAGGTTCGATGTGATTCAACCCTTGATGGATCTTCTCTATAATAAGCCTGTTGCGTTGTGTGCGGGGATGGTATTGGTGGGGAAGGTAGTTCTTCATTATCGCTTGGTTCAGTGGTATCAAAGCTCGGTAGGATCTCGTCTAAGCTTTTGTACTTCATCTTGTCCCTTGAATACGAGATTGGGCTGTTCGGCGATCCACTGTTTAGCGGATCGGGTAGCTCAGTAGTGTCGCTTCGCCCATCATCACCATACTCGCCCCCTCCTGAAGAGAAGCCCTCTTCGTACTCTTCATCGTAGTTATCCTCTCGTGTTGAGGTTGTTACAGAACAATTCTCTACCCTGTTACCACCGAGTCGCATAAGTTGTACAGCGACTTCTTCATCCGAGATACACGATGCAATTGTAGGCGCAGGTGTGGGGAAGGTGCCATTCCCACCTGTTCGCGGCTGTGGCCAGGGGTTCTGTACTTGAGCGCTGTTTCCAGGATAGGTACCGTATGCAGATGGTGGTGTAGGATGGGGGTAACCATAGTTTCGAGGCGCGTATGGGGTTGTCACTTCTTCGGGTTGACGTGTGGGGCTAGCAGACGAGGCACTTGAGCCATCATGCCTAGGTGGGGCTGTGGGGGGGTATAGTGGAAGTTCCTATAAGAGAATTAGCAAAAAATTAATAGTATAACGGAGCCGTGTAATATTCACGTCTGACGAGAACTTTGGCCTTTTCCTCCTTGATCCTTCCAAGATATTGTCAAGACTGATTTCCGCACTTGCAAGAGGTTCGAGTCGGTTCCTCTGTTCCTCCTCGTAGGTCATAAATCCTAATGGCGCTATGGAGACACCTGGTAGGTGAGTCGACGCATAGGGATCAAAGCGCTCTTGCTTATACTCCCAATTGTGGCTAGAGGCTGGACGTTTAAGGGTCTTCGAGCGACCACCTGTACTGGCGCTACGCCTTCCTCGGGCAGCGCTGGGTGAGACGCTCCTTGCAGAAGGCTCGGGATGACTTAATAACGATGGGTGAATTTCATATGAATAGCGTTGCGGGGCTTCTTCGACACGAACGAAGACAGTCATACCATCTTCGAAATTTTCGTGCTGAAGAATCATATACTTCCCTTCGGGGTCTTGGAAACTAAGGGCAGAGTCTTTGTGGGAGGATAGTGCAAACATGTTCTTGACGGTCGTTGTGATCGACTCCGTTGTGTCATGGGGAAAGATGTGTAGAGTTTTGGGCTCTGATACCCCGCCGCAAATTCTAAAGTGTACACTCTTGCAACTAGATGTTGGTGACAACGACTTGGGAGGCGTCATGACTGTTGCACTGCTGTGATAAGGAGTAGTAACTTCTGGTACAAAGCTGCTGTAGGTTCGAGATGTTCGAACGACGGGTTCGTTTGAGAGGAGGGTGTTGATGTTCATTTTGAATGGCTGTAGAGGAAAGATAGGACGGTGATAGAGTGATGCGCCAACCCGTTTGTGATCCTATATTGAATGGCTGATGATGGCAAATGCAACCCGTTAGTCAAAAGATGAATACTTAGAGGGTGAGGAACTCGGTGTGATGCGGGGAGCAAAAGGAGATGGATAAAGAGATGGCGACCAAGAAATTTACATCGGGGCAGCGGGGGGGGGGGGGGGGGAATGGTCAGGAGCGACGGGAGGTTTTCGGAACCACGCGATGGATTCAAGGGAACCAAGCGGGACAAGAACAAGCGGGGATATGACGAGAGAGAAACAAGATGGTAAAATACCGAGGAGGAAGAAGAAGAAGAAGTTTGTAACCATACCTTGAATAGATGCGTCGTGGTCAACGACTGCGCTCAGCGCTCAAAGCGGGATGGTTCTCCAATCCAGCGTCCGGAGCGCACAGTTAATGGGGGAGGGCAGCGACAACAACAGCGATGGTTGACGTCCAGGCAATCAGGAGCAAACTGGGTAGAGCGATGGGAGGGGGTGCTCAGTAATACTGGGGATCCTGCGAAGATTGCGCTCAAGATGGCGAGGAATGAAGCTGGTGTTTAGATGCGAGCAAGGGTGAGGAGTGAAGAGAGTGATGGACTGGGGGGTGGGTATTGATGAGGGGAGGTAGAGAGGTGTTAGAGATGATTATGGTGATGGACGGAAAGACTTTGGAGAGGTGTTGTAAGGAAGGGCGCAGAGATGGAGGGGAAAGATGAGTTCGAAGGTCGAGTTGTGTTGGTAGAGCGAGAGGAGGGTGTGGGTGTGGGAGAATGTAAGAGCGAGCGGAGTGGGTGTGTGTGGGGTGAGGAAGAGAGGTGTGTGGAGAGCGGAACTACTGGTTGGGTGGGGATAGGATGATAATGATGATGGATATGAATAGGTCGCTCACTCTTGAGTCGGGGGAGGGGGGGAGAGGAGGAGGAGGGGGGGGGGGGTAATAGATGTGCTAGGGAGCAAAGCTGTGTGTGCTGTGTGTAGGCGCAAGCAAGCGTGGAATTGCTCTTGGGTTAGGGAACTGGCAGAGAATAATAATGGGTAAGGTAAGAAGGTATGGGAGAGGTGTGTATGTATGTATGTAGGTGTGTAGGTGTGTAGGTGTGTGTGGTGGGCGGGCAGTTGGGGTAAGTGGGCAGAAAGTCAAACGAAAGGGCGAAAAGAACGGAACAAGCTAAGAAGAGAGAGACAAGTCCGACAGGTATAATAGTGGGAATGGTGATAATGCGAAAAGTGAGTGAGCGAACGGAAAAAACCAAGCTATCTACCGTGGTCGTCGCTGTCGCTGTCGCTGTCGCTGTCGCTGTTGCTGTCGCTGTCGCCGCCGCCTGTCATGATAGTAGTAGCTTTCAAAGGTTGGTGATACTCAATTACCTGTAATGGCCATGGTTGGATCTATAGGGCGGCGTACAGGAAGGTGTGTGTCTGTCTGTCTCTCGCTCGCTCTCTAGCTCTCGCTATCTCTTGCTTCTGCTACCTGCTGACTGGTCAAATAGGCTTTGTCTACATAACTTAGTGGTGTATAGAATTATGGTCGCTGAAGGTGCTACAAGTGCTACAAGTGCTACTGGAACTTCAGTCTGCTCTTTCCTTCGAATTCTTTCTCTCTATGGTAGCTCCCCCCCCCCCCCCCCACTAATACTGCTTCTGTGTGCTCTCCCTACTGCTTGTCCTGGACCTGGTGTGCGCGAGTAGTACTCTACTCTCTCATATGGTGTGTGTATGGATAAGTATGTGTATGTGTGTGTGTTGCAGCAACAGCAGCAGCAGCAAGCAGCAGCAAGCGTACGTCCAACGGGCTGTAACAACGCAGACCTCTAGCAAGCGGAGCTTGGGATATGAAAGCCAGTTCCCAGATACATCGATACATGCCATACATGAGAACCTTCACCCCCCCCCCCCAAGACTCTCCGGCGCTCTGTGCTCAACTTGAGGGAACGTGCGAACTGAAGTGGCCAGGCTAATCCCAAGTCGGAATTAGGAAGAGGTTCGACGACGGGGGGCCGCGCTTCCCTTCCTTCCTTCCAACCAACTGAGATTACCTACACATTTCAACGCTTCCAAGTACAAGCCAAGGGTGGGCACTTTACATGGACTGCATTCTCTTGTCCTTTTCTGCCTACTACTACTCATATAAAGTACATACATCATGTATGTATATATGTATGTTCAATATGTGATTTGACCCCCCCCCCCCCCACTCTCTCCCTCTGATATTACTGCTTGCGTTCATTACCAGCGTCTAAATGGAGAGGTAGAAAGAAGAAGAGAGAGCGACGGGTGTGTTTCCATCCCGAAAAAGATGGTGGACCCGGCCGTGGATCGCCGCCCGCCGTTGCAACATGCACTGATTGGCACAGACACGATACGATATCCTTCCTTCAAGATGCCTCCTCCACTCGCTCGCTAACGAATCGCCAGTGGGATGCGATGCGGATGAGAGTAGTTAGAACGGGTCAGGATGGTGAGTGGTGGAAGCGCTCCCTCGGCGCAGAAGGGATTTTGTTTGGAATTGTCATTAGACTGAAATACTTTTTTCCACCTCTTGACCTTTTCATACTGCCTCAAAAATTGGAAGCCGTGAATGCGCGATGAGTAGTTCAAAATTGAAAACGACCAAAAAAAAAGGAAAGGAAAGGGATGAAATAAAAGGTTGGGGAAACTACGGGCAAACAAAGAGCGTAAAACACGGGGATCGCTTGCGTCAAAGATCGGGCGATGTAAGAAGCAGGACGAGAATGCAGTTTGTCAGTTTGCCCGCAGCGCCAACAGGTAAGAAGCAAGAGAAGCCGAAGCCGAGATCCTGTGAGAAAAAAATAAAGTGCGACGGTTCTTGGAGAAGATTAAAGGGATTTATGGTAAATATTGAAGTTAACAAGATATGGAGATTGTCAATAGAACTGGACGGGGCAACCAGGGCTGGAGATACTTCCGTCGCTATCTTTTTTGGAAAAATGGCGGCTCGTCATTCGCAAGATTTGATGTAGAGCACACCAGAATATATGCTAAGAAATCCTTTCCCGATAAGAAGAGGTATTGGGTGATTGTTTGTAAACCTGGGAAGCAAACAAGGGAGCAAAAAACAAAACTGTAAACATTCCTGCGCAAAACTACTACATCTACGGTTATCGTCGGGGTGTAGCACCCATGAAACCTAAAGGATATAAATAGCGCCGCGGGGGGGATAGGAAGAAGGTGAAGTTGTAATCGTTTGGCTGGCTGCGGGCGACCGGGCGACACAGCCAACGGCGCCTCAAGAAGCGTTCTTTAACTGCTATTGTGGATCAGCGGAAGCAGAACGACGTCAGAATCAAAGAAATAAGCTACTCGAGAAAGAGCGAATAGGATGAAGAAGATATAAAAAAAAAACGGGCAAAGCACCTGGCGAACCGTTTGGTTAATAACAAGGTGATACATGTAGTAATAAGTGAGAGTCGCCCAAGTCTCGTGACGACGCGTAAAGTGGTTTTCCGTGACGTGCCTAGCAGTCAGCCAAGGAAAGCTAGACAGTTGGGCGGGAGGGCGCGGGACGACGCGTTGGCAGGCATCCAGTTCTGAGACAATGCGACCATTCTTGATGTGGAAGTCCCAATCCCGACTCCATGGAGGAGAGTACTGGTATACGGAAATGGCGCAAATCATTTGGGATAAACACCGTTAAAAGACATGTAAAATTGTCATGGGTTTTTCGATCTTGTTTTCACTCACCTTCTCAACCCTTGAATTCAAATGCGCCGTACTTTTTTTTTTTTTTTTTTGAAGTTAGTAGTGGGTCGTGAGAATATTCTAGATTTGAATTTCCCGAGGTCATTGCGTCACGTCACATGGTCTGAGGCCGGGTAATCTATAAAAAAAGCACCTCATTACGGCAACCGCCGCTGCTCGGAAACCAAACGAAAACAACTGGTCTGATGTTTAAAGTCTTTCCTTCCACCATGAAAAGCTTTTTGGCTCAAACTTTTTTGAAGAGCTACATATCGCAAAACGATAGATAATCGACACACAAAGCTGCCTCAGAAGAACTTCGATGGCAAAATAAAATAAAATAATGAGGGAGCCAAGCTCCCGCCCGGTTGGCAGTGCAGAAACTTTGGGGAGAAGAGAGGGGCGGTCATGGAGATACGCATACAGTCTAGCTTTATAAAACCATGCCTGATGCTTCTGAGGCTGCTTTGCGACGGGTTCAGGCCGTTTTCTTAATGACCCAGCGATCTGTCACTCTCGGCCTGTCACAACCCGGGTCACTGATACGATCCCCCCAGACCTTGAACCTTTTACCTTTGGATCGCAAGGTACTTGTATGTATAAATTACTTTATTATGGAAGCCTTCGGACCTCCCTCCGAATTTCTTATTTCTTTCTAGAACAATTTCGATCAATGTTGTTTTCTTGCCATCCTTGTTTTTTGGGTTCGTGATCATTTTATTTCATATCCCAGGGTTGACAAACCACCCCTCCTCCCCCCTGGTTTGCGACCCGTGATCATCAAAAGATAGTTGCAACCCCCCCGGTGATACCAACAAGAATGGCCCGCGCGAGACTCGGTAAAGGCAGATGTGGGCAAATGCGATGGAGAATTTCCCTCAGAGGAGTAAGCAATCCCGGATCTCTTTTTCGCCCCACACCACGTTTCTCTAATATGTCTCAGAGTAGGTACATAGGCCACCTGTTCCACCACTTCCCATCCGCGAAATCTCCCATTGTGGTGGCTGAGCTCCTTCTCGAATCTTACCCCCTCATAAACTCACCGCCAAACCCAACAACCGAAAACAAGCAGCTTCCAGAAATATTCTTCAGCTTCGATCTATCATCAATTTCCCACATTGGACTTGGGAGTGGTTATTTTTTTTTTTTTTTAAAACGGTTTCCATGGACTCCGATTGCCCACCCCAATTTTAACCGCGAAGTTGTTCATTCCGGAGTACCCGCTTGTCCCCCCACCAGCTTAGAGTGCGTCATGGTCGGCTGTATCACTTACGGCAGCAAGATCGTGTTGGATGTTTGGCCGCCCTCAATCACCTCAGACTTTAGGTTACGGGGGAAACTTCGGCAGAATACTTGAGCTCATTTACGGAATACATCTTAACCGGGGCGAACAGTACAAATATGGGCAGGGCTGCTCTTAGAGAGTGAGCGGTGTCGGGAATATTTTAAAGCTACTGTGGAGAGTGCTTCCCTCATAAATTGCTGACATCCAAGTGTTTAGGACGGAATTGCGCGTGTTTGCCCCTATTCTCCTCCAGGAATGTTCAAAAATGTCCAGTTCGTCTCATGACTGCAATCTAGTTCACGCAACAAGCACACCATTGGTCTGAGGAATAGTAAGAGATTTGAGTTATGTTTAGGGGGGCCATTACAGAAGCAGCGCACTCTACGGAACTAGGTTCCGACAGGAGTTGTTCCGGGTGTTCTTTGCTTTCTTTATAAGGCCCACCAGATATGAGTTGCGGTCCTGTGAATACATTTCCAGTGAGGAAATGCTTTGCGTTTAACCGCTGGTGATATACTCTGCAGAATGTGTAGATTGCGCTCAGACGCCGGATACGGCCACTCGGTGGATATGTTTTGGTTTCAAGGGACCATTGGCTGGGCGGTACCAATTATTTGGAGGGCTAGGTTTAGTTTTGCCGAACGATCTTATTCGCCGTCTCACTTGAATTTGAGCCTCAGTGTCTTTGGGATGTACGGGTGAAGTGACATCTGGAAATCAGGACCCGCAGCACAATGTGCGCAGTATCCTCCATATAATCAACACTTAGGCAGTGTTTGTCGTATGGTCAGGAGCTTTCGCGATCCTGAAATAACCCAGCAAACTAACATTTTTTCGTAATAGCTGACCCCGATGGATCGATAGCTTTAGGTCGCTGGGGGCAAGTAGGATCGCAACACCTGCTCGACAATTCCTCTCTTGCTCTAAACCCGAATGTCTGTGAGGGTTTAACTTTGAAAAGCACGCGTAGGGCGTCGGTGAGTTTCCTTGCTTTTGGGGTCGGGCCGCCCTTGCGTCGTCCCTGCGTTACTTCGGCATCGGGAGGGTAGGGTAATCGGTGTTACATTCGAGTATCCCTAGTATGATTTCATGTCAGTGCCTTACCGCGTTCCCGGTGCTTTTTCTTTGACATACTTAGAGCCCGAGAGTTACCAAATGTATTTTATTTATTAAGGACCCTTGATTCTCCAGCAACAGAGGCTCGGTACAACTAATTCACGCCCATTAAGTTGCGATCTCCCCATTAGGTAACGAGCACCACCGACCGCTATTTGGAGTGCGCCCTAGCATGCATAAATAGAGAGCCCCTGTATATCAATTGAGCAACAACACTTTGCTTTGTATCTTGAACATCCATGGAGATAGAGGGTATGGTTTCAGGTGACTGCTCGTGCTTCGTCAATATAATGAGTATGTACATGACTGTTTTGGCAGGGCGCTTGTTTAGTGAGAGTTAGTTAATAGAGGTTTGGTAGGATCTTTCTGATTCCCGACGCTGTAGGAGTAACCAAGGATAGGATGGAAACAAGTCTTGGTTATATGTGCACAGCATCCTGATAGACTATCGACATAGCTTATTACTTGCCACCAATATCACCATTTCGTCTCAGATAGGCACCCAATCATTCCCAGCTTCCATCATTTACGCCTGGCACCTTGTTGGTCAGCACAACTGGAGGAACCATCTCCCTCTTTAGCAAGGATGGTGGAAACATGGGGGTTATGGTCCCAACGGCTGATCTCAACCCGTGGAAGTAAAGCACAGGCCTGCTTCTTACCATAGCTACCACCGAATCGTGGGTTTTGTGATATAAAGGTATAACCATTCTCGCGCGGTCCTTCAAGTTTACAGTCTAATTTTCTTCAAAATGACAGTACTGATGTTGGTGTTCCATCATTCATTACCAAGCTAGGTCAATCCAAAGGAGAGGTTACCTTCGATCTACTTTTTAAAGTTGTTCACAGGCCGGTAGATCTGAGGTGATACTTGCTGTCGATATGTCACTGCCCCTCTTCCCTGCGAGTTAGAAGCACTTTCGGATGTACGTACACTGGGTGTACTTATGCACATCTAGAGTCATGTCAGGCAGACAAGTCCTGTACATACGTCGTTGTCGTTGCCTAACATGCAGGCGCCTGTCCCGCACTCGAGTTTCAGTGTGGTTGACCGGAATCGACCATTGATAACTTGATGGCGAATCTGGGGACATTGGAACTTCGATTGCATCTAGGAATCAATAAGTAGTGGTTACGGAGAAGGAAACGGTTTTCTTAACATTCCAAACGTTAGGTATATCGGGTCATGTGATGTCGTGCGAAGTTTCTTTTGGAAACGCGAGCTAGCGAAGGTGCAGAAGACGCGGCGAGTGGCTGGTGCAGCAATTAGTTGCGATTGGGAGGGCGCGTTCAAGCGCACTTCCCAGTGGTTGCCTCGACAACTGCATACGCGAAGATGGTCTCAAACAATAGTTCCATGTAGTTAACGTTCTCTCTCCGCATCTCAACTGCATGCTCTTCTTCCTCATCCTTTAGTCAACAATAACATTGGACGGATTCTTCCCATTCGGTTTTTTCTTAATAGCTCTATTTTCAAATAAAACAGATCCCCCAGATTTGTTTGTCTTTTTCTCCTCATCCCCCCTCCTCCCCCCCCTTTTTTTTCCCAACTGCGTCGCGCCCCTCCCCCGCCTGTTTTTGGTAACTTGACGCCTCTCATTTTCAAAATTCAAAGCGCATTTCTCTCTTTTACATACTAACCTTCAACTAGTGCAATGGACGCTAAAGTGAGTAGTGTGCTCCCCAAGATTCCTGTGCTTTCATACTATGATCTTCACACACCTGGATGTGCTCCCAATTCAAGACACATTCCATGGTCTTGATACACATACCCACATATATGAGCACTTCCCCCCCGTCCCCCATTCCGCCCTTACTGATCATCGATCTATTATATTCATCAACACGCCCCCGCGTTCTTACATCACAATCTCCCCAACACTGCTAACATCACACGCTATAACAGCCTCAACGCCCACCCCGTGCGATCCGTGTTCGTCAAGACGAGAACGCCATCCGCGCTGTTAGTAGGAAAGGAATAACTGCAGCCACCACCACTGCAGCATTAAAGAGCATGGATCCTCAGAAGGGAGCTGTCGGCCTCAAGGCTGGCCCAAGAAGAACCGCGTTTGGTGATGTTAGTAACACCGCGAAGAACGTTTCAGAGACTTCGAAGCACGCGAAAGGTGCTTTCACCGTCATCGAAGAGAAGCAAATTACCCAAAAGACTACTGGTGCGATCTCAAAGCCTGCTCAGAGGGGCGTCAAGGGCATTCCCTCTGCTGTTCAGGCCTCCTCCCATGCTGCTACCTCCCGAAATGTTCGAAAGCCAGCTGTCTACCAGGATAAGAGGCCTAGCCCGATAAGGCCTAGCCCCAAGAGGCCTAGTTCCCCAAAGGTTTCCAGGGATGCCATCGCAAAGAAGGAATCTCAATATACCCAGGTGACCCGCCACAATGGAGTCACCAAGGCGATTTCTCGACCTCTATCAAGCCTCCTCAACTCGAAACATGGCTTGTCAAAAGACGAGGCGCCTGTTCACTCTGATCAGCATCCTAACCTTTACTCAGGATATAATGACGAGGAAGATGACGATAACAATGGCGTTGAGGTTGAGGAATATGAAGAGGACGATTACGCAAGTGACAATAATGAGGAGAGACTCGAAGGCGGCAAACTCCGCATCAAAAGAAACGAGGTTATTTCTGATGTTGAGAGCGACGAGGGCGAAGACGATGATTTCACTACCGCTGTCAGGGGTGACAACACTACCGGTGTTACATTTCCCCTACCGCTCGTTCCTAGGTGGACATCGCAGGCCAAAAACGAGATCCAATCTGTAAACAAGCAGTTCAACGCCTATGATGAGGAGGACGAGGGTGATATTTCAATGGTTGCAGAGTATGGGGAGGAGATTTTTGAATATATGCGTGAGCTTGAGGTATGAAACACCACTGATAACAAAACTTATGATTACCTACTAATACGTTTCTACAGATTAAATTGTTGCCCAATGCATCATACATGGATCACCAATCAGAGATCCAGTGGTCCATGCGCGCCATTCTCATGGATTGGCTCGTCCAGGTTCACACTCGCTTCAACCTTCTCCCAGAAACTCTGTTCCTCTGCCAGAATTATGTGGACCGGTTCCTTTCATCCAAAGTTGTGTCTCTTGGCAAGCTCCAACTTGTTGGTGCTACTGCTTTATTCGTTGCTGCCAAGTATGAGGAAATCAACTGCCCATCTGTGCATGAGATTGTCTATATGGTTGACAACGGCTATACCGCGGACGAGATCTTGAAGGCAGAGAGATTTATGCTGTCAATGTTGAATTTTGAACTTGGCTGGCCGGGGCCAATGAGTTTCCTTCGTCGCATTAGTAAAGCCGACGATTACGACCTTGAGACCAGAACGCTTGCAAAGTACTTTTTGGAGGTTACTATCATGGATGAGAGGTTTGTGGGGAGCCCACCTAGCTTTCTGGCAGCTGGCGCACATTATTTGGCGAGGCACATGTTGAAGAAGGGTGAATGGGTAAGTTCCCTCCTACATTATCTTATCTGTTATTTCCTCGGCTAACCACAATTCTAGTCCCCTGCTCACACGTTTTTCTCTGGTTATACCAGCACCCAACTGGAGCCACTTGTCCATACACTGGTTGAGTGTTGCGAGAACCCAAAGACCCACCATGGTGCCATTTACGAGAAATTTGCCGATAGGCGATACAAGAGGGCTAGCTTATATGTGCAGAACTGGATCAACAAGGAGAATTCCGAGGGCTCAGAGGAAGAGGCGGAACAGTAATGTCCGACTTCTTTCTTTCTATCCCGCCTTTCCTAATTCTGGATTCAACTCCCTTACAATCACCGTCACGATTACCTAACCTAATTACATTTAATGCGGGAAGTTTGGGGGGAGAATAGGAGAAGAGGAAGTGTGGGATAGAGTATGGTACATAGGTCATGCAAGGCGGGGTGAGATTACGTGCATTTGTGCTCTCATTTCTATTGGCAGGAGTTGGTTGGTTGTCTGCGATGAGTCTTGTGTTATATCGTTTTCATCTTTCACCGAGGGGCTGTTTGTTTTTTGTTTTTACATTACTAACGTAGAGCAACGATTACGGGTGTGGCTTGTGCTCAATGATTAAAAGCCACTTATCAACGTTTTATACCCTGTTCCTGAAAATTACGGGCACGTGCTGTAACGCTGTACTGCATTTTTTCGCCTGGGATTTTTGGCATCACTTTTCACTATTACGCGCACCCGCTGTGCATCTTTCTTACTAATTATTATTTCGGGACGGATTTCGGAGTCGGATGCGGGGAAAAAATGGGATGGAAATCGCAAATGATATGGGGTCCGCCTTTCTATAAATATGGGGAGTATTCTTTTCTATTCTTCTATACTCTTTCTTTCTTTCATTCAGAATCCTTTCGGATATCATTTGCTTTCTTGGAGTTGGCCATATTTCTTCTGTTACTACAACCGGGTTATGTTCTGGGGTTTTGTTTAATGATTGTCTTTTCTTGTTTTGGGTCATCGGGATAAATCTGGTTTGTAATTGTTTTTTGTTCTGTTTTTCTGATACACTTACGAGGGTTATGGGCTTAATGATTGATGGCTTGACTATCCAAGTTTTTCTTATATTACTTTTTATTATTATTACCTCTTATTACTATCCTTATTATAAAGCCAAAAAAAAAAAACGAATGCAAAATGGCCATTCTATAAAATACTTAAGTTTGTCTTTTTGAGCGCGAGGGTGATGTTTTGACGTGATTATTGGAGGCTTGTTTGTTTACGCGTCTCGATCCAGCATCAGTGGCTGACAACCAGCCAATGTTGTGACCAGGGTCGCATTTCTTGTTTACAGTTTCGAAACGGTTCTGTTGATGATGACTCGTTCGGGTGAGCGGACTCGATTGCGGGGTAGATGCTGCGGGGGTGTGTGTGTGGGAGGGAAAGGTGGTGACGACGCAGTTGTATTCCAGGGGCCGGTCATGGATTGTCACTCGAGGTTTTCGACGGCTAGAACTCGATTTTGTGCTCTTCGAGGCGTTGGCTGCGAGTGCATTGGAGCACGGGGTCTGGGGGGTCTGGAGGTGGGGGGGATTGGGATTGGAATTGGGGTCGTGGGTAGGCTCATTGGAAGCTCACTTGTGCTTGTATCCGTAAATTAGAATGCGAAATCTAAAAGGAGGCATTGTCGTTGGGGGTAGTACCATTGTGCTAGTTGAGGTGTTTACTAGGAACGTTATTACCAATATCTAAATAACCATGCAGGAATTAGTAGACGGTAATGCGCATATATACCTGGATGCAATGGGAGGGAAAGCATTGGTACTGTGGGCGTACGTTATGAGAGAGGCACTTGATGGGGACTACCTAAGCCATGGAGTTAAGACCACTAAATGTCGTTGTATTGTAGCCAAAATTATGCTATCTAAGGCAATACTGGTACCATAAATTAGTTCTGGAAAATTGGGCTAGAATTGTTCGGCAAACTATAGTTAATGGCCTTCCTGTTTGCATTGTGCTAACATGGCTTTGGTCTATAGCTAACGCAGCGCCTCCTGGATTGTTTTTTTTTTTCTTTTCTTTCTTTTTAAATGGCTTTTAGGCGGTAGAAAAAGATCGTCGTGAAGCTAACAAGGAAAGGTGGCCGGTCCAGCCCCCAAGGCTCGCGGTATAAAGCGCAATCGGTTGACCTATAAGGTCCCAGCATAGGTCAATCGTTATAGTATGCTTGTAGCTTGAAATAAAGACTAGGTATATGTCAATTGTGACTTCATTTTTCATTGGCTTCTGTCAGTCGAGTTGCTACATATTCTGGTTACTAGGAGAAGTTACATGTCGATTTCGGGTGCTGCATGAGAAAGGGATGTAGGAAGGACGTAGAAGTGATAGTAATGATGCTATACTATACGGGGTTATCTATATAAGGCCGTTGGCTCTTTTGACATGGGGTTCGAGATCCCACGAAAGCTGCGCTCTGATAAGCCGCAGCAACCATCCGTACTATGCTCCAGGTACGCAAGTATACGTCTGGTTCAGTGCGAGGTAAGATTGGTTAAGAACAGAGCGAGAGTGAGTTTTTGGATAAAGGTCGATTAGCTACTTAGAATTCGGTCATCTTCAAGCGCGCTAGATATAGAACGTACTAAAGCTAGCCTCGGATGGCCTGAGAGGACAATATTGTATGACCCGTTCGCCCAAGAATAGAAAGGACAGGTCTCTTTTATAAGAAAGAGAGGACACTTACAGTGCAGTCAATACAACAACTGTCTGATAGCCATGACTGAGAGATCTAGAAAGAATAGAAATTAAGGGTGAGAAAAAACTAACAGATGTTGCATACGACGAACTTTAAATTTCATGATTAGTGATATGAAAATTTGGATACCACAAATGAAAAGCACGGGCAGATTTTATGTGCATTCTTGTACTAGTTGGTGGGCCTGCGGGCCCGAGTGTGATTATACTAAAAGAAGTCGGTTACCTGTAGGCCGAGTCCCGGATATAATTCCGGATGATCAGTGATCTATCAACTAGCCTAGGTGGGGATTATTAATATGAAGTTGCGTATAAAAGAAATGCAGATAGATGCCCAGGTTATAGCTACCGCCTTTGTATATGGATCTAGGAGAGATCTTCCGAAGGTTTTGACAAAGCACATTCCCATTTATATTTTGATACCCACTAGATCAATCAAATTATGAAGAAGGTGTACGCAAAGCCCAAGATTCCCAGCTATTTAGCCACTCCTGAATAGAAGATCAAAATCAAAGCATACATAGAGTATGTATTTGGCCGAATTTTGTTTTCTGCAGTACGTGGTGAGCGATGATATGTCTGACGCTATATCTCTCATGTAGTGTATTGTAAAGCCACTCTTGAAGAGTGTTCGTGATTCATACATGTACTTTATAAGATGGTCAGTGCTCAATGTGGCTTACAGAGTTGATCGAATCAAAGAACTCAAATGTATCTATAGAATTATAGAAACCTGATAACAGAGAATAAAAACGCCATGAACATCTAATATTGATTTTAGCCTCCATTAAGTACTGGTAGCTTGAGATTTTAAACATTTCAGTGCACAGTTTGATGACTGACTTGAGCCGGACATGTCATACATCCAAATCACGAACACTTTTGATGAGTGGCTGTATATATACCGCAGTAATTCGTCTCAGCGGACGGTTACACAGTCGTCGCCCTTTACAGCAAGGTTAAGGGGAATTTGTAAGACAAATGGCCAGAACAAGTAACTTCAACGTCAATATGAGTGTCCGCTGAGACGAATTAATGCAGTACTTGATCACCACATCCAACCAAGCTATATATATCCGCCCAGACGATTCCATGAATGCTTACATGTAGACCTTGAACTAACTTGACTGGACGATATAACTTGTTTCATGATTCCCGAATTATTTATCAATAAAACTGATGTGCGTTCGGGACCGGCCTTGACCCGAACTAGTTATGGTTGCATTCTATTATAATGAGGCAATTTCGTGTAGAATGCGACAAAGTAGGCAAAATTGATAGTACTTTAGGACTATGGAAAGTATACTATAGGTGAAAAAAGGAGATGATAGTATCCCGATTGGGAACCCTTTCATATATGTCCTCATATATATATATTCTCAAGGAATATTAGCCATAATATGTTATTGCTTTAATATAGAGACACGCGAAGTAAATTCATGTTATATTATATATTAAGACCTTCTAGTAAGGCGTAATATAATCCCTTGCCAGATTTGCCTGAGAAATGAAGGTTGGGATTTGAAATCTTTTTAGAATGTTCTGATATTCTGGATATGAAACCCTTAATGGGGACCTTAATATCGGTGTTGGAGATTTCTCCAGTACTCCCCTCCGATATCCTGTAATAGAGGCTTTTAGTCGGCGGCCCGAACCCATTGCTTGTCCGTGATCCCCCGAACTTGCAGGTGGTCTAGGACATGGTTGGCGGAAACTGACTACAGTGCAGACGTACAGGTAGCCAACCGTTTTCTCGGAATATCCATTGATCTACCCTGTTGTGTAGTAAATCTTCTGCAGTTTACCCCGGTTTACATGAGGGCTCGGCGCAGGCTTGAAAGGATGAAAGTGAAAGTTGCGGCCGACTAAACCCTCTAATACCGGGGGATTAGTTGGACCGGACCAACACAAAGGATGCCTATAAGTTACGCGCTAAATATTATACTAGGATTCATAGCGAAGATCATTAACCCATGATTGGGGTAGCCTACATTCTTTTTGTGCTTTTTCCGTTGGGTGAACAGAAGACCGACCCCAATTGGATCTATGGAGCTCGCCGGGAAGGAGTAATGATATCAAGTCGTTAAGTAAAGTAGATCGAAAGAGATAATTATGTCATCTCGCTATCCCGCGTACCTCATAATACATCAGCTGATCAAGCCGGATTCCATTCTGGGCGGGGAAGAGTTTTGTCATGTTATGCGGTTTTTTCTTTTTCTTTTTCTTTTCTTTTCGCTACGTACCCTCGTGGTCAATTGATCGAGTAAAATCTTCTAACAAATGAGGTCGAGATCTTTGACAAAATGTCAAGGTAAGTGATGCATGTATGATAGAACCTTTCCGGATGATAATACTGAGAACACGGCCAGTGATCAGAGTTATTTTCATAATATATTCTGAGAGGGACTGATCATTATTGGCGGAAGATCTTCGCACTGCATACCAGTCCCGGAATAACCCCATTCTCATGAACTGCAGGTAGCATGAACCCCACACAATCAGATGACATGCGCTTGACATGTGGCGGAGTGACAGCAGGGGTTGGTTGGTTGGTTGGTTGATATTTCATGCGTGTAATGACAGTGGGGGAGGTCGGTAGTTCTGAACATCGTCATATACATCAGGACGATCGATCTTCGGGGTAAATAAGTGTCGTTTCCAGTACTCTGCTCTTCACAATAATGCGATTTTGGCATAGAAGATGTTTAGTGTATATTGAAGACATTCACAACGGCCATCGTTCTGGCCCTTTCGGGATCGTTTGGTCTATGCTGCATGACGTAGGCTTTTGGAGGAAGCACCACGACAGAGCGAGGTTGATGAACGCGCGGTCACGAAGTGTCAACGTCAGTGGCTACATGTACATGGTACATATGCCCTCTTTTTCCTCCTGTAGAATTACATGTAACCGATTTATCTCCCCCTACCTTTTGTTTTCATCCCTAGACATGAAAAGAAATTTCATTGGGAGGGCATTACCAGCCCCGCGGTACAAAATCTATCTGCAAATATACAAGACTTAAACCGACAATAGCTGGTGATATCAACAGGGTGAAGCATAACTTTCGCCCCTGTAGGCATGAGAAAGATGAGAACTCCGATACTCCCTCAGACAAGAGCAGGAGCTGCCTTCGAATGTACGTACGTGCTACTATGCAAAGTTCACTGGTTAATTGATGTCCGATCACCTTGAGGTATGTAGATCATTGTTCTCACCAAACAGCTCGAATCCACCGCCTCTAAGCGTCAAGGATGGTTTCGTGGTCATAATAGATCACGTCACCCTCAAACCTTTCATTTCTCCCCCCGCGTCTCACTATTGTAACTGTTCAATTACATAGCACATCCTAATAATTTGAGTAATCAACAGTACCTTCAAACCCGTTGGGTAGCGACCAATAAACTACCTGTCTCACTAGCAATTACTTACCGTCGCTCGACGAATGATAGTGCGGAATTCCAAGCTCATGATCAGTGAGTCTATCCAATATTTCCATTGGCTCATGCTCCCTGTTAACGTCTGTACTGATAAAGATCTTATCATATATCCCAGGATGGCCTTGCAAGGGATAAAATCATGCTGTATCACTCACGTATCAAACAAGCATGTGACCTTGCCGATCGCTTGGGTTATTATTGGTTGTTTTTAGCCTGTATGCAGCAGAATGGTTACCCATACAAAAGAGTATCTGGGATCTGTTTTAGCCAGTATTGAGATTAATTGGGATTGGTTTCGCGTGGAGCCGTTTGACTGCATAGAACTCTCAGAGCACCATGGGCTTGACACGGGGGGCAACCAACCAATCAGGAACGGCGCTGCGCTCAGAATCACATGTAGGACGCAATGAGATAGATGGACCTCAGATGAGGTATCGAATGTGGTCCAATTCGGAACATACTGCTAGGTAAAAGGCTCTAGATACGCAAAAAAGAAAAGGGTATTGGATGACTTCCCGTAGGAAATTTAGAACCTAGATTTTCTAGCAAGGCTCACGGACAACCAATCATATTACTGCTTTCCAGGTTTCTGAGGTTTAGAAATCTGAACCGACCCCTCCCCCCCTCTGTTCAGATTCAGATTCTGGAATCTAAATTTTCACGGGAAGTCATCCATTTATTGAATGCTCTAATGCAAGCCGTCTTAATCAAGCAACGGCTGCTAGGTTAGCTCCGTTAAAATACCCTCAATGCTCTTTTCCATAAAAGTAAACACTAACTTCTATCGCTTCCACTCTATCTTTGGGAAACTCCATCAGATGGGTTGCAGTATAATACTCCCGAGAGCCCACCCCAACCCGCAAGACGTCCGGCGCGGGTTCAACACCCCTGATATTATGGCTTTCCGTTAGTTCTTTACTGCTTATTAGCGTCTAGAGGGTAGTGGTTATTATGTAAACCCCACATAATAATGCTGACATTCCTAGTGATGGCGTAGCTGGGTTCAGAGTTTGTAGCATAGGCAGTGGTTTGGCTCATGGCAACTTTGGACCATGAGAACAGGCCTGGAGTTTTGTGACACCTTGTCCGATGAGCTTTTGATTTTCGGTGTCCCAGGGATTTCTTAAAGGAGTAAGGTGCAGGTGAAATGGTGTGTTTAGAATCGACTCTGGTAGTAGCCCCGAACACCCGGGATACTCTTTCTACAAAATCTGACGTTTATAGTTGTTGTCGAGGTATAACCTCAAGATAGAGGTTTAATCCGTGCCACATAATAGGCATTCACAAACTATCACTCGCACAACCAACCAGCAGCTGCCAGTTAATTGATTGACTGATTTGTTCATTGAGAGCAATTATCACTGGCCTGGAACCTCGGGCGCGCAAAACCCTTACTTATATCAATCAGATAAGCTACTCTTATCTCAAACTGTCAATCGTTTGGAATTCTCCCAACAGCTTCGCAAAGATCTGTATTCCCGGCCAATTACCCTGATTGTGTACCTGATCGACTAGAACCAATGTTTCAAACTCTCTCGAACGGCGACCTCGCGCATCGTGTAACTCGCCCGAGATATATTTGGTGAGACATGCGTCTGCCTGTGCTTTCGGCGTCACCAATCAGCGTCGTCTTGGCGAAACAAAGTGCCGATTCCGAGGGGCCGAGGGTCTGGATTTTGTCGCGCTCTTCTGAAATTCTCAAAGTACTATATATCTTCGCCTTCCTCCTGTCAGAACTCAAATACGCCAGCCGGGGCAAAAGATATTCGGAGATTAAAATTACATTAAGCGAATATTGATACTGATTGCACCCACGAGGGGGAACAGGACACCTCGGGGAAGAAACACCCGTTTTAGATACCAATGGGCCCATCTTATGTCAGTTTTGCAGCAGGGGCGAGGAGTAAACATGCAGGCGAAGGAATCTACATAGCAGGGTCCGGTATTTTTTCCAAAAACAGCCCCCTTATATCCCTCCCCCTCCTGTCAAAAGTAGACGGAGGCCCGTGGCACCATGACGTTGAAGGAGAGAAGAAGCAGAGATTTTCCAGAACATCTCGGCGAATACGAGATGAAGCGAGAAGATCATCAGGAAGAGTTGTGAGCGGTTCGCTGGTGGCTGGTTTGTGGGCCGTTATCCCTGTCTTATCTGAAACGGCGGAGAAATGTGAGCTCGAGAAGCGAGATCCCGTGCCCCACAGAATTGGGCACTTGAGTTATGTAGTAGAGTGGGCGTGTTGGGTTGTTTCTGGATGCATGTAACGGGGGGCTTAAGCAGGCGGGGAAAGTCGTATGTAGGTGAGTAGAGTGAGTTTTGTAAAATCTTCCGACGGATTTCTTACTCTTCTTCTTATTCTCTCGGGTGCCACCTGCTACTACTTTATACTGTGCTCCAGCCCTTTTCTATTCTCAGCTTTTTTTTTTTTTTTTTTTTTCCTTTTACTTGTTCCTTTCCCATATATCTATCTATTCTCTTGTTTCAATTCCAGAGTCCAGTTACTTTTGCTTTGATTAGTCTTTCCGCAGAGCGGGTATATATGCAAAGAGAAATACTTTCATAAAATACCCATTGCCCAACAACAATCACAACTATGGCCGCCGACGAAGAAATCGCCCTTATAATCGTGTTTGTAAACTTCTGCAGCGCAGTCTGGAGCTACTTTTGCATCACCGCATCGTTGGACCGGCGCAACAGAGCCTACGACGTTATCCATGACTCTGAGTTGATCTGGCACGCATTCTGGTCGTCCTGTCAGGTATGTTTTTATTTTTTCTTTCTTTCCTTACCCTTGAATGAGTAGATCTATAGAGGCACTAACATTTCCCATTGTAGACCTTTGCAGTCCTCGTCTCGATAACCAACGTCTCCCTCGTAATCTATGTCACAATCCGTACCTTTGGCTCTTTCATGGACAGACTCAAGAGCACACAAGGCATCACTCGCAAGGCCGTTATTGGGCTCTGTGGTGTTGCCGCGCTGCTCTTGCTCCTGCCGGCAAGTTTTATTCCGTACAACCTGACGAGGGTCAGTACGGATAGGCTCGATGAGAATATTTTCATCCACTGTGAGTTTCTTTTTTTTTTCTTCTCCTTCTTGTGCCGTGGCAGGGATCCGATGTTCTAATGGGTTGCGATTGAAGGGGATGGTTAGGAATTGTATCCCGGGAACGGGACCGCCCGTTGAGTGGTGGTGGGCGCTATGTAGTGTGCCTAACCCGGCACTTGCTTGCCAAGACGCAAAAGCACTCTATCTGGGACCCGTACTTCTGTGTTGGGTCGTTTTTGCGTCACCACCACTTCTTTTTGGGGGTGGCCTGTTCTGTTCCGAGCGGCTTGCCGGCGGCCGGAGGAGTCGCTTTCCGTTGGTGGTGGTCCTCGGTATTTTTTTTTTTTTTTTTTTTTATTTTGCTTCCCACTGTTGGTGGTGGGGGTTGCGTTGTGTGGGTTTCATCATTGGGAAGGAAGGAAGGAGGGGGGGCGTTTTGCTTTTGCTTTTGTTTCGGAGTCACTCTTTTGGGGGGGGGTTTTGTTTCGTTTTCTGGGGGGTTGGGCGCGCGCGGGCTAGTTTTTTTTTATCGAGCCAAAAAGGGTCTTTTATGTAGCAGTAGAGGGATTAATATCGATATGTCCTCCCGTGTGGGGATGATCATGGCATGCGATGCGATTAGATTAGATTGTGGTACACAATGTATGCTGTGTGCTGTGTGTCACGTCACGTCACTCAGCCGTTGTGCCGGGTCGGGCGCACGGTCGGTCGGTCGGTCGGTCGGCCGGTCGAGGGGGTACGGCCCTACATACATAAGTAGTTGGAATAATGGAATCAAGTGGACAGCTATAGTAGTCGTAGTCGGGTTACGGCTTTATTTCCCTCCTGTGGAGATGTAGAGCTGTGTGTCGTCTGTGTATGTATATAACTAGCACCCCCTCACTTGGCGTATCTGTGCCTGTGCTATGTAGCAGCTTCATAGTGTCTCTGGGTTGGGGGTAATGTTTAGGAATGTAATCCCCATTCCCGCTCCAGTCCGGAAACGGGGGCTACGTTGGATGTGAAGGACCAGGGAGCGCTGTAACACGGCTCCTGATGATGGTGTTGGTTGTTACTACGTACATACATGTGTATTGGGGGTGCGTGTGTATTACTTGCGACTTTGTACTGTTGCACGCCCTCCCTGCAGCGCGTAGGCTTGGGGGCGCCTTTACTTGTTCCTGTGTCAGGGCCGGGTCATGGTCGTCGGTGTCGAGACGGGTTTGTGTCCGGTTTACGAGGGCTGGCGCGCTTCTTCCGCCCTGTTGGCATGGCCTGGGGACTGGGGCGGGGGCGGGGCGGGGACAGCGTCTTGTGGAGGGCTAGCTAGCTAAATACATGTACATAGGTTACTGCTGTTCCCGGGCCGACCTCCGGAGCTGAGTTAGTTAAGTAGCTAATCTACAGACATACATATGCTAGCTCCTGTGTTCGTTATATAAGTAGGAGATCGACGGCTATACCATGGCCACTGCATATATCTCATGTCGTCCCTTAGGCCGTGGTTGGCTGGTGTCGGCGCACTGTACTGGGCGGCGGCTAGCTATGGCTAACTATATATGCGCTGTAGTCTCCACGTACGGCCCTCGGGAGGTATATATTTCCCCAGCCCGAGGTAGGAACACCTACCTCCCTATATACCGGGCCAACTAGGAGGGCCCAACGTCGCCGCCGTGGCTCTTGACATTACAGAGGCTGGTGTTTCCTGCTGGGGTGCACATTTTACAAGCTTAAAGCGGATCGACTATCCGCAACGTACCGGGCCGGCAAAGGAGCAATAGCGGCACCGGGGGGCTAAGGGTGTGTTAGTTGCCCGTGTATGGGCGGACGTGCGGTCAGAAGCGTGGCTATATAGATGCCCTAGATTTGTGGGTACTGTTTCGTCATGATTCGGAGGAGGTTTCGGTTGTTGTTGTGTGGTGGGGGAATATAGATATATTGAAGCTCACCTCGGAGATGTGTTCATTTTAGAGGTACAACCAGTGTATCGGTATCGATCACTGTAACGGGGAATAGTAGTCTAGATCTAGAGGTACACGGACTCCCCATCAACCTGCATATATAGACAGGACACGCGGTTCCGGAAGATGGAGCGGGCGCGGGTTTGTGGCGTTGTTGGGGTGGGGGGCGGCGGTCGGTCGAGGGGCCGGGCGCCGGGTGTTTGAGGAGGGAGGTGTTGGAGGACATGGGGGTTGGGGCTGTGGACCGCGCTGGGGGGTGTAGGTGATGAGCTGGTGCTCTGGGTTTGGGGGTGTGGGGTTGGAGGCGCCGTCGGGTGACCTGGCGGCGGAGGGGGGTGTCGGGGACCGGGTGCACGTTGAGGGGCGCTACCACTACCGCCCCCGGAGAAGAGGAGGGCCGGGAGTTCTGGGCGTCATCAAGAGGGGTATCGTGGAAAGGGAGGAGGAGCTTGGGTTGGGCAGAGGCGGTGGTGGTTCGCGAAGATTTAGGGTAGTGGTCAGACTCAAGGGATGAGGTCCCTTAGACGTAGTGATACCCCCCCCCCCCCATCCTCCTCCGGCCCGGCCCCTCCATCCAAAACTCGTGATTTTATATATTTCTGTCCTGGAAATTCTAGATGTACGGATCTCTTTTGTTCTTTTATTATACTTAATATGCTCCTTCTATTGACACTTGATGAGACGTGTGGGTGGGTATGAATGGGTAGACTTAAATACTTCTCCGTGCTCACTGGCGCCGCCATGCTACACTCCTTCACAGGCCATCACTCGCACTTGCCAAGAGGTTCGGTTTAACCCTAACCCTGCACATAACCTTCAATATTCACAATCAATACCAGAATCCAGAATCATTGATTAAAAGAAAATTGATAAATCTATCTACCTACATAAATACATACAAAAAAAGCGCCCTCCTAAAGCCTACTCCCCCTCCCCTCCTCCACCAGCCACCCCCTCACCGCATCCACCAGCGCCTCGACCTCGGCCACGGTGTTCCCGGCATGCACACACACCCTGACCCTCTCGGCGCCCCTCTTGACAGTGGGGAACACGATTGGGCGCGCGACAAAGCCCATGCGCAGCAGGTGGGCGGCAAGGCTGCGCGGGTGCGGGGTCACGAGGGCGGCGATTGGGGTCGGCGGCGTTGACGGCGCGGGTATGGTGAGGAGGTGGGGCGCGGGGGGCAGCGCGCCCAGCAGCGCGTGGAGACGCGCAATCAGCTGGTGGAGCTGCGATTGTAGCGATGCGGCGTGGGAAGTGCGGAGGAGGGTGTAGGCGCTGCTGATGGCCGCTAGCGCCGGGAAGGAGAGCGAGGTGGTGTAGATTAGTGGCCGGGCGTAGTTGATTAGGTATTCGCGCGTGGTGGGGGTCGTGAGGATTATCGCTGTTTGCGACGTTAGCGCCCCGGGGGGGGGGTGTCAATGATTGATTTGTAGGGAAGGGGGGGGGGGCGGCTCACCGCCGTTGCAGGCAAGCGCCTTCCCGAACGTATGCAGGCGGGCAAACACCCGCCGCTCCACCCCCAACGCACACACGAGGCCTCTACCAGCGTCGCCCACGACCCCCGTGGCATGCGCCTCGTCGACGACGAACAGCGCCCCGCGCTCCAGCACCTCGTCGGCAATGTCCAGCATCTCGGCCAGCGGCGCCACCGCCCCATCCATCGAATACAGGCTCTCCACGGCCACGAAGACATTCCCCGCGCCCTGGGCGATACCCTCCAGCACGGCGCGGAACGAGGCGAGGCAGTTGTGCGCGAACGGGGCGACGGCGGCCGCGCGCGACCCCCGCAGCCCCTCGTGCACGCTCGCGTGGATGTCGGCGTCGTGCACCACCGTGTCCCCCGGTTGCGGGACGCAGGCGAAGAAGCCGGCGTTTGCGTCGAAGCCGCTGGTGAAGAGGAGGCCGGTGGGGGCGCGGTGGTGCGCTGCGATGCGCTGCTCGAGCGCCTCGGCGTAGGGGTTGTTTCCGTCGAGGAGGCGGGAGCCGCCGGAGCCGAGCGGGTGCGTCGGGTGCGTGGTGAGTTCGGTGAGGAGGAGGGCGCGCAGGTGTGTGGACCGCGAGAGCGAGAGGAAGTCGTTGGAGGAGAAGTCGGTGGCGGTTGGGGGCGGGAGGGTCAGTTTGCGGAGGCGTGAGTGGGCCTGGCGGGTGGTGAGGGCGCGGGTGAGCGCTGATTCGAGGTGCGGGGTGGGGTCTTTGGGCATTGTGGGTATGGGAACTTTTTTTACTTCTACTATACGGTCTAGCTGCTAATTCTTTTACTTTACTTCTAGTCAGTCCTATGGGAAAAGGTTGTGAGGGGAGGGGGAGGTTCAATTCAGGTTGTGAGATGTTTTTCCCCTCACTCATATCATGGTGTTTATTTCCTTTTTTTTTTTTTTTTTCTCTCCAACCCCTGCAGGCAGACGGGTGCTGATGGTTAATTAACTCATTGCATTTCACCCCGCTAGAAAAAAGAAAAGAAAAAGAGATGCCCCTCACCCGAGGATAAGAAAACGTCCCTGTCTGGAGTGGGGGGGAGAGTATATAGACTGTATATCCTAAGTACATGTAGAGTTAGAACAGAGTGAGCAGAATGAACAGGGCAGAAGAACAGAACTAGAGTAGAATTAGAAACTCACCAGCCCAAAGGGAATTAACCCCCCTCCTCCTCAGCACTAAACCAAAGCCCTCCCCCAATCCAAAACCTCCCCCCCAATGTCCCCTCCTCCTCCCCCCACAAGCACAGAAGCAATGCCCCCATTCCCCGCCGCCTCCCACCTCTCACGCACCCTCCGCGCCCTGCAGATCTACGGCGCAAACACAAACGTCGGCAAGACCGTCGTCTCCACAATCCTCGCAAAGGCCCTGCGCCGGCGCTTCCCCGCCGAACCCGTCCTCTACCTGAAACCCGTGTCGACGGGCGCCGCCGCCCACGCCGACGACTCCCACGTCGCGCGCTTCACCCGCAGCGACGGCGTCCGCGCAGAGTGTCTGCTGCAGTACGAGGACCCCGTCAGCCCGCACCTGGTTGCCGCCGAGGTATGTTGTTGTTGCTGTGCCGTGCCGTGCCGTGTTTTGTGGGGCGATCGATCATTGACGTTACGTTGGGCGGGTAGCCGCCGTCCGACGAGACCCTACTCGCGGCGATATCAGCGCGGATAAACCGCCACGCCGCCGGGGGCGCGACGACGACGCTGCTCCTGGAGACGGCGGGCGGCGTGCACTCGCCCACGCTGTCCGGGTCGTCGCAGGCGGACCTGTACCGCCCGCTGCGGCTGCCGGTGGTGCTCGTGGCCGACCCGCGGCTCGGCGGCATCTCGGCCACCGTGTGTGCGTACGAGGCGCTGCACATCCGCGGGTACGATGTCGACGGCGTTGTTGTGTTCCGCGACGGGTACTACCGCAACGACGGGTACCTGGATGGGTACTTTTCGGGGCGGGGGGTCAAGACGCTTGTCCTCCCGCCGCCGCCGCCGGCGCAGGAGGAGGGCGAGCGGGATGCGGAGGAGATGGGGCGGTATTATGATGTGCAGAGCGCGGACGGGGGCGTGGATGCGCTGGTGGACGAGCTGAGGAGGCGCCACGACGCCAGGGTCGAGCGGGTGCAGAGGATGCCCGAGGAGGCGCTGGGAACTATCTGGTACCCGTTTACGCAGCACGAGGGGCTGCGCGCCGAGTCCATTGCTGTGATCGATTCAGCGCACGGGGACTTCTTCCAGACGTACTCGGGGCCTGGCGCCGCCGGGGCGGGGGGGTCGCTGCTGAAGCCGACGTTCGACGGGTCGGCGTCGTGGTGGACGCAGGGCCTTGGCCACGCGAACCCGGAGCTGACGCTGGCGGCGGCGCACGCTGCCGGGAGGTACGGACATGTCATGTTTGCGGGGGCCGTCCACGAGCCTGCGCTCGAGCTGGCGAGGACCCTGCTGGACGCTATTCCCAACCCTAGGCTTGCCCGCGTCTTTTACTCCGATAACGGGAGCACCGGGTGCGAGGTTGCCGTCAAGATGGCCATGCGGGCTGCGCGCGAGAGGTATGGGTGGGACCATCACGGGGGGCGCGAGCCCGGGGTCATTGGGCTGAAGGGCAGCTACCACGGCGATACCATCGGCGTCATGGACTGCTCGGAGCCCGGGGTGTTCAATAGTGAGGTTGAGTGGTACCGTGGGCGCGGGTACTGGTTCGATTTCCCGAGGGTGCGGATGAAGGGCGGGAGGTGGGGGATTGAGATTCCGCAGGAGATGGGGGAGGAGCAGGCGGCGGAGGAGGAGGCGGAGGTGGTCGGGGTGGAGAGACTGGCCGACCTGTTTGATATCAAGAAGAGGGCGGACTCGGCCCTGGGGAGGAGATATCAATCCCACATCCTCAGCACCCTCGAGCGCCTCACAAAGGCGGAGAACCGGCTCTTTGGCGCCGTCATGATCGAGCCCCTGGTCCTCGGCGCGGGGGGGATGCTCTTCTGCGACCCCCTCTTCCAACACACCCTCGTGTCCGTCGTCCGCACCAACCCCACCCTCTTCTCCGCCGCCGCCGCCGCCGCCGCCGCCCCCGCGCCAGCAAAAGACCCACACGCATGGTCCGGCCTCCCCGTGATCTTCGACGAGGTCTTCACAGGCCTCTACCGCCTCGGCCGCCTCAGCGCCGCCACCTTCCTACAAGCCCACGGCGACATCGCCGTCCACGCCAAGCTGCTAACGGGCGGGCTGCTCCCGCTGTGCGCGACACTGGCCAGCGAGAGCGTCTTTGCCGCGTTCCTGGCGGACCGCAAGAGCGCCGCGCTGCTCCACGGACACAGCTACACGGCGCATGCCGTGGGGTGCAGCGTTGCGCGCAGGAGCGTCCAGCTGCTCATGCAGCTGGACGAGCGCGGGGGCCACTGGCGCGACGCAAGGGCCGATTGGGGGCAGGAGGACGTGTGGAGTGTGTGGCGGGCGGGGTTTGTGGATGCGCTGTCGCGCGCGGAGGGGGTCGACGGCGTGTGGGCGCTTGGGAGCGTGCTGGCGGTGACGCTGCGCGCGGGGGACGGCCCGGGTGAGTATCCTCTGGTTGGTTGTTTGTTTGTTTGTTTATTCCTGACATGACCTGACGCTATGGGTGTATGTAGGGTACTCGTCGAATGCGGCGCAGGGGTTCTTGCAGCGTATTGGGGCGCGGGGGCAGTGGAGCGTCCATGCCAGGGCGCTGGGGAATGTGGTCTATATCATGGCCAGCCAGACCACGGGGGCGGAGACAATTGCGCGCTTGCAGGAGGCGGTCTTGGAGGCGCTGGGGGCGGGGGGCGAGTAGACTTGGTATGTATGTAGTGTTAGCAATGGGCACAGACGGGGGGGGGGTGTATGTATCTTATAGTAGGGAACTAGAAGTATGTAGCTCTTTAATCTTATAGCTGGCCAAAGAAGCAGTCCTGTCGGTATAGGACAATGGTGAGTTGGTATATATATTGCAATATAAAGTTCTCTAAATACTGAAAGCGTTAGAACGCCACCACTAAATAGCGGAAGTGTGGGGTGGACGTAGGGAAACTACATGTACTTACTCTGTTAGAAAGACTGTAAAGATTGTTCCCCACCACTTGCTTTGGTCCCGGGTGACCTCCTCGAGTGATAATCCGTGACCACAGCGTCGGGCACGGAGTTTAGTCCGAATCCCCCTCCACAAGCCGGGGTAGCGGCACAGACCCCGCCCCTACGCGCCCGGCGAAAGCGTACCTTCTCTACAAGGGCACTCCCCCCATAAAGGCCGCACCTCCCGAGCGCACCGTTATAGCAAGGCGCTGTATAATCTATAATCCTACGTACAGAACTGGGGGCAGGGTGCCCATGGCTAGGCAAGGCTGACCGCCATCTGGTGCGGGCCGGGACATCGATGGGGGCGGCGTGTCTGGCAACCCATGCAAGTGAGGTGGTGGACACCAGGGCTAGGGTTTCGTCACGGCATCTCACTCGGCGGAAATGATTCCTGGTCCGATTACTGTGGCGGGCGCAGTGATTGTTTACCATTACTTTATCCTTTCCGGTAGTCCTCGCCCTACACACACACAAATAGGTCGGCCACATACATCTATTTAATTATATACAAAAACGAAGGGGGGAGACCCTACTCCCCCCTCTTCCCCTGCATCATCTTCCGATACGCCTCCACCAGCTCCCTCCTCTCGACCGCGAGCCCCTCACGCCTCGCCAGCGACCCCGCCCCCCTCGGCACGCCATCCACGTCCACGATCCCGCGCGAGTGCAGCACCGCCTTCGGTTTGTGTAGGCTAGGCGGCGCAGGGGCGACGTCGCCGAACCGGGGCGCGTCCCGCCTCTCCAGCACCGCCCACGGGTCCGGCGACGCCCCGCGACGGCGCTTACGCCTGGTGCCGCCGTCCGAGAAGTCTTCGTCGCCGCCGTCGCCGCCGTCCTTGGGGGCAGGGGTGGTGGTGGTGGTGGTGGTGGTAGGGGCAGGGGCAGCACGGGGCTTGCGGGGCTCGCGCGCGACCTTGAGGGGGACGGGGAGGGAGGCGTCGACGCGGCGGTTGAACTCGCGGAGGGACTCGCCGGGGTTGATCGTTAGCTTTTGTGCGGCTGTTGGTCCTTCTTCTGTTGTTGTTGTTGTGGTGGTGGTGGTGGTGGTGGTGGTGGTGCGCTTGCGCTTTGAGGACTGGGGGGGACGGCCGTTGTCGGGGCCCTTTGCGAGACGGCGCGACCCCGACGCAAAGGCCATGAGGCGCGTGAAGGCTTTGGGCGTGTCGTCCTGGGCCTCGAATGTGTTTTTGGAGGTGCGCGAGCGCTTGCTGCGTAGGCGGGACTTTGTGGACGAGAGGTTTGCAGTCTTTGCTAGGGTTGTTGGGGGGAGCTCGAAGCTGTGGGGGTGTTAGTAAGTAGAGGGAGAGGGGGGGAGAGGGGGAGCGGGGGAGAGGAGAGGGTCTTACTCGAGTGCAGGGGCATTCTTGCTGCGGCGTTTCTTGTTTGGCATTGTGGGCGGTGAAGAGGTGAAGATGGAGGTGATGTTGATTGAGGTTGAAGTCGAGATGCGATGTCAGTGATCGTCAAATTAAGTTTCCGCTGAAGAATTTCCGTTCGAGCCGCAGGTCTTGGCACAGGGATCATTTCCCTTAAGAACACGAAATAAGTAAAAACATCCAGGCGGACAACGACACCACAACAGCTTTTATTCGCCCTCCTCTCCTCTCTCTCTTCTCTTCTCTCTCTCCTCTCTCCTCTCTCCTCTACACCTCTCCCCTCTAGCTATACCTCTGCCCTACACCTCATATATACATAAGATATACCCCTCAGCACCCATACACAGGCCCCACACCCCACCCCATGCCGCCAAAAAGGTCCCGTCTCAAGCCCGGCGCAAACCAGGGCAAGAAGCCCAGCGCCCCCTCGTCCAGCGCCGAAGACACCTCGGCCAACACCTCTGCCGCCGAGGACAGCAAGAAGCCCCCCAGCGTCCAGGAGCTCATTGGCGGAAAGTCGTGGACGGGCAAGCTGCCCCAGACGCTCTTCTACGAGCTCTGTGTCAAGAATGGATGGCAGAACCCGGAGTATGCGATGGTTCTACTCCCCTCCCCCCCTCTTCTTTTTTTGTTTCTGTTTTGCTTTCTGGGGTGTGCGGTGTGCGGTGTGTGTGTGGGGGGTGTCTGTCTGTGGGAGGAGAAGTGTACGAAGGGGAGAGAAGAGGAATATGGGAATATGATATATGTACATATATTCAGAAAAACGAAGAATCTACGCTCAATCCCCTCAAGTAGACAAAAGAAGAAGAAGAAGAAAAAGAATCCTACTGAACGACCGCATTCCATAGAGAAGAGAAGCCGACCTTGGCTACATCTCCACCGTCTACATCCGCTGCAAGAACCCCAAAACCCTCGAGGTCGAGACCCTCCACTTCCGCCCTCCCACCGAGCACCCAAACGGCCTCCCCCTCGATCCCCCCCCTCACCAGCCCACGGCCCTCGAGGCCCGCCACTACACCGCAACCTATGCCCTCCACCGAGTCTCCAGCATGCGAAATATCCACCTCATGCTGCCCCCGACCTACAGAACCCACTGGGCCACCTTCGAGGAGATCAAGCGGGCCTGGCTCGAGAAGAAGCACGCCTGGATGTACGAGGCCGACCCCTTCCTCACCAAGCGCGAGCACGACCTAGCCCTCGCCAAAGCCGCGCGCGTGGCCGCCGCCTCCGGGACCTCCGGCTCCTCCTCCTCCGCCGCCGCCGCCACTCACGACCCTGGACCCCCTTCCTCCTCCCGCGGCTGGGCAACGGTCCCAATCGTCGACATGTCTGCCTCCAACCGCCGCACCATAGAGTCGCTCGTGCGGCGCCACCATGTCTGGAACCCGTCCGGCGTCGTCATGGCCGCTCCCGCGCGCACCGAAGCAATCACGGAGTTGGCAGGCCTTGGCTTCCGCCGCGCCCACGCCGAGGAGGCATGCGACTGGGCAAAGGACCGCGAGGAGGCGCTGGAGTGGCTGCTCGTGCATGTGCCCGAGGACGACCTCCCGGAGCGCTTCCTCCCGGGAAACTATGCGACGGGCGTGACGTTCCAGACGGACCTGCCCCTGGCCGTGGAGTATGCGGCGAAGCGCCTATGTCAAAATGGATACAGCGTTGATCTGTGTCGGGACGTGCTGATGCGGGTTGGCGGCGACGAGGCGCGCGCGACGGAGACACTCATGCATATCTTGCTGCACGGGGAGGAGGAAGGGGAGGGGGGCGCTGCGTCGCACCTCTACCACCACCAGCAGGCGGAGGAGGAGGAGGAGGACTTGATCAGTTTCGATGACCCGGTCGTGGACATCTGGCGCGAGGAGCAGGTATCGCTCGAGGCCATCTGGGGCGAGCGGTACACCCGCGTCTCCAATGTCCAGTTCCTTGTGCGCCTCGAGCTGCAGGACTTCTCCGAATTCGCAATCACCCTCGACCTACGGAAGCCCACCCCCCGCGGCCTCAACGGCGCATACCCGCACACGATCCCCGTCATCTCCCTCATTGAGGCCAGGAAGTCCACCGACACCGATACCGGCACCAGCACCTCCCAGGGCCTCCCCGCCCACGTAAAGCTCAGCATCATCCGCCGGACCGCCACCTTTGCCGAGACCCTCCGCGGCGAGATGATGGTCTTCTCCATCGTCGACTGGCTCGAGTCAAACTTCTCCCGCATCGTCGAGAACCCTGGCCGTCTCCGTGACGTTGCTGGTGCCGTCGCCGCCGGCGAAAAGAACCCCGAGACTACCACTACCACTACTACTACTACTACCACCACACTGCGAGTTGGCAGCGGGCAACAAGCAAAGAAGAGGCGCCCACGCCCACCAGTCGACTGGACGCCCGGCCACCCCGAATCACTGCGAATGTTCGAGGCGCGCTCCGCCCGGTGGCAGACGCAGCAGCAGCAACAGCGCATCGAGGCGCGCGTGCGCCTACCGGCCTGGAACCTACAGGAGGAGATCATCTCCGCCGTCGACGCCGCCCAGGTGACAATTATCTCCGGCGAGACGGGAAGCGGCAAGAGCACACAGTGCGTACAATTCCTACTAGACGACATGATCCTGCGGCGGCTGGGGCAGGCAGCCAACATCGTGTGCACGCAGCCGCGGCGGATCTCAGCACTGGGGCTTGCGGACCGTGTCGCGGAGGAGAGGTGCGGCGTGGTTGGCGACGAGGTCGGGTATGCAATCCGCGGCGAGTCCAGGCAGCGGGTGGGCGTCACCAGGATCACGTTTGTGACGACGGGGGTGCTACTGCGCAGGCTGCAGATGGGCGGTAAGCTTGAGGATGTGTCGCATGTTGTTGTCGACGAGGTGCATGAGCGGTCCCTGGACACGGACTTTCTCCTCATCCTGCTGAAGAGGATGCTGGCTGTGCGCGAGGACCTAAGGGTTGTGCTCATGAGCGCCACGCTGGATGCGGACGTCTTTGAAGAGTATTTTGGGGGCCCGGGGAAGGTGCGGAGGGTCGAGATTCAGGGGAGGACGTTCCCGGTGAAAGATTACTATCTCGACCAAGTCATTGTGAAGACGAGGTTTGACGCCGGCGGGAGGATCGCGGGTCAGGGTCAGGCCGCCGCCGCCGCCGCTGCAGCAAAGAACGTCAGTGTTGAAGACCTCCGTGGCCTAGACCCCAACGTGGGGAACATCATCCGCGGCCTCGGTGACCGCATCAACTATAACCTCATCGCCGCTACCGTCGCTCACATCGATGAGGAGCTCGATATAGAGGATGGTGCAATCTTAATTTTCCTGCCAGGTCAGTCATTTCCCACCCCCTTCCCCACCTCCTTCCTCTTTTGGTCCCATCATGGCGCATCACTCGGTCACTCGCTAACCAATGATCGCCCGTGCAGGAACCATGGAGATTCAGCGCTGCCTCGACGCAATCAAATACATACCCGATGGCTCCCACCGATTCCACGCCCTCCCACTGCACGCCTCCCTCTCCCCCTCCGAGCAACGCCGTGTCTTCGCCCCCCCGCCCCCCAACAAACGCAAGATCATCGCCGCCACAAACGTCGCCGAGACCTCAATCACCATTGACGACGTCGTGGCCGTCATCGACACCGGCCGCGTCAAAGAAACCTCCTACGACGCCGAAAACAACATGGTCAAGCTCCTCGAGACCTGGGCCTCCAAAGCCGCGTGCAAGCAGCGGCGCGGGCGCGCGGGCCGTGTCTCGGCCGGCGTCTGCTACAAGCTCTACACCCGCAACGCAGAGGCCAAGATGCCCGACCGACCCGAACCCGAGCTGCTGCGCGTCCCGCTGGAACAGACCTGCCTGGGCGTCAAGCACATGGGCGTCCGCGACGTACGGGCCTTCCTCGCCTCGGCCATCTCCCCGCCCGCCACCCTCGCCGTCGACGGGGCGCTGAACCTGCTGACGCGGATGGGCGCGCTGTCGGGCGACGAGCTGACGGCACTGGGAAAGCACATGGCCATGATCCCCGCGGACCTGCGCTGCAGCAAGCTCATGGTCTACGGCGCCATGTTTGGCTGTCTGGACGCCACCGTGGCCATCGCCAGCATCCTCACGGCGCGGTCCCCGTTCGCGGCCGTGCCCCTTGAGCACCGCGAGGCGGCAAAGTCGTCGCGCATGTCGTTTGCACCCGGCGCGGGCGACCTCCTGGGCGACCTGCGCGCGTTCGAGAAGTGGGGGGAGCTGCGCGGGGCGCTGGCCATCCGCGAGCTGCGCCGCTGGTGCGACGAGAACTTTGTCAGCCACCACACGTGCATGGACGTGCTCTCAAACATACAGCAGTACGTCGACGCCCTGAAGGACATTGGCTTCCTGCCCGGCCACTACGCGCCCTGGTCCGCCGGCGGCGCCGCCTACAACCGGCAGGGCGCCAACAGCGCGCTGCTGCGGGGCCTGATCGCGGGGGCCTTCTCGCCCGGTGTTGCGCGCGTCTCGGTCCCGGAGACACGGTTCGCGAATAGTGCTGTTGGCGCTGTCGCGCTGGACCCCGAGGCCCGCGCGGTCAAGTTTTGGGCGGAGGAGGGCGCGAGGGTGTTTATACATCCCGGGAGCACGCTGTTTGGCGCGGCGTCTGGCTGGGGCCGCGATGCATTTGTGAGTTACGTGGTGAAGGTTGGGACGGCGGCGGCGGCGGCGGAAGGGAAGGTGTATCTTCGGGAGTGTACCCGTGCGTCTCCCCCCCCAAATGAATCCCTAGTACTAGTGATATATAGCTAACATATACATGTAGCGGTCAACGCATACTCGCTGCTCCTGTTTGGCGGCGCGCTCGCCGTCGACACCATGGGGCGCGGCATCACGGTCGACGGGTGGCTGCGGCTGCGCGGGTGGGGCCGCATCGGCATGCTTGTGGCGCAGCTGAGGGGGATGCTGGACCGGGTGCTGGCGCGCAAGATCGAGGAGCCTGAGATGGACCTCTGTGGGAGCGAGGTTGTGGACTGCGCGAGGAGGCTGGTGGAGGGGAACGGTATGTGAGGTCATGATCAGGGAGGGCGTTGGGTAGCTTAGGTTTTTAGTTTAGAATGGAATATGCCTTTTTGTCGAGGCTGTTATCATCAGGACGGGAGGGTGGGGTGAAGTGATTATCTAGTCCTGTAGATCTCTCCGTAGTTCCGCGATCTTATAATAACACCACCGGCCCTCCTACATAGAGGGGATAGTCTACTACTCGGAGGTTAACACCGGGCTGCACACCAACCACCCTCTAGCTCTCCACACGCAATCACAACCCATCACTCGACGGCCGGTCATAGGTTCTCACTCGGCGTGCGGCTCAGTTAGGTGCCGCCGGCGGAGACATGTAGACGGGCGCAGCACGGTTGTAACGACAGGGTGGGGTCAGTAGTCAACCTCATCACGGGCTGTCTTGCAGCTAGAAATGACAGTCCAGTCCAGCCCTAGCTGCATGCCAGCTAGTGTTGGGCACGAGCCTGGCCTAAAGCTCGAGCTGGCCCGGATTGTGGGAGGAAGGTTCGATATGCTCGGGCTCAGGGATATAGCTCGAGCTCTCAAAGATGTAGCTAAAGATAGTCATATTTCATCCCCAGGCGGTTCTCAGAGGATCTATCCTTACAATTTTGCCAATACCAACCCATTACTAATTAGACTGCTCGAGCCGGCTTGCAATTGGGCTCGTGGGGGGAGAGCTCGAGGTAGCCCGGCTTGTGCCCAACGCTGGTGCCAGCCCTACCTTTGGATCGGCTACTGGCCCTAGTCGGTATCTAAGGTGGAGGTAACAAACACATGCTGAGTGACGACCCGCCGGGGCGTTACCGGTTGCGCGTGGCGGGTTGGGGTGGGGTGGGCCTGTAAACTGGGGCTGCGCTAGCCGCGGGTGCGTTGGCGGCGGTCTAGATCTATGGGGCGGTCACAGCTGCTCGGGGCGCCGCGCGGCCGGGGACTGTATATATGTATGTATATGTCACAGCAGTATGCAGGCACCACGATTACCCGCCGGCGGGGCTACTATATTACCATGGCCGCTGGGGGGTGGTACTTACTGTAGCGGTGATGCAATTCAGTTCACGGGCTTTGATGCATTGCCAAGAAATTACGGGCTGATAAGCTACAGCGGCACAAACGAAAGCACCGTGGCGTGGCCTAGTGGTAATACACTGGGCTTCGTCATATGACCACGACAGGTTCAAACCCTGGTGGGAGCAGTGATGAGAAAGCCCAACATGGTAGCGACGCTCTTGAGGGATGAGTACTTCTTCACGTAAGTCTTTTGTTGCCGGCTTTTTTTTGTCATTTAATTTATTTTTTTTTAGCCTTGGGTGCATCAGCAAGCTTTACAACTTATGTCTGGGGCCTCCTGGGCCTCCTTACAGTCCTGAATCTCCTGAAACTCTAAAAATATCAGGAGGCAGATATATGCAATCTTGCTGATGTGCTCTGTATGCCCTCGGCGGATGATGTGCCAGAGACTAGGGGCACCACCACTCGTGACCGCGAGTTGTTGCGAGTTGCGTCAGTTTTGATCCTCTCTCTACGGTACTACTACTACCTCGCGACCGCCAGTTGCAGGTGCTTCTCTACTTATCAAGTTCTCCTGGGCCTCTAGTACAGCGCTTAGTCAAATACCCCAGTCGGTCGTGCCCGACCAGCCATATTACAGAAACTTTCAAAGCGGATGTAATCCAGTAGTAACAATAGTGCCAGTACCGCCGGGGTCCAGCTGTTATGTTACCGTACCTGTTGTGGGGGCGGTGCTGCACATATCTCCTGGTCGGTATGGTAGCTGGGGCGGTGGCTGCGTCCTGTCTGTCTGGAGGATGTTTTCCGTTCGGGCAGGGCGGCACGCGTCCGTTGTTGGCCTGTTCTGGAGCTGCTCTGTTCACAGGCTATGATTATGTATAAAAGCCCAGAAGAGTGCACTAAAATACACTTGCACATAGTCCCATAGGATTCTAGATAAACCGCCCATCCACCCATACCCACAGCCCCCACCCCCCGGCCCCGGCCCTTCCCTGGCAGCTGAGGTCCCGTTATCAATAGCAATAAACCATGCATGTCTTGGGCGCTACGAAGCTGGTATTAGTAGTTAGTTATGAGGGAAGCTCCTAGACTTCTGGGGACGAGGGACGGGGACGGGGCGAGGACAGCGAGGGCTCTGTACGTCCCACAGTAACGCCCTCGTCCCCGCCCAGGACCCCCGGGCTGTGTCTGTGGTGCTTCCCGGACTGGACAGAGCAGAGCAGCACCAGGACCGCCGGGTATGTACATATAGCAGTAGGTAACAGGGGTAGCAGTGCCGGCGTCGCCAGGGTAGTAATATCTGAACCGTTCCAGGCTGTTGTAAACGGGCTAGTCGAGTCTCTGAGTGTACTATGAGAACAAGAGTAGTCGCCCGGCCCATAACGGTAATGTCCACGGCCATCCAGGCCTTGCTACAAGTAATTGATGGGGTTGGCCCTTGACCAGCATATACAAGGGTGGGGACCTATAACATAATAGCGGTCCCGGTCGACGAACCCTTTATTATAGAAGACTTGACTGTAGTTACAACGCCGACATGCAGGGCCCACTAACGGTTCGAACCCAACATGCGCCAGATACTACTACTCACCGGGAAGGGCACCAGCGGGCGTAGTAACTAACTGAGACAATCACACTCTCGGGACCTTTAAGATCTAGATACCGCAGGCAATGTACTTGTGGTATAAAAGAAGGCTAACAGCAACCCCCGGCCCTAGACTACGTCCCCCAGCCCACCCGGGACATTGAAACCCCCCGATTCACTTACACCCCCCTCCCCCTTACGTGGGTGGGGAAGGACGTACGCCCGGCCCGCACCAATCTGGGGTCCTACATATGTAACCCCCAAGCCCACCCAGCCTATTTGCGGATGAGTGGCCATACATACATATATCGTTCATATCACAAGAGGAACTCGAAGGTAGCTAGCTATAGGACCTATATATGGTACGTCCTGGCCGTACGCATAAACATTGTCTCGTCCGACGCGACCCGCACTTCAATTAGGTCTGCTCCACCCCCTACGTAGAGACAGCGGTGTAAGGTCTGGAACGCACTATAATGCCCGGTTTCTATGCCCAAGCCCCAGACAAGCGTGGCTCTATCACTGCGACTAGTCTCGGTTTCTGTGCCAATCAACAGTAGCCCCAGTCTTTCTGCCCGGTTTTATTCCGGCCCCGACAGCAGCTCACCAACGTCGCAAGGATATCTGGTAGCAGGGCCGGGCCGGGTGGGAACGAGCCTAGCTAGCTAGCTAGTCCGCCCTCTAGATCTACGAGGAGTACATGTACTTAAGTAGTTGTCTGCTCAACTAGCTACATACACATATATCGACCATCCCCACAAACCCAGCGCCATTATCCAAGCTAGTACAAGTACATACCACCACCATCTGGCCCCCTACCACTGAGTGTTTCCCGCTGGTTATGGCAGTGGGAGCAGGGCAACACCCCCATACATTACTACATTACTATAAACGCACCTCCTACACAAGCACACACCAAAGGACAGCTACCAAAGCACCCGACAGACGGTATGATCCACATCCCTCGACACTGCAGCTGTCTGTACGTTACCTACACAGCCCCAACCCCCCGCCCAAACACACAAGGAACCGGAAGTATAGCTACCACCTTAGGCACACTCAGCTCATCCCGCCAAAGCCTCACTAGGGCTAGGGTGGGCACTTGCTTTGTGAAGCCCGGGGTCGCTTCGGCCTATTTGGGCCAGGCCTTGTGACGGATAATATGGGCTGGGCCTCATGGGAATCAATGCCCGGGCTATTTGGGCCCGCAAAGAATCGGTATTACAGCTTGAATGTTGAAGATCATGCTATATTCTGTCACAACCTGACCTCTATACCCAGGCGTCCTCGGTCATGAATAGGGTAGATGTAATATTGGGCTCACCGGGCCCTGGGCCTGGCGTGTCCGGGTTTATGAACTTGGGCCGGGCCATGGGCTGCAACATTGGAGACCCTGAGCTGCTAAACAATTTATATTAGGTACATGTGTATACAATGAGAGTTATTAGGTCAGCTAGTTTATATATTAAGTTTAGTCATGAATTATCACTAGTGCGGTCGGCCTTAAATGACGCTCAACAGCCTAGCCCGAAGTCCCACTCTGAGCTTGCTTCGCTGCCTCATCTTCTGCCGCAAGTCCTCTGTTCGATGGTCCCATAACGCACTTTCCAGTAAGCCCATCGAACCTGGAGCCGTGAACTAGGAAACAAGTCAGCTACAATATCTTGGGGGGCCTAATGAATAGCGTACTTGGACAATCCCAACTCTTCTCCGATGCGTTCCACGCAACTATGCCATGCAAATGGGGACATATCGCCGAGAATTTAGTGACATTACCCTCGCCGTCCTTATACACCGCAATTGGCTTCCCAAGCTTCGATAGTCCTCCGTGCATAACCGCGCCTGAGCACGGAGGAATCTCCTCAATATCAGACACATCTGTGGCGAGATATCTCTTGTACTGCAGGTTCTGGTTAACGTTCTCCCTAATCATTTCCGGCACAGTTCTTGGCTTCGGCTTTCTCGAGGGGCTGTACAGCCCCGCCCAAGGGTTGTCAACACCCTCTATCAAATCACTCAGAAGCTTTCCAGCAATGACACCATGCGTGAGGCCGTTTCCGGAATCGCCAGTGTTGATATATACATTCTTATCTAAACCGGTATTGTGCCCGATGAAAGCCATGTAGTCGTTCGGCTCAACGATTTGGCCAGACCACTTGAACTCTACATCCTCAACGAAGGGGAAGTGTGCGCGGGTCCAATCGGCAAGTTTCTTATAGTGGGCTTCGTACCCTTCGGTGCTTTCCTGCCCGACTTTGTGGTCTTCGCCTCCGGTGATAATGTATTCGTACTTTGGATCCGGATGAGCCGTCTTTTTGACATAGACGTAGGGGTCACCGTTGTCGTAGATAAGTATGTCTTTGAAGGCTCCCTTGGGGGCCCTCATGGCAACACAGTACGTGCGGTAGAAGGCCTCTTTATCAATTACTTCAATTATGTGTAGTGGGACATTGGTAGCCATGATCATGTGTTTTGCGTCAATCTGATGGCCGCCTTCGGTGGTAACTGTGACGCCACTTCCACTATCTGTATGCTTTGACATGCGGGTGTGAGAATAGGCTTGGAATAGGCCCTTGTGCTTGGTTGATAACGATCTTAGGAGCCCGTTGAGGTACTTTGTGGGGTGAAAAGTCGCCTGCTTAGGCCACTCGAGGACAGCACCTGTGTAGGCCTCGCCAATGCGGCCTTTCTCGTTATAGGTTACGTTGATCCCAAGCTTTTTGCAGGCTTCGAGCTCTTGCGGGAGATCGTTCTTTGAGGAATAATCGGGATGTGTATCCGGTACTTCGACGATCTGGTACCCGGGGAGCATCCGATACTCACAGTCGATGCCCTCTGCGGCTGCAACTTCACCGATATGCTCAAGTGCGTACTGGTGAGAATCAAAAGCCTTTCTGGCTCCGTCTTCACCGAATGCTATATGAAACCCGCAATAAGAACATATTTCCCTACAAATATTTTCAATTCCGAACTACTTACTCTTGATCAACTCATAATAGTTATCATCTAGCGCGCTACTAAGATGCCCGGAAGTTCTTCCAGTTTCTCCAGACAGCACAGACCGTGCATCGATGAGCGTAACGGACATTCCCCTTTTGACACACTCGTACGCCGCGCTGATACCGGTAATTCCAGCGCCAACAACCAGCACCTCAGTACTGAGGTTCCTATCCAACTTTGGAAACCCTGGAAAGTTGCTGTAAGGCTCGGTGGCAAGCCATACTGGCTGCTTATAGCCCGAAGTATGGTCCATGCCATAGTTGTCCTTCATTGACTTTTGGTCATCAATCATTGTTGCCTGCTTTGCAAACCCTCTGGTAGTGATGTGGGAAGATATGATCTGGGTAACCCTAGGGGAGACTTTCCGTGTGGTTAAGGTGTGTCGGGTATTAGGTCTGGCCACGGTGCGTCGGACGGCGAACATTTTATCATATAGTGGAGCAGTGAGACAGTAGATCTATACACTTGTAAGTTATAGACCCCTAGAGTAGATGTATTTATGTGCTCATTTTTTCTCCCGTGGTATCTGTGAGCATAAATGATGACGTTAACAATCGTGGGATTGTGGATCGAAGGTAGGCATCCGTTCAAGCGTGTGTGCGCGGAGGTTTGTTCCGATGGCACCAGAGATCCCTATGCATGTATGTGCCACATAACAGAGGCGGCCGTATGCACAAAATGTCCGTGCAAACAAGGTACCGCATGGACTGAGGGCAACAGTGTCCGAAAATACACCCAGGAATCTACTGAATCTACTCTGCTCCTTTGTCGTCAATGGGTACATGCCTACATACCCAAGATTCATGTACTAAACCCAACAATTAGCAATGCTACTTGCAAAAAAAATAGGTAATCGAGTTTCAATAGCCTACAGACCATAACTAGACTATCGTGGTAGGGAGAATTTCTAATACCCTGCCTACCATTGGCTAGCTTTGCGTGAAATATCTCTGGTATACCGGGGTGTGGAAGCTTGAAGCTTACGCTGCTAGCTCACCTATCTGTTTGTACTGGGGGTGGAGGCTTTTCAGATGTAGTCATTTCTTCATCATCGAAAGGGTGAGTGATATCGGGTGAAATAAATGATGTCATGATATTGTTTGAGCACGGATTTGCCAAGACGTTACACGGACCACCTACGCACTGCCTACTCTAGTTTAACCTCATGCCAACAGCACTCACGAGCTTCAAAAATACGTGTACCTGAAGGAGCTCTATTTCCCCGAGTAACCGCGTATCAAAATTTTTAGACTACCGTGCGACTCGTATTTGCTGTGGGGCAACACAGGCTGTAGGCTAAGTGGTCTCTGAAGGAAACGAAAAGCATCGTTCCTGGAGCTATCTAACGAGGTAGGTCAAGGGTATCTATATCGAAACTGGCGCCGCAGCTCAACCCACCCCTCAATGGCCTCTAGGACAGCTGAGAAGCGCAAGACACCTAGCGATGAAGCCGACCGCGTCCAGGCCACTTCTTCCACCACGGAGGCCAAAAATGCATGTTCGTCCATCTCTCTGAAAATACATGCATGTGGACAGCATCTTCGTCAGTAGCTAACAACCCAAAAAACAGTTACTGCCTTGATGAACCGTCCCCCGTCACCTCCACCCGCCGAAAAAAAGCCTAAATACTTTGGTGGGCGCGACGGTCTCGGTGAATACCTATCAAAGCCAGAATCCTACCCACCAGCCGTCGTGATAGCGCACAACAGCGCATGCGTGTTCATCAAGGACCTCTTCCCCAAAGCTAGCATCCACGCTCTCCTACTCCCAAGAGACCCACAGAAGTGCCTAACGAACCCGTTTGACGCGTTTGAAGATGAGTTGTTCCTTGAAACGATTAAAAGTCAGGCCGAGACGCTCAAGAAGCTGGTGGCCAAGGACCTCAAGCGTCGGTATGGGAAGTTTTCAGAGAAGGATAGGAAGTTGGAGGAGTATGAGCAGCGGGAGGCCATGGGACAGCTTGTGGATGGTGATGTGAGGCCACAGGGGAGAGATTGGGAGAGTGAGGTGAAGGTCGGGTTTCATGCGGGGCCGAGCATGAATCATCTTCATATCCATGTGATATCGAGGGATAATTACTCAAGCTGTCTGAAGAAGCCATTGCATTACAGTATGCCACCTACCCTTCCTTCACTCTCGTCACCTTGTTTGATACCCGGCTTACAGTTCGTAGACTCTTTCAATACGCCCTTTTTTATAAACATCGAAGAGTTGCCTTTGAGCAAGTCTGAACGGGACTACAGGCAGAGCAGTAACACTAGAAAGCTACAGCTGTCACAGGAGTTTGAGTGCTGGAGGTGCGGCATGAACTTCAAGAGGTCGTTTGTGAAACTGAAGGAGCATCTAGAAATAGAGTTTGAGGCATGGAAGAAAGAGTAGGACCATAGGTTAGACCGATTGCCCCCATCATCGAGCACTGCAGGTATTTGGTTGTGCGGCGTGGGTTGGACTCGGGTACCGGAATCCACCCCGCAGATATTCTAAATGGCTTTAAATTTTGTGCCTTGGTGATGAATTACAGATCTTGCATGACAACGGCTCACCACACCAAATTTGGTAAAATATCTTTGAATAAAAGCTCTGTTTTTTAATATAGAGAAAAGAATAGATTCTGGGTAGAAGATATCTATATCTTTAATGCTCAATATTGAAGCAGAAATTTTCTCGGAGTTTTGTACTACGTATTGTAGTTGTATGGTCTTATTGGGGCTGTTTGGGATATACATCTCGACGCTACAAACCTTCCACGGGATGGCCTACATTGAAAGGGCAACCGGTCTCACGGATGCTCACTCGATTTTTAAAGCAATATATATCGGCTAGGGCTTGGCTTCGTTGGCCGGGGTGTACGTAACTTACAAGTACCTCAGAAACCTAGAGTACTGTATTCAGCCGCATCTGATGTTTGTGCTGCTACACGTGGCTCGGATTTAAAACAGGATGCCTGAATCTCACTGAGTCTTACTCAAACTACATGAACCATAAACCTCCAACAACACCAACTAGCACAACAGAAAGATTATATCAGAGAGCTTCAAGTCAATCCAACAAGGTAAGTATTCATGGAGTACAAACGTAGGCAGTCCCACTAATACAGCTAGTTATCAGACTACCCCCTCATCGCAATCGGATCCTTCTTGTTGGTCGCAGGCCGTTAGTTAATCATGCCGTTGCTAGCTCTGCCTAGAGAGATTCTTCTGGAGATCCTCGAGTGTCTCTCGAAAGCCACCAGCGATCCGGTTGTAGAATATTGGGAGCAGGAAAGCAAATTTAAACGCCGCAACATGCTTTGCGCTGGTGCAACATGCCGAACTCTAAGGGCTGCTTCGTTGCCTTACATCTACTCCGAGGTTACATTACAGGAGTCGGGAGCCTGTCTTCTCAGATTCTTATATGACTACAAATATATCCTCCCATACATTCGCAAACTCACTTACTATTATCATGAACTTTGTTCAACCCCTCCTCTTGAGGAACTTTTTCGGGATGTGCTTCCTCATTGCACAGGGTTACATAGCATAAGCGCTTTGGGCTGGCAAAGTATGGAATATGGTTTCAGTGCGCCTATGTCTCTGGAATGGATACCCTCAGAATCGAGACAGTCCCTCGAATGTCTGCACATCGAGACAGGTTTAAGGGATATGCTGGGGTGTCTACAGGCCGTTGCGAAAAGGTCTATGGAGAATAAAGAGTTTGGAAGACTGAAAGATTTGCGACTCGATTCTGTGATGGACCATGAAACCTATACGCCCGAATTTAATAATGAGGTTCTTAAACTTCTGGATCTTGAAACTTCGGGAAAGGTGGCCTTGGAAAAGTTACCACAGGTGCGGAGTTTACGGCTCGAGATGCATGCAGAATTCGGATTCGTTCCGGGACCGGGGATACTGTTCGCCAAAATGCTGCCGAATATCGAGTGCCTTTCCTTGAACAGTGCACGAAAGGTGACATGCACGATTTTGAACGCATATATTGACTTGAAAACAAAAATCACCGAACTTAATATCAAAGAACCCTTACGGGTCGAAAAATGTCCAGAGCATCTCTGCGAAATAATCTCCAAGTTATCTCACGGGCTTTCCAAACTCAATATTTCAATTGGTGTGGAGGTCGATTCGGTTTCAACATTCTGTCATGCTTTATTCAGAAACATCGCCGACTGGCCATTACTGGCCGACCTAACCCTCGAAGCAGACAGAGGATGCCTACAACATGAGGGACGCGCAGGTTTAGACCCAGGTCTAATGCACCATGCAATGACGGAGCTTATACGTACTCATCCACAAGTAAGAATACTGTTGAAGCAGGGAGCTGTCGCCCTTGTGGACTGTGAAGAGGGGCTCAAATATATTGCGCCGGTTGAGGCATTCGAAAATCTCCTTATACCACCCGAAATCCCTGGCCCTCTGTCCGAAATCAATTTTGATCTCGATATCGATTTTGACGATAACGATTATGAACATGATATCGAAGACACTATTGAAGACTACTACTCGGGGCAGGGGGATTTTGATGATGATATTAATTATGATAGTGAAGATACGTGGGGATATCATTATGAAGGCTGATATTGGATTTATAGGCTGGGTTTGTTCGCCATACCTTTCCCTTTTCCTTTTCCCTTTTTTTTTTTTTTTTGTGATTTCTATGGGGAACGAGTACATGTAATTTCTTTTCTGCTCGCTTAGTTACATGTGTTGTAAGAAAGGGATGTACACAGAGAAGGAATGGAAACGCTACTTCGTCACTAGCCCTGAGAACCTTTACTATGTCTTCATGTATTATATCAACCTCCCCAGCATTTCAAATCAATCTGGAGAATCAGCATCGGCGCAACTTGCTTTCTCCATCTTTGACTATCTAGTTGGGCTTTAGGACATCTAAGGCTACTTATAATACGGGATCTAGGCCGACGCATCCTTCACATCTGCCCAGACAATGTATTAGCAGGAAGATTCTCAAAAACTAGCTTCTTTGATGGCTTTTTTGTTGAAAGACGGAAGATAATTCTCGAAAGGGGCGGAAGACGTCTTGACCGTTCATATTAGCATGCCTGATAACAGGATTTTCCGAAGATCAGGAGGCGTTCTGTGTAGCCGCTACTAGTGATGGGCACGAGACAAAACGAGACAAGACTTGGACAGGTCTTGTCTTGTCTTGTATCTCTTAATTCCGGTCTCGAAAGGCTTGAGACAAGGTTCCAGTCTTGACAAAGCCTTGAGACTTCATGGCCCTGTAACTTTGCCGGAAACAGTGAGCCGGGGTTCTATTACCAAACCTTAATTGACCCTTGTTTGGGGGTGGTTTTAAATAACAAAAATGTCTCGAGACACCTCTGACCAGCCCTGCCCTGTCCCGCCCCGCTGCCCCCCGCCCCGTCTTGTTTTGCTCAAAGTCCCGAGATAATTTGTCTCGTGCCCATCGCTAGTGTAGCCTTTTCGTAATCTCTCAATATTTCGTTCCCCGCGGTCCATATCACTAAAGGCTCGGCTTGTAATACCTCTACAAGAAAGAGAGTGTGTGAGTGATCGAGGTAGGGAAAAGTATTGGTGGATGAACGGACCTCATGTGGGGAAGACCGGTTATATATATATATGGGATTTTTCAAGTGGGGCGAGATTGCATGGCTGGGCCCTCAACTTATAACTTGTAGGGGTACTCATCGGAACTTGAGCTGCCTGAATGAAATTGTTAGAGGGCACTCTTTTATCCAATTTCCACTCTCCGTCCTATAGCTACGGCTCTCTAGATCTAACTTGATATAGTCCAATATTTGCTTCCTGACACATATATCATTTATCAGATAAGAGAGCTATTACGCCTATAGCTCAACTTTGACTAGATCTAGGTTATGCGTACGTTCTAGATCTAGGAGATTCAACATTCACCCGGTTTTTATAAAGACAGCTACTGATAATGAGCTTCCTAGCGCTATCCTAACATAGGATATAAAACTAGCTTAACCTACCTTATGATATATCTACCCAAGATTTATGGCACAAATTTATAGAACCGGCCTTTAATTCGATGCTCTCTGGGCGGACATATTTTTTAGGTTCAGTTAATGAATTTAAATGAACAGCAAGGATCACAATAATATCGAGTGATAGAATATGACCTAGAATAATCCGAGGCTACTAATTAATTAGTACATATTGCGTTTAGGCACCTCAACTACATACACTCTGAGCCTAAAGCCTGGAAGGTACCCGAATATGCTTGTCGATAGAGCTATTGCAGTCAACGAGCCTCTAATATTCGCCACGTCTATCAGAATGGATACCGGATAGTGCATTGTCCACACACGAGTATTTGTAACTAGGGCCACGGGCAACGCTCCAAGATGTCGTCCAGATGAGACGGAAAGGACCGATGTATATACGTACATGTACTCCATATGTGTATACCCAAGTTTTAAGCCAAATCACCAGCTTCCAGGTAAATGACACGTACCTCTCAGGACAACTTATCAGCTCCTGGGCTACATGTAGTCTCCCGATAGCATATATACGATGCACTGACTGATTTGAATTGACTTCTGAACCGATTCACTCATGTCTGGTGTGCGCACTATCAATCGCAACTCTATCCTAAAGGTTGAAATGACCATACACTACATACGGAATCTATAATATATATAGAGAGTTGTACAGAACGAACGCTCGCATCACTACTTCCTAGGAGAGTCGTCACTAGTATATTCTTTATATCCTCCGAAATCCTTTAACTACAGGGCTATTGATCATTGGCAGGCAGTTTTGTCTTGGCATTACGCCATGCGGCAAATTCCACCCTCATCTGCACTTTTCACGTTCAGGATCTCTTTGATCGATACATACGCTCAAGTCAATCCAGCTTATATTTCTCGACCATGGGTGAAACATAGCCCCGTTGTACTACACAGACGATGAGGTTAAGCGAACACAACGCCAATCATCGCCCAAAGACCCTTGTGTCACATCAGTGCTTAAGTACATACCACAAGAAGTCCTGTAGTAGGCACATATCATTCGACCGAATATGATGTAGGGGATGGTGTTGGAGTATCAGGTGGGATTGGTTGGAGTAAGTGAGTAGGTACTCTCTCTCATGTGGCAGACCAATATTCCTTATCTCTATGTAGGTATCTCTACATGTAGATACACACACTCCATGTACCCCAACATCACGTTGATTTTTAGGCCCCCGATCTCACTTCAGCCCATTAACTACATATAGGTTCGCGAAGGGGCCTGATAATGTTATCCAGTTCTCTTATGTATGTTCTACCAGATGTTTCCTTTAAAAAGATCTATGGTGTGCTAAGATAGAGCAAAGTTTTCGGTGAATGTCCAAGACTGGTAAGTGCTCTGATAGATGCTTGACTGAAATAAAGTACATGCGGCCAGCTCCAAAACTAGAATAATAACTTTCCACACTAGTGCGCCGAGCGAACAGACAGAACGTGCGATCTGATCGGCGCCAGCGGCCTCACATCACGTTTCTAGAGTTGCCATACACATGTGCACATGCCTATAGAGAAAAAGAAAATATATACCCTCCAAAACTAATTCTGTGCAAGCCTTCTCTAGCGATAATTCTCTTAGCCTCACGAACTAGTGGAGATGGGCCCAATAGCTTTAGAGTAAAGCTTGCCATAGCCCCGCCCTTTCGAGATTTACTTACATGTCACATTTTCGGGATTCTCCTTGACTTTCAAAGACAAACTTTACCAAAAAGTAGAATATGATATTCATAATTTATTACGAGAAACGATCATTCACAACATCTCCTATGCTCGGTACCCCACTCGTATATATACCACAGGTCTATAGAGAATCCATTTCAATATATAAAGGGCTGAAGGAACCCCCTCTAATTTCCAACGCTGTGATATCAAACAACCACAACCATGAAGCTCCCAAGTCTATTTTCCCGTGCGGTACTAACCTTTACCCTCCTTACACTTAGTACTTGCCAGGATGCCGGAACCGTATCATTTCCTATTACAACAACCATCACTTCGGGACCAAACCCAGTAACTCTTACCCTTACAGGGCCTACATTTGTAACCTCTTACATCGTCTCCAAACCTACCACCCTGGGACCAGCAACGGCTCCGCCTTTTGTGACCGCACCTACAACAGTTGTCTTTGAAAACGAACTATACACGGTGACAGCTACTTTCACCTCGGGCCAAACCGTTCCCTCTAATGCCTTTGTCTTGACACCGGCCCCAACATGGACTACAGTAACAATACAACCCGGTGGGGCAGAGACAGCTGAGGACACTCTTACAAGTCTAAAATACACAACAACATATGGATGGAGCTATGATCCAGATGTCACGATAACAACCAAGGTTATACCCTGTCATGTTAATGGCATATACGGAGATTGAAAGCTTATATGTACAATAGTCCACACATACCTCCAACTCAGAATCATCAGATTCGAATTCAAAAGACTCTAATGACAAGTTTAATCTTGGCCTATGGCTGCCAATTATTCTTCTCACGATGTTCACTTTTATTATAGTCCCGGTGGCGTGCATTGTATGGATGTGGGGTGGTTTCAAGCGTAGAACACCACCACCAGATGATTGTGCAAAAAGCCAATCGGAAAAGTCTGTTGATGATTCAGATATCTGTTAGTATAGCGACGGCGGGGGGTTTTTTTTTTTCTTGTCTTTTGACGGGGGGAGGAATTTTATGAATGACGACATTAATGACAACATGGCGTTTTATTTGGCCCTATTTGATAGTACCAGCTTGCTAAGGAGCCCCTTCAGTCACGGGTTTCTTTTAAATATTTGTACAGTGTTTGATATCTATCGCTTCTAATATTTCTTATATTTATTGGTCCCAATATCCTTTTTATTTCTATCCTAATTAACTAATTGAATTGACCTGATCTGATTTGGTATGTAAGAAAGCCAAACACACGCAGCGAAAAAGAAAAGACGAGGTGGGGGGTGGGGGTGTACCTTCTTTCCTTACTGTAGTTCATGGATCATCACTCGTTTATAATTAATACCTCTACTTAACATTTAGGTAATTACTTTATTATCCCATCGTCCGTACTCAGTAAGATCTGACCCCCCCCCCGGAGAAAAAAAAAGGAAAAAAGAAAAAAAAGCAAGTCTAGTACAGTGTGGCTTTACTTACAGATCTCGTTATCTCTCTTATCAAATAACTGATCTCCCATGCAAATCCCGTTCCTCTACTATCTGGCGGATTTGTGTACTCGTGCGTTAATTAGATGGTCGGAAATTATTACACTTATCAAAATTTCCGACCTTTTAATTAACGACTACATGTATGCAAGTAAGACCTTTGGAGAATCTCTCTCATGCATTAACGTGCCCTCTCCAGGAAGTGATTGACCAAAACATAATAGAGCAGCAACGTGCGAATCTTATAGCATATCTAAGTTCTCCAAAGGGTGATAAGGTCTTACACATCCGCCAGATAGGAGGGTCACCTGGGATATAACACGCGCGCAGGAAAACGAGGTCTCAAATACCGGCCAACAGAATCTCAAATAAATAATATGTGCATACCCCATCGAGGCAAGATCGGCACCCAACAAACCCTGAGACATATACGAAGCAGGTTGGTTTCATCTAATTGTCTGAGGATTTGGGTTGCTATGCAGTACTGCATGAACCCCTGGCCCCTAATAAGAAATACATGTATTCACAAGTGATCACTCGCACGCAGTCGGCGCTAGCCGGCTTCTACTATACACATGCATGTATGTAGCTAGTATCAGACTAACTATATTCGCTAGTTACTAATTCTCACCCGGGCAAACATTCGTTGGTTCAGTTAATTGACCGCATGATTCGGAGGAGCAAGCATGAACCCCAGTATCCATTCGGTCCTTGCAAGACCCTACGGTATGCGCTGAGTAACCAAGATCAAGAGGAAAGCGAAATTGCAAAAATATATACTTCCACATATTGTAGACAATTCAAATCTGCATATAGATAGCCAAGTACCTAGTAGCCACTAGTGATAACCCTCATATCAAAAGGTAAAATTACTATCATAGAGAAGATATGTTACGTAGTGCGTAACTAGACAAAGGAGTTTAGGGGAAGAAAAGAACAAAAAAAAAAAGAAAAAAACTCCATCTCCCGAGATAAATAAAACACAATGGAACAAAAAAGGATAATAAAAGAGTGAGGGACCACTATTTCTTTTTGTTACGCATCACCGGCCCAACCCCTGAACCAACCCCAAAGCAACTAGACATCCAGCCGTGAATATGAAAACCAGGTAAAAAAAAAAAAGTCAGTAAAGAATAAAACTGGCCCAAGATTCAGGTTTAGTAGCCCTCTACTAATTCAACAAACTTGCCAGACCTCTCGCCATCTTTCTACTTGTAGTTGTTGTATTGGTGAAGGTCAAATCACCCATCTCGCACCAGTTGCTGACCGGCAAACAGTTAATGTATTTGCACCATGAACACTTCTTATCGTATAGGTAAAAGTTGTTGATCAATACAATGGTTAAGATGAGTGCTAGTGTCAGGGCAGCTGCGCGGGCAATCCAGAAAGCCCACCAAAGCGGCTTGCGGCCCTTGAAGAACCCGGCGGGGGACTTGATGAAGGCAGGCGCACTGTGTCCCTGTGTGGCGGATGAACCCCCCTCCGTGTTGGCACCGTGCATATACGCGGGAGTCATAGGAGTGTATGGTGGGTCGCCGGCACCAATCTTACGGCGGAGACCAATGGGGGAGTGGAGAACTGCGATACCAAGGATAAGACCCATGATGAAGCCACCGATATGGGAGAAGTTGTCGAGCCCTGGGAGAAGGCCAATGGCAAAGCCAAGACATACATCAAGAAGAAGGAAAAGTAATTCCTTCATTGGTGACTGTCGGTTACTCCAGTTCCAGCAAAGATCCAAGAACAAGAGCGCAAGTATGCCATAAAGAGAACCAGAACAACCACTACAAAAGGTTAGTGGGGTAAAATGCAAGGTATGAATGTGAAACATACGTTGAAGGTGCGCCTAACGGGGCATAGTTGCCGCCCAGAACAAATCCGAAAATCCCCGATGCAAAATAGCACAATCCGAATCTGATAGGACCGATTTCGCGTTCCATATCGACTCCAATTATGAGCTGGAATAACATATTAAAGCAAATATGAATAACCCCTGCGTGCAAAAATATAGGCACAATGAAGCGCCACCATTGATCGGGCTCGCTGCCCGACGAGTTTCCGCCCAGAATACCTTTTGGAATGGCATCACCCCCAAAACCACATAATTGCGCGAGAGTGCAGTTGGAAGTGCTTGTGGTTGTCGATGGGCATGGGAACAGGAGTGGGTCCGCGCCAGTATCGGTGTAACCTTCAATAATCTTCATGCAAGGTACAAACCGTGCGCCCATATTGATGAGTACCTCTGTTGAAGGCCCAATCATAGGGTTAAACTGCGGCTTGATCATGATCGGACTTCCGGTTAGGGTAGCATTTCGCGCGATCTCGGCAATAAATACCGAAATCTGGACGGCAGACAATATCCAACAAAACCATGGTCTCCTGCGATTACCCGAGAACAGTCCTGATTTTCGCTTATGTTTATTGCTACCCACCATTCCTATGCCGGCTTCTGCAGCAGACATAGGCTGCTGGTACTGCTGTGGCCGGGTGTCATGCAATGGGATTCCATCATTATACGGTTGCTGCTTATCATAATCGCTGGAGTATGAGTTGTTGTGCGATAGTGAGGGAGAGTGAGCAGGCGGGTGGTACGATGTATCTACATCAATAGACTGCGACGAGTGGTGACGCCCATAAAAGTCATCGGTGTAACCGATACCACCATGGGTAGGTGGAAATGTGGGTTGGTTAGGCAAAGGCTTATTGATGGGCGAGACTGTTGAGTGTGTAGGAGCAGGCGATGAGGAGGGATGAGGGGGGGTTTGGCTTGGGGGGAAATTCGTGTTGATTGGCGCTGGGCCAGAGTTGTAGTACTCAGCGGCCGACATGACTGAAGTTGAGTGAGGTGAAGTGAGAATATGTGGATCCTCTGTCCTCTTCTTATTATGCGAAGGGTAAGCCCAGGGTAGTCGTGTTGTTATGTATGTATGTGTATGATGATGAGAATAGAAGAAGGCTTAGAGGGGATGGTAGTAGTTCTTCTACCTAGGTGAGTCGTCAGCGTTTAAAGTCCAAAATGTTGCGTGACCAATCACCGGCAGCCAACTTGAAACAGGATAGCGATACAAGATGGGACTACCGAGAAATTTGGTAAGAAATACAGGGGGTGATAGTTCGAACACCAACACCAGTATCGAGGGCTTTCTTTGACTTTGAGATTGATCGATTGATGGGGGGGATATTCGCTTACCTCTTGTTTAATTCTGCTGACACACAATTGTTGCTACACTTAACACACGTGAGTCTAGAGAATCTTAAAGAAAGCAGTTGGCCTGAAGGGCAAACAATCAAGTGACAATCAAGGCCTTTTTTTTTTTTTTTTATTGATTTTGAAAGAGTGAGAAACGGCACCTGTAGTTCTAGGTGTCAGCGGGATGCCCTTCGTTCTAAATAGTATTTCGACTGGAGCCCCTCACCTGGCCCGAATTAAACGATCGACACAGTCAATAAATAAATGCACTGCACAGTTACGTTGTGCAGACAGGGGAGGGAATGTATTGTAAAGGAATGGATCAGACGAACGGCAGTAAAGAGTAGTGGTGATAGAGAAAACGAGAGAGGTAATGCTTGGTTTCCCTTGTCCCTGCCATAGCAACAACGGGTGATTGATTCGCGTCCATCAAGGCAACGCTACCTGTTTCTAGCGGAAGCCTCCCCCCCGATTTGCATCTTGGCTTGTCGGCCGGGCTGTGCAACAAGAAAGAAAAGAAAAGCACTAACTTAGTCCCAAAATACATACCAAAAATAACCCGACTTTCGTCATCACAATACCATTGTTTCTTTGACAGGAGAGGCTGAGGAGGCTTTTGAGGGCAAGCTTCGGCTCACTGAACATGCATAATCGAATCTAAGCTATCCCTCCTGCATTAAAAAAACAAAAATAATATAAATCTACATTATACGGAGCTGTTCACCGGCCTTCCGATCCCCCAACGGTTTCCTTCGCCGTAAGATACTGTATCGAATTGTATGTAAATACTCGAACGCTTTCATAGGCATCGCGTTACCCACTGCTGTACTCAGTCCTACACCACATATGCAACTCTCCCCCCCTGGTGGTTTTCCAACTCCTGATCTCCCACACACACACCCCAACCCCCCCCCCCCCATCACTCGAGTGGGAATCCATCTAGAAGCCTTTTCTTCGGGACCTTTCTGGAATAGAACACATCCCTTAAACCAACTAGGTGTTCTGAGTTAAACCTAGAGCTTGAAAAAGTCCCATTCGCAAACATTGGACCGATGGACTCGCCAATACTCTCGCCAACGGTTCCACGTCACCGGTCGAAAACCCGTTTATCCTGTCGTCGGATCGATAGGTTGTGCTGCAGCCTCTTGTGCTATTTCCCTCTTGTCTTTATATCCGGAGTATCGACTTGGGCCGTTTACACATACTCTTATAGCATCTGCTGGAATAATATCGCTGGAGTAAAAGGTATCACATTGTCCCTGTGCTGAAGAGCTTCTTCCTCGGGGATCGACGTTATTCCCCAGGGATTATTTGCTGATCTCACGGACCCCCATAGGCATTTTTCTTTGTTTCTTGGGTCTAACCCTCTACTTCCTCTTAAACTGGTCCTATTTTACAGCAGTGTTTACGAGCCCGGGATCACCACTCGATAATGTGACCATCTACTTCTATTGCCTATTGTGAGAGAGATCTAACAGTTCCTAGAAACACGCCTATAGCTCCCTCCCCACTACCGAGACGTCTACAGGTTCTTCTATAACAGTTAAATCGTCTGGGCAAGCCCGCTTCTGCAAAAAATGTCAATGCTACAAACCAGACCGCACCCACCACTGCAGCTCGTGCAAGACTTGTGTCCTCAAAATGGACCACCATTGCCCGTGGCTCGCGAACTGCCTCGGAATGTTCAATTACAAAGCGTTCTTATTATTCTTGATTTACACATCTGTGTTTTGCATTCTTTGTTTCGTAGTTAGCTCAGCGTATGTCTACGAGGAGCTACTGAGTTCAAATGCGACTAGTAAATACCCAGTTGATGACTTCACACCGGTGAACTGGGTCTTACTGGCAGTTATTTCGGGAATTATTGGGTTGGTACTCAGCGGATTTACCATTTGGCATCTCACTCTTGTAGGCTCGGGAATGACAACTATCGAGTCTTTGGAGAAAGCGCGATACACGACACCGACCCTTTCGCGCACTGGGGTTACCCCGGCACTTGGTGCACATCACCTCTATGACAACCCAGAAAACGACCCAGCATTCGACTATGCTGCCGAGCGAGAAAGCGAGCGAGATCGAGAGTTTCGTCGCTACAACTCTTATATCCTCGAGGAATCCACCAAGAAGCTCCCCCACCCATTTGATCTCGGGAGATCGCGCAACTTTCGCTCTGTATTTGGCCCACGGGAAGAGTGGTGGAAGTGGTTCATCCCGCGCTTCTCAGGAGTCGGGGATGGGTGGAACTGGGAGACAAGCAATGAATGGCGCATCGCCGCCGAGGCAGTAAGGGTTGAGAGAGAGCGCATGGGGCTTGACCAAGGTGAGGAGCGAAATGGATGGCCTGGCGCAAATCTCTATGCAGCTGAAGGAAGGACTTGGAACGGTGGTAATCCGAACGGGCTCGTCCGCCATGCGGGTGAAATAAAGCCAAGCAAGGCCGAGAGGATATTAGGCAAGCTGCCAGGTACCTACAGTGATGGCGAAAATGTGCCGCTACAAAGAATGAATCGGGCTCCAGATGATATCAGCAGCGATGAAGAGGACGATGAGAGAATTGACCTGGAGGCTGGGTTAGCTGCCGCAAGAAAGGCGAAGATGGAACCTAGGAGCGCGGGAACCGGAAATGTAGGGTGGGCAAGCTGGGGAAGAGATAGTGCTGAGAGATGGTAGATATGAACTGGGAATGTTTCAGGTACAAAATCTTTCCTATGGGTAGGTGGGGTGGTTGTGGTGGTATCATTTGCGTTTGGCGTTTGCGATTGTCTTTTTGTATTGCTTTCTGGTATCTTTCTTTATTACTCTGTCATGATTAGCAGTTGTTGTTCTATAGGAGCCTTTGTATCAATACCCACTTAAAATGTAGTTAGACCAGGATGTTAAAAGTCAGTAACGGGCGGAATACCGGGGGTTGTGGTGGCCAGGGTTTTTGTATTCGTATTTTCCCATCTCCTCCTAACCGCTAACTAATACTGAACCTCTTACTCTTTGAGTTCAATACCTTCTAGTAGCAAAGATACTTACAAAACACTTTTCATTTAGATTATCATGGCCTCTTTCTCGCCAGGACTGCCGCGGGCAGGGGTATATCGATAAGATAATGATTTCTCACCAAAGATGCACCTACCCTTTTTGTGGCGGAGCAGCACGGCGAGTGATACTTCAAGACGCAGTACGCGCGTCAGCGAAAAGGAATTTTTTTTTTCCCTAGTAAGCAGCAGCCTTGTGGGGTGATAGATAAGTAAGTACATGTACACAGCTGGCAGTGCATTCCTGAGGACCGGACTGTCAAAAATAAGATACGTACTAATGTAGCCTAAGTATTTATCCCTTCGAGGAAGCATCTATCTCTCCCTCCCCTTCGGCGGTCACGATCCCTGGCCAGAGTGCGGTCTTGTGGCCGTGTGAGGGTTGCTGGGGCACACCGGGCCTCTCATTGACAGACAGTACAGCCGAGCCCCTGGAAACTCCGAGTGATGGATCGGGGACCCTCCCTTCTGTGGGTTGGCCAATACTTACATATCTGCTACTCTATCGTTATCCGGCTAGATGCGGTGTACAGTGTGGGGCGGGGTCTAACGTATATAAGGGATATATGTGCCCCAGTTGTGTTGACGTTGACGTCTCCCGGGGTGGTTGGCCATGGGTTGAGACTACATTCCTGTCATATTGGTTCAGCTCAAGGCCAAAGAAGGAGGGGGTGGAGAGCTACATGTAGGTTTGAGTACCATGGAAACATTTTCGGTCGTCTGGGCTGCTAGCTCCCAACGTCCAAGAGAGCGACTTTGGGGTTTGTCCCCAGCTAGACGTGGTCTTGTGTACATGTATATAGTATACGTTTATGTAAGCTTTATGCGTCCAAGTACACTCAAAGAAGGAACCCACCAGGCTGCACTGGCACCATGGCATTTTCTTCCAGATAATCCCCCACCTAGCTACATTATGAAGTAGATTTCAGATACCCCTACTTCAAGCCAATGCAAGCAGGCCGCCGTGAGTCCTCGTCTCTATATCAATGTGGTCGAACAGTATTAATTAGTAGCGGTTATATACATGCAGTGTCAACGCCTTAGTCTACTAAGTTACCAGAACCAGGACTACGGTCTCCCTGTAAGTTCATTAGGTAGTTTTTTTTTAGTTTTTTTTTCAGATATTCCAAGGCTAGCTGCTACTGGCTAGACCTGTCCCCTCGTGCCCTATGGTGCAGGCCCATTACCCGAATAGAAGGCCCGTCACACAAGACGTTGAAATCCCCATATCTGGTTGCTTGTCTTGAATACGCCCCTCTTGAAAAGGCAACTTCGACGTCGTGTGTGACGGGCCCTCTATTCGAAGTTAGTACGGTACCTTATTTGTAGTTCATGGGTTCCCCCGCGCCCAGGTCTTCATTTCTAGCACCCATAATGGCTACCAAACCCGTCTCAAACTTTTTCTAAGAGTGACGGGAAGAGACCTGGACAGCCCCATCTCGTCTTCTATGAACGGAGTCTCGGAATTCTTCCAATGTAACTTTGATACATGCTAGAAGTACTGAGGGGGGTCTATAAACCCGCCGTGAGAAATCGGAAGTAAACTTGGGGCCGACAAAGTCCCGGGACCTCAATGGCTGGACTTGTCTTTTCTCTCTCGTGTCCATCAACTACCACCGCAATTGCAACCACCTTATTAAATACAAAAGCAGCAATATACAAAGTGGGGAAAGCGCTGCAGAGAGATATGCTACGCCAATCGTTGGGCTCGGGGGGGGGGGGGGTTCCTAAGGATCTCGCACTTGGAGTACCACCCCCGGCCTCCATCTCGGGACGGATCTAGTCCGGGTGTTTATTATTTTACACTACTATGACGTCCCGCGAGTTGGTCGGGCTAGTCGGGCTTGGCGTGGGCCATAAACATTGCCGATCGTTTATCTCATAGCAGCGCTCTCTCGTGGTCGGTCTGTCGTGCGGTGTGCCTGGGTGTGATGTTCGCCCTTTGTCGTAGACGTAGACCAGCGGCGAGCGTCCACCCAGGATTTGGCGGGTAGCAACCGTGGGCCGTGGGCAAGCTGGTCTGTACGTATATAGGCGCAATACATGTTAGTAAGAAGACTTCTCCTCCTCTCCCGGAGTCCTCTTCGGTATATAAATACATAGCAGCTATCATAGAATCTGGCTACCTGCTGTTGAGCCACCCCAGTGGGAGTGACTTACAGCGAGTGAAACCTGGAGCCATAGGTATTCTACTTACGGTTCTGTAGTAGATACATACATACCGCAGACGGCACTCCAAAGGGCTAAAACCGCTAGGATAGTAGCCATACCTCCTCATACAGAATCTCGGCTACCGCCGCGTTGGGACGGGTGGCGCCCATGTGGGACTTAGTGGTGGTGTTGAGAATGCGAGTGATATCCGGTGAAGAAACCCCCAGGTATTTCTCTAATCCCTTACGAAAGTGCTGACCCACAAAAAATGAAAGAAAAAAAAAATTGGTGTGGCCTTACTAACAGCTCTTGCTATCTCTCTTATCAAATAATAGATCTGCCATACAAGTCTAATCTCGCTATTATAGGGGGCCATCCACCATATCAACGTACCGTATTACTCCACTGGAAGAGACCAGCAGCAACCACTCTCCTCACCGCGTAAGCCCCAGAAACCAGCGTTCATTCTACGCCGTAATTTTACCCGTATCCGCCGGTAGATGGTCGCGTGGGTGGGAAACGCCTCCTGCCAGCAGGCCATTTCTGTAGGACGCCAACAGGCATAGATTAATCAATAACTGAGTAACCCTTTTGCCCGCTCAGGCCAGTTCCCGTTATCTATCATACTCACCCACAAGGCCCCACAACATACGTGCTGGACTGTGTGAAGAGAGAGAGCAGCCTCTTCCAATAGAACAATACTGTAACTGTAACTGTAATGTGAATCATCCCCATCCATCCATACGTAAGTAGTAGCACAATTCCACGACCGGCAGCACACGAGCCAATCAGGAAACAAAGATCATGGGATCAACCGATCCGTTACCCCTTCCGGTCAGGTACTCCCGCACGGAGCCAACCAGCGCAGCCCCTTGCATGCAATAACAACAACAAGAAAGGTCAAGGTAGAACAGACAGCTGCCTAGCTACTGAAACTGGAAACTGGAAACAATTCAGGCAACCCACTGGCTGGGGGTGTATATATACACCCACTCGCTCCTTGCTGGGCGGAAAAGAGACAGGAAGTTCATCTATAGATAGATAGCCTTTGAGCCTTATTTTATACCTTATTTTACATACCTAGCTTTCAAGCTCTGCGTTCCAGCCCCCAGCTCCCAGCTCCCAGCTCTCTACTCCCAGCTCTCAGCTCTCAGCTCTCCAGCTGTCCTAAGCTCTCCACCCAGCTCCCTCCTCCATCCCAACCAGTGAGCCCACGCTCCCCACCCCTAACCCACCCCTAAACCCACCCACCACCACCACCACCACCACAATGCTCGGCCTCTGCGGCGTAGCCGCCAGCGTCGTCGCCTCCTCCGCCGTCGGCGCCGCAGCAATCGGCTCAATCCCGGCAGCCCTCGGCGCCGTCGGCTTCGGCTCCACGGGCGTGGTCGCGGGCAGCGCCGCCGCCGCAGCCCAAGCAGGCATGGGGGGCACCATCGCGGCCGGCAGCCTGTTCGCCACCGCGCAGAGCGTGGCCATGGGCGGCGCCTTGGCCGTCACGCTTGGGGCCGTCGGCACCGCTATGGCTGTTGGCGCGGGCGCGGGGACCGTCGCGATCGGCGCTGCGCATGTCGTGGGCTTTTTGTGTTAGTTGCGTGTTTCGGTTTCGGTTTTCGTGTCCTCTCTTGTGCTGCGGGTTTTTTTTTTTTTTTGTTGGCATCGTTGGTTGTATCCAGCCCTTAGGCTATGGCAATATCTTGTGCGGTTTGTAGGATTGTAGTTTGGTGTTGAGCCCGGTCAGGGGGAATAATTACTTATAGCTAGTAGCTAATGGATAATTACGTTTTTTAACTTCCTCCCTCTGTCTTCTGTCTTCCGTCCCCACATAAAGAACCATCACCATCACAATGCTGCCCGGCGGAGCTTTGACACACCAATTAATCGATCTCGCGCCATCAATCTCCTACTGCTGGGGGACGTTAAGGGGCGATAACAAGGCCCGGCAAACCCTAGAGGGATTCATCCCGCCGGCGAAGCTGTTTACCAGACCGAAGGCACTGCACTGCGAGCTATAGGGGCTCCAAGAGCACAGGCTGTGTTACATATCTAAAGAATAGAGATAGATGGATAAGGACATGCCCTGTTAATCATTAGGTGCACGCGTGTATGAAGTAATAAATAAAATAAATAATTAGGTGCACGCGTGGTTGTTCCGTTTGGTAGTAGCCATGACCGAGTGATACCCCATGACTCCACAACTTATATTTATTCACACCTCATACGTGCGTGCAACCCCCGTAGGTTATGGCGACCGCCCCCCGAAAGTGGTGTAATGACTCACAAATCTACACATCTAAATCTACAAACTCTCAATCACAAACGACAAGCACGTGGTTTCAATTCGATTTATTCAATTCGTAGCTTGTATCCTATTTATCTACGTATTTGTATTCTCACATGATTACCATATGATCATACCTCCCCACGAAAGGGGTCCCATCTAGAAGAGAAGCCCTCCAGTCAGCTTGTTGGTCGCAGCGGTAGCCTGTGCAGTCTTGCTGATGCCGCAGCTGCCAGACTCCATATGCTGCAGAAGCGCCGACGAGGACTTATAGCGGTCGCAGCAAGTTGGGCAACTACACCCCATCGTCAGCCTCCTACCCACTCACACAGAAGCAGAAAGACACAATACTCACCGGAAAACCTTCCTCGCATGCGCCGAGCTCTTGACATGCTGCAGGATCTGCCCCGCCTTGCCAAACCTCTTCCTGCACGCCCCAATACTACACACAAACATGCCCTCCTTTGGCCTCCAGTAATCTGCCATATCCGACAGCGTCCACTCCTTCCCCTCGGCGCCGATGCCATCCGTATAGTCGAGCACCGATGGCCCCATCTTGCTCTCCTTCTCTCCACCTTCGCCCGCAACCCCCTCACGCCACACATGGGTGCTGGTCGTGGCCGGCTTTGGGGCCTCGGGCTCTTCGGCGGCAGCGGCGGCCGCGGCCGCGGATGCTGGGTCGTGAGAGGTAATTATGCGCTGAGCGAGAGCGGCAGAGCCAAGCCCGCGGGTGCAGAAGTCCGACTCGATGTGCTGCGCGATGCCGGAGGCGTTGTTGAAGTACGCGTTACAGCCTGGGCAGCGAATCTTCTGCGCAACGCGGTGCATCTGTTGTTCTCCCTGTCAACAACCCTGTTCTCCTCCTCCTCCTCCTCCTCTACTGTTACATACCTGTTTACGATGCCCCTCGAGCCCACCCTTACTCCCAAACTCGCGGAAGCAGTCCATGCAGACGATGTGACGGGGGCTCTTGATAACGTGCATCTTGAGCTCGCGGTCGTCGTCAAAGTCGCGGTCGCACGGACCGCAGTATGCGTGGGTGTCGGCGTTGGCCTTTTTGTGGGCGCGGAGGTCGGCACCAGACTTGAAGCCGAGGTTGCACTCGCCGCATTGGTGCGGGGAGGTGAAGGTTGATGAGAGCGGGGTGCCAGTAGGAGGGGATGAGGAGGGGATGACGATCTCGTCGTCGCTGTAGATGTCGGAGTCGTCCGAGTTGTCGTGGTTGATACGTCTGTAGGTAGAGTATTAGTGAGGAGAGAGATACACCAAGTGAAGGGGAGCTGGACTCACTCCCAGGAGGGTCTGGTGGGCATTGTGGGCGGTGGATTGGGGAAAGGGGCAGGAGGTATGAATTGATGGAGTGGTGATAGTACAGTGATGAGGGGTTATATGTAGTAGTTGTAGTGGAGGTGAGTTTCCCCCTCGTTCCTTAGACCGTGGTCTCAATTGATGGTTTGCCTGAATTGAAGTCGAGTGACTACGTGTGCAACACCTTATTAATCAGACACCTTCCTTATCACCACGTGACTAGAAATTGTTAATGATGACATTTATTACCAGTGCTAGGTACAGCTACTACTGGCGCCCACTCTAGGAAGAGCTAAGCATTCCCAGAAATTTAAAACCGAACCACCGGCCCTCTCTCCCTCCCCAAAAAAGAAAGGAAGAAAGCCCTATCAGATCGCACTGCAGAAGAAGAAAAAGAAACAAGCAGAAGTTGGACCGCGCGTCCTCTCATATCGATCCCCCAACTAAACACCTCGTATCAAATAAGAGAAAATGCCCCACTAGCTTGGACGCACTTCTGGAGAGTTGCGTTTTACCGGTGTGGGTGGGTGATCTCACCTAGGATTAACTGAAGGGAAGTTTCGAGAACAGACGTACTCACTCATACACTACACTCCCCAAGGCTGGTCTTTTAACTACATGTAATAAAGAGTCATTGTTCATCAGCAAATATATCAGCTTCGCTAACGATAGTCTTTCGAGAGTACAGAGGGTCTTTTCAATTAGCAATGCACGTCTACTGAGAGCGCTTCTTCTTTGGAACTTGGCTCCCCAGATTAACCATACATGTACTCTAGAGTACTCAACGTCTACTATCTCGTGCAGACCATGATGGGAATTAACACAACCAACGAATGCCAGGGGAGCTTGACCTCAGGGCTATTCTTAGGACCGGGGATATACCGCCTCATGTCCAGCAAGCACTAACTAATTACGCATACCCGGCGCTTCCCCGAGTCTACACCAGGCCTGGCCGCATACCATCGTATACATGCATAACTACAACTTCCGGATTAGCTGTGCACTTCCATTCCCCGCTGACGCATTGGGAATACGTGCGCATGCCCCAGTGGCTAAAGGTCACCATCGACCTACAGGTACGAAACCTATGTGTAGCTATGTAGCCAGGAGTCTCGACGATATGTGTGCTCGAACATATTTCCTCCAGCCTGCCTTGTCTGTTATAGGGGTTTGTACTATGGTCTGTGGGGATTGCACTGCCGGCCTGTATATACCCCAGGGCTGCCGCCCAAGGATTGAAGTGGTTCTGTAGAGCAGTAGGTGGGCCCATCTTGGAGTGGGTGGTAGAAACAGACCCTAGCTAAGTATCAATGTTCTTTAAGGTATCGTAGCATTATCATATGTACAGAGTCCAGTCTATCACTCACCCCATCCGATGAACCACCATCCCCAGCCATCGCAGGCCTCGTCTCAAAGACCTTATTAAATAACGCCAGATCCGCGGCCGCCCTGCTATACATAGTTTTGAGCAGCACAATCAACCCAACGATTCTACCTAACATAATCGCATCCTGACCGCTGTGACACCAGCTAGACTAGACCAGACCAGTGTTTATCCACGGTGCACGTACGTATATATCTCACCCTCATGCTTTGAAACACAAAGCCTGTCGTCTGCAAGCTAGAGCAGAGCAGGGCCGGTTAGGGTAGCGCTGGCCGGCCGCATTTCCGGGATCCAATCAGCTTAAGTATGTTAGTATTCTACAAATTTCCCGACGTAGGTCATCCCAGGTTGTGATTTGGTGTCCGCGGGAAGTGCTTGTTTTTTCTTACAGCCCCCCCCCCCCTTATCCTAATATCTGCGTATGTGTACGTAGTTCCGTTAGGCATGATATATAATCCAGAGCACACACGGGGGTGCCCCGCCATCGCGAGACAGTATGTATGTAATTACTTTATCGACGGGGGCAGAGGCCGAAGCCGATTACTACATACATGTACATATCTCATCAAGAGCCAATCCCTATATGTATGTATATCCTTCTAGTGCGAGGCCCCAATCTGCCGTGCCGTAACTACTTCATTCAAACACCTATCATCCCATGCCTCACAAAACAAAACATGTAAGGCCGCCGCATCTTAGAATCGCACTACCTACCGGAATCCTGGGGCTTTTTTTCTTTTCTTTTTTAAGCACGACCTTGCCGAAATGGCGAACAAGCTTTTTTTCCTTCGGCACACCATTCCCGAACGGAAGGGACGGAAAAAGCTTGGCTGCTGGGGGCACATGCAGCGATTGATAGGCCACAGCCACCACCACAACCCGAACTCGCGAAGACGTGCGGTTGTCGCTTGGTTGCTTGGAAAGCTCCTCCCAAGACAGGTGGGTGTAAAAAAGTAGAGTGTAAAGTATATATAGACGCCCCCAAGAGAGGCACAAAAACTTGATGAAACTCCCCCCTCTCCCCTCTCTTCCTCCTGGAAAATAGAGTAAATACAAATAGGTAGGTAGGTGCATGTATTTACATATCTAGTCAGCTGCCCCCCCTAGAGCATTATATACTCCGAGGAGGAGCAAGAGATTAAAGAGGGGGAATAGAAGACAACCAGCCAGTCCATACTTGCAATCATGCTATCCAGCAGCTCCCATCTTCCCCGCCCAAGGCGGCCACGATCCCCCACTCGTTTCGCCCGCTACACTGGTCTTGCAAGCGGCTTTATCTTCTTCATTCTCTTCGTCATGTAACTCCTCTCCCTCCTTATACTACACCAGTTTCCCCCCCCGTCACTGCGCTAACCCCCCTCGGACCCTAGCTCCTTCTCCCAGATTGTCAGTATTCTCCTCTCCTTCTCCCACGCCTCCTGGAAATCCGACATCCAGACGCTTCTGTACACCTGGCCCCGCACCCATGGCAGCTACCCAACAGCCTTCACGCGCGACGTCCTCCCACGTCCCATCCACAGTCACAACGACTACTGGCGGCAGGTACCCCTCTACTCGGCAATTGCCTCTGGCTGCATCAGCGTTGAGGCCGACGTCTGGGAGTTCTCGGGCAACGAGCTCTTCGTCGGTCACGACTCCTCGTCCCTAACACGTAACCGCACGTTCCGCTCGCTCTATGTCGACCCCATCGTAAAGATCTTGAAGGGCCAAAACCCAGAAACCGAGTTCACTAGGGAGCTGCCGGAGGGCCGTATCAATGGTGTGTATGATGTTGACCCTGGGCAGACGCTGCACCTATTTGTAGACTTCAAGACACCAGGGCTATCGACGCTTCCCGTGGTGTTGTCGCATCTGGAGCCGCTGCGGTCACCTGTCAACTACCTTACATACTACAACGGGAGCGACATCGTCTTTGGGCCCGTTACGGTGCATTTCACGGGGGATGCGCCGTTTCAAGAGATGGTGGCAAGGAATGAAACATATCGCGATTATTTCTATGATGCGCCGCTGGGGAAGTTGGCAGAGAGCAATATGTACAATTGGACAAATTCCATGATTGCGTCGGCGCCGTTTGGGCGGGAGGTGGGAAGGGTCATCTGGGGGAGGGGCGTCAGTGAGAGCCAGAAGAGCAGGGTGCGGGAGCAGGTGGGCGCGGCGCATGAGAGGGGGATTATGGCAAGATATTGGGATACGCCCGGGTGGCCGGTTAGTGTGAGGGATGCCGTTTGGGGGGCGTTGATGGGTGAGGGAGTAGACTTGTTGAATGCAGACGACCTAAAGGTGAGTTTTATTCACCCACCGGGGTGGCTTGGGTGTGGATTAAGCTAATTGCTGGTACTTATGTAGGCTGCGGCGTCTTTGAAGTGGTAAAGATTTATAGTTTTGGCGCTGTTTGGGTAAGTATACATATATGAACTGGTGTTTTTCGTCTTTTCGGGTTGGGGCAGGATGGGTATGAGGCATACCATTTACGATTTCAACGAATACAGTATATTTTTTTCTAGAATAAAGTTTGATTGCCTCATCAGTAAGCAGCTTCCAAAACAAAAAGAGTGGGTGTTCAGTCAACTTTCCATTCTCTTCTGTTAGATCTATACATCTCATCGTCCACTTGAGAACCCATTAAGTTGCGCTGTATATTGCAGCCTTGCAATCAGTAGTGAGGTAGAGGAGCTATATAGATAAGTAGGCTGGCTTATATAAATGAGACTACCTCTGCTTCTCTAGCTATGTCAGCTACATCCAAGCCTAGCAGGTTCTTGTCCCCAGGTGAGGGTGTTTTCGAGCCGTTGTAATTTGTAAATTCTAAGGATTTGTATAAAGACAGGGGCGACTGGATCCTATAGTACCACCAGCCCATGTCCCTTGAACTGACATACGTGCCGCCCATAGAACTGTCCTAACACCTAATCGGGCTCTGTGCGCTGCGGAGTTAGGTTTGATAGCTCGTTCTCAGAGCTTCCGCGTACTCCAGGCATATCAACTGGCCATAGGGCTGACTTAGTGGTCATCTAGCTAGGGTGCAGCCGGCGTTGAAATCGATGAGTTTAACACTAGCTCCACTTCCACTTGCGAGAAGTAAGCTGTAAGGGGTGTATCCACCCCCCCCCCCTCTTCTCCAACCGGCCAGAGAGACTGTTCATCCTTCTCCAGGTAAGTGATGTCGTCCAGGCCCGTCGTTCTGAGCCGACTAGCCATAAACAATAGTCTAGGGTGGAAGAATTATTGGGGATTAGTATCACCCAGGTTGTTTATGCTCCAAATAGCTGGAATCGTTGAAAGTAACGATAGAAGAGAGTTGGAACAGGTGACTTACAACATGAGGTTGTGTTCGTGCTGGAAAGGCTTAGCGCGGTCAAATCATAAAATGTCACTCGTGCCAAGAATGACAACTTGTTACTCAGGTGCAAGGACTACCTTCGAAAGCCAGTCATAACCCACAGGTATTATTAGGTACTCAAACTCTAGATGCCGTCCGCTTATGGTTTGCGGGACGGACTGATTCTAAAGGTGTGGCTAGTTATTAGAGTTTTCTTTTTCGCTCTCAACCACCTATCAAAGTTGCTATGGCCATAGAAGCCAATTGACGTATTTAAGACAAAATAGAATAGCCATACTTCTCTTAAGACTTCTCTCTACATCCGATTGTAGGTACGAAGAGGGGGATAACCGTACCGCCAGTCTTGTTGCCAATCTCGTTGAATGGTTGACGGCCTTGATTTATCCATTCATCTATTCTCGTGAGTGATCAATGGGTACAATTAAAAATTTATATTATATACGTATGAATAATCCCGTAAATCAACTCACGCAAAAAGCTAGCACAGCAAGAAACCATGGGGGCTGATAAACAGTAGTAAAGTGAGCCAATCAGGGACTGCTGGTTTTCCTGGGCCGCATCCCCCCCCTCCCTACGCTACTGGTGTTTCACATTTTAACATTCTATGCAACTCTTGCAGTTCCCAATCTCCACCAATAATACATGTACATACAACAACGATTTTCGTTCACAATCTGGTTCCAACTGAGGATCACAAATAATACCAAAGTCCTGAAGAATACCTATCCGGTCTACAGTGGCTCGAATACTTTCCCAGGGGATATATTATCTGCTTTTTATTTTTGACACTCTATTCTTCACACACACACCCAGCCGCTTCTGCCTCTTTAGTCGTCACAAGTTGTAGGGCATCAGACCAAAACATACATAAGAGTCCTGCTAGAGCTGATAGCCGGCACCATGTCACAATTTCCGGTATACATCATCCATAACCCACCCCAACATACCTCACTTCTCAGCCTCCCAAACGAGATCCTCTACTATATCATCAAAGATCTTCCCATCCCCTCCATGGCAGCCTTTGCAGGGACGAGCCCGGCCGCTTCCGCCATAGCCACCCCCATACTCATGAAGCTCAAGCAATCCGACTGGAATGGTATCCCAGCTATCCATTACGCAAGCAGCCAAGGCTCTCTTCCGTGGGTTATGTCTCTTCTCGCATTGGGCATTTCCCCAAGCCATCAAGTGCCAGTAACTCTCGGGACACCTCTCCACTACGCCGCTAGTGCGGGACATAAGGATGTCCTTTTGTGCCTCATCAAAAACAAGGCAAATGTCAACGCCGCCGATCGACTCGGCGAAACCCCACTGCATGTAACCGTCCAGGAGGGTAGATACGAATGTGCAGCAGAGCTTGTCAAGAGAGGTGCAAACGTAAACATATCCAACGGCAATGGCGAAACCCCGCTGAGGAAAGGCATCGAGATTCTGTACAAGTTGGGGAAGAGCAGTGACCCTGACGATTTAGTCAAGTTCACAAATGTGGAGAATACACTTATGATGCTGCTATCGAGCGGTGCAGATGTTCGCAAGGTCCACGTCAACAGACAGACGATGCTGCATTTTGCTGCATCACAGAGAAGTGTACTAGTATTGGAGAAGATGCTTTCACTTGGCGCCAAAGCGGATGTCGATGCACAAGAGTCGTTCAACCTAACTCCACTGCATATAGCGACGATTGAGGGTCAAGATGGATGCGTAGCGGCGTTGCTGCGCTCCGGTGCATCGGTGGATGCAGAGACACGCGAAGGAAATACGGCATTGCATGTGGCACTCATGGGGGAAAATGGTGCTGCGATTCAGACGTTGGTGGATGCGAATGCGGACCCCAATAAATTCAACAATGCTGGATACACCCCTCTGTCTCTCGCAGCGTACTATGGAAACGTACAATATGTCCAGATGATTTGCAAAGGGCCAGTGCCCATCTGCTGGTGGTCCTCTTGCAATGCACTGGCTCTGTATTTGGCAGTCCTGAAACGCCATGAAACTGTTGTTAAGGTGTTGCTGCAGAATGGCGCTAGCCATGCGGCGAATGTTCAGTGGAAATCATCGTGCGCAAGGACGGCACTGCATGAGGCCGTACGAAACGGGGATTCGGGAATAGTGTGGTTGCTGATACGACACGGCGCGAACATCTGGATCGAGGATGGGGAGGGCAAGTGTGGTGGGTGTTGGGCGTACGAGATGGGTCATTACAAGATGATCAGGATGTTTCACAATTTTTCTTAGCTTTTCTTAGGCTTTGGCGGTTATTATTATTGGAAAGGTTTTGATAGTCCCAGGCTTTCTTAGATTTTGTTATCACTATTGTATGGAGTTTTGATACCATTCTTTTCTTGGGTTTCGGTATCGCCCTCGGGCTTCATGGTATTATAAACTAGAAAAAAGGTGTGAGTATTTCTTTGTATCCATTAGGCACCTGAATGGTTACTTCATCATGTATTAGTCTGGTTTCGCGTTAGTCTGAGCTTTGGTTCGGGCTGGCTGGATATTATTCTTGGGTATATATTTCTGGCGGGCTAGCGAAAGAAATCAATTACTTTGGGAAGTATTTTTTAACTTCTAGTTATAGCTACTAAGTACTTCTTAACGGTTTACCTGTAGAAGTTAGGCCATGGATCTTATTGTAGCCGTTCAAGTCCTCGATCCAATCCTATTCCTATATACATGCATACATTAGCAATGAAGCGAAAAAATGCCGAACTGAGGGCACAAGGAGATCCGCCCAGCCTTGAGAGATCAGCAATAGTTTCTCCACCCATGATCCATAGGTGACCGCCTAGAGGAAAGCTGGACTGGGTGTACTTAACGAGCTAACAAACCCCCCGGAAGAAAATGAACAAACGCTACATTCATCAAGTATCACTCGGCTCTTTTTCCTCCTGGGATATTATATATTTATACCCCATACACGCATGTTTCTCAGATCTTGGGATACTCCTTGCCGGCCGTGAAAGAATAAACTCGGGCATGCGTATGATATAACATGTTAGCTATAGTGATACCACAGAGGAGTATTCTTTCGTGGGATAGACGACTTCACGCGGATATGGTCAACCCTAAATACGCCGAAGTGATGTATGATACGCAAGAAGTTGATTGACTACCTCTTTTGGTTTCCATGCAAAAAAAAAATCTTGGAATTGACTATACCCCCCGTGTTGACCACACCCCCGTGAGGTTGTCTAGAGAAACCACCTGCAACAAACCACCGTAGACTATACTATATTGCCTACTATAGAGTCGATTCTCATACCACTGAGTGATACGGCCCAGACTAAAAATCCATATTGTTACAAGGCAATCACCACTGTAGATAAGACAGGGCTTGTAGACTGGTATTTTAAGACCACAGAGTCCTATCTCTATAGCCAGAGTATCTCAATCTGCAGTATCACTATAGCGGGAGTCGACTATCCGTACGTATATCACTCTGTATCACACCAACTGTAACTACTAAAAGATATAGAGCATCCTCTGAAATATCCAGGTAATAAGGGATACGTATACTCTACAAAACCTCTGAGTACACAATGTATGTATATAACTGCAAGTATAAACACATACATTGCATTCCCCACATCGAGCGCCTCAAAATCCCCAACCCTCAACCCCCACCAGACCCCCTTTAACACCAGACCAGAAACAGATTAGACCCAGACCAAAAGATACAAGGAAACACGAAGGAGGAAGAGATATCAATGACATAGGAAGAGAGAAATTGTACACGCTAATGTTACTAATGTACAGCCCGAAACAAAAACCCCAAACCAAGCGCCGTAACATGAGCGTTCGTCAAATACAAATCAGAAGAGAACAGGTAGTAAAACCTAGAAACCCAACGAGGGCATTACTTCAAGCAACCCTACGCTTCTTAACGACAAAAGGTCCATCCACATGTTGAACAGTTGAGTTACGCTTTGCTGAGTCTTCGATGAGCCGCTGAATGTATTTCTTCTGTTTCTTAACAGTAGGCGTACACTCGGCGGAGTCCTCTTCAGCGCTATGTTTGTTTGCCTTAGATTCTACCTGAGAGGTTTGACTCGCAGGGTTTTTGGCAGTCGTTGATTTTCTGAAAAAGCGAGCGACGGGCTCTGTAGTAGTGCGCTTCCTTGCTCTGTTGGCCTCTGGGTGGGGCGCCTGGGCCGTAGCTGGCTTTTCTGAGACATTTGGAGTAGCTTTTGGAGTGCTGGGCTTGTTTGAATTAACCTTTGGATGTGAGGCTTGACTGGGGGTAGGGATAGTGGCTTTTGGCGAAGATACAGTAGCAGTGGTTTTGGGAGCGCTGGAGGAATTTCCCCCCTCTCCTGCGGTGACCGTTGGGGTCGTAAGTTTGGACTTCCGATCGGTTGGAACGGGATCGTTGGAACTTTCTACAGGAACTACAAGCTCGTTTGTAAAAGGCTGAGTACCACGGCGCTTAGGGGCGGGACGGCTCGCAGGGAGACGTTCCCTGATGTAATCCGGTAATGGGGCAAAATCACAATCCTCATCATCATCTTCCTCCCCTTCAAGCTGTTGGCGCCTCCGGTTATTCTTATCAAAGTAGGAGTTTCTGCTTCTTTTAGTTGGCCTTTCCGAAATCCCTTGATCCTGTGGCCGCCCGTGTTTTCCTAACCGCGGAGAGAGACGTGCAATTTCAGCAGCGGTTGGAGGAGCTCTGCGGGAAAACCTAGGGGCCTCTTCGGTCGTAGCAACTGGAGAGCGGAACTTGACTTTCTTCGGCACAGACACTTCATTGTCTTCCAGGTCAGCATCAGCGGTGGCACGGTTTGGGGAGCGGCGGCGACGTTTCGAATCGGTAAACTGTGGTTCTTTAACTCTGGCTGTAGCTCTGTCCTTCGGAGAAATTTCGATGCCGGCAATGAGGGCAGCGGCTTCAGCATCAGCAAGGGCTTGAGCGGCGCGCTTATTGTCTTTGAGAAATTAGCTATTGCCCAAGAAAGAGGGCTACCAAACAACAAGAGAAGCTTACATTCTTCTAGTTTATCGGCGACTTTGAGTTTGGTCCCAATATTGTCGAGATAGCGAACGTGGCCCCGGAGGTTGGACATATGCGCCTCGGTGATGTCAACCCATGGAATTTCTCCGGCGTAACCCATGTTATCGGTGCTTGCACCCGAGGTGGCCGTATCTGAATTAGTGTTTGGAGAACTTGCAAACACAGAGCTCCAGATTCCTCTAATTGCAGCGCCAAACATGTAAGCCATATCTGGATGATGAACTGAGGTGATATGCTGAGACGTTAGAACGGGAACCGAGGTATTTAAGGAGGTGAACGCTTCGCTTCCCACGGCTCGGGGATGGGCAACGGGTGCAGCAGCGGAAGGAGGGGTAAGTGCAAACACACCAATTAGACGAGGGAAGGCAGGGGACGCCGAATGAAGTGGCAGCAAACGCGATCGGAATGATTTGTCGGTTAGGTTTGAAAGGCGAATAGATATCGAGACCCAATCGCTTACCACTCCCGAAACGATTGAGGGCACGCTGAGGGTTGAACGGATGAAGATTCTTATAGCTAGGGGAGAAGATGGTTGAGATGATGGGGGAGATGTGAGGAGATGGGGAACTTAAACGCGAGACCGGATGACGTTCTCTGCGGCTCAACAAGCCCTGGCCCTATCGATAGCTGTCCCTTGTCCTGAACCATCTTGGCAACGCTCTTGTCGAGATCGCGGCTAGGCCCGGGAGGAGTTCGGTACGTTTGCCCCGAATATACCACCTATTCTTTAAACACCAGAAACCAACCCCCCTTTGAGTTGTATTCGCCTACATTTACCACTAGCTAAACCCAAGCTTATGATATTTATCTGTAACTACCGAATCAAGCACTCAACCAAAGCCAAAAACTAAATTCTGTGGAAGCAGCATGAGTTACCTGGGACGGGAGATTAGGAGTTTCAGTGTTTTAAGCAGAAACTCGGGGTGTCTATAGGCCATAGTTTGAAAACATATGCCCTCGTACTTATACTCATTCACTGTTCACCGAAGAACACACGCACACGTGAACACGAGTGATATTTTGTGATTAGTGAAATTAACAATGGCCGAATTTACAGCTGGGGTTTAGGCTGGATTCCTACGCCTTGTTCAAGTCTGGCTAAGCCGAAGAATAATCAATTAAATCACTCATAATGACCAAAGGACTGGCGCTGACATGGCTACATATATCAGTAACTATTCAAGCTCAGGAACAGAATATAGGCATACACATAGAATATATGTGCTAAATTCTCCGGCCCCTATAAGAATAAGTACTTTTCTTTCAGCTTATGTTACCTTTGATTCAAAAAAAAAAAAACATTGCAGCAATTTCTTTAAGATTGTTTTTTGCCGTTGTGTAAAAGGCGACTCCTATAAAATTCTTTGGTTATTGGACACCCCAGCCCATCTCATCCTGCAGGGATTCATTGACGGCTAATTATATAACTGAAGCAGTCTATTAGAGCGTCCCACAAACTCCTCGAGATTAACAGATCAGATTGAAAAACTGGGCCTGGGAGAGTTTTAGTCCCGGCTCCGGGGAGATATAAGGAACAGCCACTGACAAAGTTCCGGTGGTGTCGCTCTCTCTAAATCTTGTAAAAGTGTGGCACTAAATTTATTGCCGTTTTTTTTTTTTTTATTCACACAGGATGATAGCATGATGTGATTTTCCGCGGTCTTGGCCCTAAGGAGAACTCCGAAGACGTCCCGTAACTACATGTATTGTAATCACCTTCAACTGCCTAGGGGCTATTATCCTGGATCCAGAGTGATGCTGTTTGCGTAGCCCCTCGATTCAGCCTTCAGTTGTCCGTTTGTTTCAATAACGCACAATGTATATATGTCTTTCATTTTTAGACATTAAATTTGTTGTTTCTCCAATTTGTGTTTTAATTGATTATTTTTTGTATAGATGTCAGATACAGTGTACGTGTAGGTACTACGAGCAGGTGTGGATTGTAAAAGTTCGGTCTGGAGTTCAAATAAGGTTTTAGCGTGCAAACACTGCATTAGCGTGAAAATGAGAGATATGATAGCTGTGACAACACTTCATCCCACCTTCCTAGAAAGCCTTCCTGAGTCTGCATATCGGTACGGTAATGATAGAAATTCCTCATAGTTAGGTGTGCACGGCGAACATTCCTAGGAAGCTGGAGAACTCACGATCTCGAGCTCGTAAATCACACAAGACAAAGAGTCACTCACTTTGCGCTTTGACCACACTCCTTCGGAGCAAACGGATTTCGCTTACATACACCACATTTAATTCCTCATTGGTTGGGTTCCCTCAGTTTTCGATTTCTGACGTCGTCTTGCCTACCGAGTATTTAAACTGGGTGCTCCCACATTCTCGACAGCTAAATTCACACCAAATACACCACAATAACCATAATCACCACAATGCCGCCCACAACACGCTCCGCAACACGCGTGGAGGAAGCACCCGCACCAAAGAAAGCCTCTGCCCCAAAGAAAGTCCCTGCACCAAAAAAAGCTGCTGTCCCGGGGGGAGCTGCCGCGCCCAAGAAGACCCCTGCAGTAAAGAAGGCTCCAGCGACAAAAAAGACTGGTAAAGGAGCGGTGCCCAGAGGCTCGTCAAAACCGGCGCCCAAAGGCAAAGGCACTGCAGCACGCGGTGTTCAGAAGCCACCACCCACTTCACGAGCAAAGAAGTCCACAACTGGGGAAACTATGGCCAAAATAGCCGCGATGGATCCGGTGCCTTTCCCAGTAAGTTCGCAATAATCAATTGTACTCCTCTAATAAGCAATATCTTACAATAGCAACAGCATACGCCTCTTAAATACTTCGAACTGGAACCTCCGGATCTTACGCCAGATGAAGATGGTGAAATTCCCAATGGTGGTTATGTAGGCCGTCACATTAAAAAGGCCAAGAAAGATCACAATGGGTCTGAGGTCAAGATCTCGGAAGGGGGCTATAAACGACTTGCAAAAATGTATGTCGAGTGCGACAAGCGCGATCCGGATAACAATGGCTACATCCATATATTCGAGGATTTTAGAGGATATGGAATTATTGAGGTTATCGGAGCTCAGGTAAGTTCCTCCTATAGCAGTACATGTATCTATAGGCGTTAATGAGATGATTGTCCTAGATCGCGGACTACGTCAAGGAGCAAAAAAAGGCCTCCCCAGACATTTTCAAGTCTTTTGAAATCATCGAGGCACTTTCTTTCTTCTTCGACGGTACCTACGACGATGCATGGACTCGTAATTCCCCCTAGTCCCCTATTATGATCCTCAACTAACACCTCCTAGACGTAGATGATGGGGATGGAGTTGAAGATTTAGTCAAGCTTATCGGCGTCATGATAGTCGACTGCTTTCACCGGATGGAATTCGCGCAACACCCTTTGGCGCCTCTTCTCTCAAAGCCAGAGCTAACACCAATCAAGAATGCCGAATTAGTCATGGGTCTGTGTTTAGGGTTTGGGTCTATCTTACGTGGTATCATGGGTGATGGCCCCTCCCCGTGGGAGAAAGAGATATGGAAGATCGCGGAGAGAAGAGTGCTGGAGTTGAGGGATACGAAGGGCCCTATGGAGAAGGAACCCAGCGTGGATGAAGACGATGAAGACGATGAGATCTTTTCTGATGACGAGGAGGATGGCGAAGTGAATAGGTTTAACTTTGCTAAAACGGTAGGCTCCCATTCTAATTGCTCGCGCCGACTCAATACTGATCACGGCCGTCACAGCTCGCTGCATATACACCAAGAGGGTTTAGGCTAGGAGGTACTCACTACGACCTATCCCGTGACCCGCCCCCAGTCAATGGGCGTGGGGCTGCAAACTATAGGTGGGGCATGGGGCTCGATAGTGACTAGATGCATGTATGCATATAGTCGCGACTGTAGGTAGCGAGTAGCTTTCAAAAGGACGATAGGAATGTCTTCATGTCCTGTTTTCACCTTCAATCGTAATGTTGTTAATTATTCTTAATACTAAGCAAAAAATCTATCCACAAAATTAAACTGGCAGGTGATTCTCTTGGAAAAGAATTGGCGCATGTCAGCTAAACAATGCCGGGGTATGCAGGTATATATACCTACATAGGTTTTCATATCGCAAAACGGCTGAACAAATCATTTAGACTAGGTTTAAAGGGTATCAGGATAAATTTTATATCTTGTACATATGTACTGCCTCTACTGTAAACATCTTAACGCATCTCCGCTAAACTCTCTTACCACACTCCCCTCATCCTCTAAGAATTCCCTAAGAAACCCTCTGACTTCCTCTAAGTCTTTCCCGCTTACCTTCATTAAGATAAACCCCCGTACACTTGTAGCAGTCCACAAAACATCCCATTTTCTTTTCTGATCATCACCCTCACGCGAAACTGCAAATCCCCTTCCGCCAATCCGAGGCTCAGTTTCGTAACGCGCGAGTGTATAATCGGCTAAGTCTTTGAACCGGGGTCCCCTCACTATCAACGTTGCAACACATGAGGACCCATCCATCCTCCCCAACAGGCTCTCACCACCGAGAGGTTCACTATTGAGAATCAACGCGTCCCGTAGGAGCAGCCGGTTACGGCCAGATGCCGTGGTGGTATAAATCTCGTTTCTGCTCTCGAATCGTGCTAAATCCCAGCGCTCCCCCCGGGCCGTGCGGCCCTCACTCACCCAGTCTAGTAAAACGAAGCTTGCGGTGTCATCGGGGGGGATATTGACGGTTTGGTGCTGTGTGTAGCGGCTGTCTGCAAATGGCTGGATGGGATCGGGGAGCAGTAGCACCGCCGATGACGGGTGGAGGGTTATCGTGAGAGTTTGACATGTATGATGGCTGGGATGTTTGCGCTTGAAGATCTTAGTGCTGCCTTTTACACTATAATATTGAATTAGTAGTGTACTTGATTTAAAGAAGTGTGAACTGACCCTGGGTTAGGAGGCACAGTTTGGCCCCTTCTTCGAGCAAGATTTTGAGATTGATTTTATCATTTGAGACAAGCCCTCCACCGTAGGAAAGAAGGAAGACAGTGAGGTACGGAGCTGCCGGGGGTGAGGTTGAGATTAGCTTTAGCGGATATACGAATTCGAGTGATGGTAGAACGAAGTGAGATGGAGGAAGAAGCCGAGCATGGATGAAACCATCACCCGGGCTCACAGAGTCAGTCATTGGGTTGGAAGTTATTGTGAGATACTACTTATGATCCACAGAGAGAGGGGCATCTGTGGAGGGGTGAATTGGGCCACTTATCGTGATCACGTGTAGCGATATGTATTATTGTATTGCATGTGCGAGTGATTGCCGGTGACTCGGATTACCGCTAATGTCACTTTAAAAATACATAAAAATTATCTATACATTGCTTTTTGGTTTTTATATGGTAGATAACAATCTGAAGACTATAATTGAATACTATAGTTCAGTAATTGAATTCCATCTCACCACCGTGCATTGCGGCGGTCATCATCATCGCACATCACACCCCCCGTCACGTCGTCTACTATCCTCCACGCGACTAAACCGACAAACAACACAGAAAGCAATCTCTCCTCCCACGTTCGAAAGATATTCCGCACTTGGCTCACGCTTCAAGCGGTCATAGACATTCGAATCACCTGCTCGATGCCAGCACGGATCGCTTCGAATCCCCCGGACGCGATGGATACCAGCGACGACGCAGCCACTGTCGCGAACGAAGACGCGTCAAACAACAACACCCCTCACCAAAAGAATGGCGCGCCCTTACCTGCAGTAGTTGAAGCGCCAGAGGCAGGGAATCGTAGGCGCTCTACCAGAGTGGTTAAGAAGCCTACCTTACTAGCTACACAGCAAGCTGCAGAGCCGACCCCGCGAACGAAACGTAAGCGGCCAGTCAGGGAAGAGTCCTCTTCTGAAGATGAAGAAGAAAAAGAAGGTGAAGACGAAGGCGAAGATAAGGACGAAGATAAGGAGGTAGCAGACGAAGTAGCGGAAAAAGCGAAACCGAAGTCTAGGTCCAAGCCTAAGGGAAAGCCCAAGGCGAAATCTAAAGAACCAGAACCTGAAAAGGAAGCTAGCGGGGCAGAAGAAGAGGAAGCAGAGGACGAAGATGAGGATGAAGAGGACGAAGATGAAGATGATGAGGAGAGTAGTAGCGAGGAGGAATCCTCAGAAGGGGAGCCCGACGAAGAAGAGATAAAGGAACGGCGAAAGAAAAATGCAGCTGCCCGCGCAAGAAAGAGTCAGGCGCAAGCAGGGGATTCAGGGGCAAAGAAACCACCCGCGAAAAAGACACGAACTGCTACCGGCGCTGTAGCAGCGACACCTGTGAAAAGGTCAAACGGGCGAAAGAGGGGCGGCAGGAGGTCCAAGGGCAAGGGAAAAGCGAAAGCTACCAATGGAGGTGGGGAGGAACATCAAGAGGGCGAGTCGGGAGATGTCGAGCACAATCTCTTGTTTGGTGAGTTTTTGTGGCCTTGCGATCATCCGCCCAGTCTTGTTTTTAAAAACGTTTAATGGCTAACTTATCGGTAACAGATTCTGTGTTCAATAGTAATGAAGATCATGATGATGTTGCACAGTCATGGACCGTCAAATACGAAGGCGACAACACAGAAGCAATGAGAGACATGGTCAACCTGATTTTAAAGGTAAGGTTCCATTTCCAAAATGTCTCTTAGCTGCTGCTAATCGCTCTTCTTAGTGCTGTGGTTGCGAAAAAACTGTCACAAATTATGATATTGAAGATCAAGACTCAGCGGCCGAGACTTTGTCTCAAATTCAAGAAGCCTTTCAGATGCAGAGGCATGCAGATTACCCTCTGACTTCAAAAAAGCCCGAGTTCCGTCGGTTCCGCCACAACCTCTCGTCATTCCTTCACTCGCTCATGTCAACATTTGCCGCGCGTGATGTTCTTTATACTGATCCCGCGCTCATTGAGAATTTTCAAGTGTGGATCGCTACCATGTCCTCCTCTACACTGCGACAGTTCCGGCATACTAGCACAGTTTTTGCCCTTGATATGGTTTCTAGCCTTGCCACAATAGCCGCGGAGCTTAGAAAAGCGAACAGCACTACAAATCGCCAATTCGAAGCCGAGGGAAAGAAAGGAAAGCGTAACGAGGGGAGGATCACAGCGCTAGAAACCAAATTAAAGGAAGGCGAAGAACAAAGAGAGATTACAGAAAACTTCATCAAGGACATTTTCGACACTGTATTCGTCCACCGATACCGTGATATCGATCCCAAGATACGCTCTGACTGTGTTCGCGAGCTTGGATCGTGGATTCTTACCCTGCCGGATGTCTTCTTCGATGGATCCTATCTCCGATACCTGGGATGGGTGCTCTCAGACACCATTTCAGGAACTCGTCTAGAGGTCGTTAAGGCACTCACAAAACTTTTCAAGAAAAAAGATTCTGTAGCCGGACTTCGCCACTTCACAGAGCGCTTCCGGCCCCGCCTTGTAGAGATGGCGACCCGGGATGCCGATGCTAGCGTTCGTGCTGCTACAGTTGAGCTCCTTGATGTAGTCCGGGAAGTTGGATACCTAGAACCTGCCGATATAGATACTGTCGGTCGTCTCCTTTTTGATTCTGAGCCAAAAGTGCGCCGTGCGGTGGTTGGTTTCTTTGTTGAAAATATTGGCGATCTCTATGAAGAGAAAATAGAAGAACTCGGGGGTGAAGAGGCCGTTGTTGAAGCTCTCGGGGATGACTCTGATGAGAACTTTGAGGGCCCCACTCTGTCCTGGATCAAGCTGAAATGTCTCGTCGAGGTTCTTGCAAATTACGATCTCGAGGACGGGGCTGCGGACGAGGACGCAGATGCAGCTACGCAAGGCATTGAGAAGAGTGCGCTCAAAATCGGGGATGCGGAAAGTAGATTTTCACTTGCCGGGAGTGTGCTTTGGGAGGCCTTTGACGAGGTCGCAGATTGGGAGGGAATGGCGAAATACCTCTTGTATGACCACAGTGAAGGTGCAAGAGTTGAGGAAGGAGGCGATGAAGAGGATCTAGAAAAGAAGATCAAATCAATGGTTGCGCTTGAAGCAAGAGAAGAGGCCATATTATTACAGCTTCTTAATGCCAGTGTGGCAGCCAATATCGCAGAGGGGGGCGAGGGCGGAAGAAAGAGGGGCGCTGCCAAAGTAAGTAGAATAGTCCGGTATATATCACTGGCCTGTACTAACAATCGCGCTAGCGTACTGCAAAGGAAATCGAAAAACATACGGAAACAGTATCCAGAAATCTTATGATGCTTATCCCCCCACTACTCAAAAAGTTCGGGCCAGTCCCAGATGCGGCTTCTTCTGTTTTGCGCCTCGAGCAACTCATGAAGTTAGATGTCTTCCAGGAGCTCCGACAGTCGACCGCTTATGCTTCACTCCTGGATGACATCAATCGTCAATTCCTGACCCATGCAGATGAATCCGTACTCAAAGAAGCTTCTGCAGCTCTCCTGCACGCAAAGACCTTCGAGGAGTTAGATGAAGTGACTGATCAAAAAGTAGGTCAGCTGAAGGACGAGACTGTTACCGCGCTGGTAAACGCAGTTCGCGGAAAGGACCTTGGCAAGGGCAAGTTCAGTGATGCCAGCCTGACGGAGCTGATCAACACAGTCAGAAGACTCGAATACATCGCTTCAATTACAAACTGCGTCGAGATCATGGAAACTCCGCCAGCGACTTCTGCAAAGGGGAAATCGAAAACTGCAGATCTTAAGCCAATCGAAGTCCTGATGGCATTTCTCCAGCGCGGCGGGAGCGTTGACGAGCTGGAGGAGGAGCTGATCATCCGTACCATGAAAACGCTCGAGTATTACTTCATGTGGAAGATTAGTTCTATTAGTGAGATCGAGGACCTTGCAGATCTGGACATTGACGACCTCACTGCACGTCGTAATGGGATAATGGAGCGTATCGGTGGAATAATTAAGAACCGAAGTAAGGTTGACCCCGTTAAGGTTACTGCCGCAACCACAATAATGGGCCTCGCAACCCTCTTCATCGCCGCGGCTGCTAGAAACGAGAAAAAGAAACCTGCAGCGGCCGGGGAAGACGGGGTTGTTGAAGATGCAGCTGAAGAAATTGCGGTAAAGCTCTCGGCGCTTGGTCGTAAACTTGATAGTACCCTGGAGGAGGAGATGGTAAAAGTCTTTGACGCTCTCGAAAAGACGTTCGCGAAATCTTCAGGCAAGACACTTGAGCCTGATGAGCACGCCGCCCCCGAGGATTTAGACGACGCCGATACAGAGGCCGACGACGCCGAGAAAACAGAGGCTGACGAGAGCGCTGTGCTGTTGCATGAGCAACGGCTCTGCGAATTCACGGGAAAGCTTGTTCTTGCGGTGCTTGCGGGCGCTGTTGATGAGAAGGTTTTCAAGAAGCGACTTGACAGGAATGTGAGCAAGCTTGGGCCGAACTATAGGGAGATTGTTGCACACCTCAATATCGGTGAAGAGGAGGTAAAGAAGATTCCCGGAAAGCGTGGACGGAAGCCTAGGCCGCATCCTGGCGAGATTATCATAGATAGTGAAGACGAAGAGGAGAATGAGAACGAGCATGAGCACGAAGAGGAAGGCGAGGAGCATGCTGAGGCCGAAACCGAGGCTAAGAAGACCACCGACAAGAAGAAGAAGACACAGGCTGAAGAGGAGGAGGAGGACGAGGAGGAGGAGGACGAGGAGGACGAGGAGGAGGAGGCTGAGGAAGAGGAAGAGGAAAAACACGACGAAAACGCCGACCTTGAAGATGATGAGAAGGGGCCTGGGGCTGAAAGCGACAACGAGTCAGAGCCAGATCCAGAGGTTGAGGTACCGCTAGACGAAGATGAGGAAATGGCAGATGTGTAATTAACGACGAGGAGCATGAGAGGAAAGGAAGGGGTAATATTCTTTTCGTTTCGTTTGGATGGTTCTTTTTGGGGGCTGTTTGTGTTTCTCTATTATTGTGTATTTTTTTGTTAAAAACCGGGTGTTGGCTTTCTTTTGTTTCTCTTCATGCATGTTACACTATATGTTCCAGTTATTCAGCTCTGTGATTTATCATATCGTTTTTTCTCTACCTCCTACTCTTCCTCGGCTGTACTCTATACCTACATGTAGCTAGCTAGCTGTGCTAGTTTCCTTATTCATCCCATTGTGGCTCTTTTGATATCCTGCTCCAGTGGGGGAGAGAGGGGGGGGGGAGGGGTCGTTCAGGTAGTGATAGTAGTTAATGGAAGAGGCCTAGGTGGGATGCTTTAGGGTGTGTATTTGTTCGCTTGCTGTTTGCGCTAGATATTTGTAGCTTTATGTCACGAGAGGATTCTTAGTTGGGACTTGGCTAGGCTGTGGGGATGTAAATAATATTTTTTTCGAGGATGAATGGTATGCTTTTCTTTACAAATTGTGTGGTCCAGGTTCTGTAGAGTGCTTGTGCTTTGGTGAGGAGTTAGGTGGTCCTTCTTTACGGAAAGGTAGGTAAGGTGTTCCCCTAATTTTCTTGTAGATACCTATAATGTAGATACATGTAGTTGGGAATATGATGTAGTATTCTACCGGGGAGGGTTGATATGTAAGTAATTTTATAGGCTCGTTAGACAAGGCTTGGCACACACGTTTATGCATGATGTATGGGTTAGGGTTAAATATCTTGGTAGCAACTACCAACAACATCCTATCGCTAGCAGTTACCACTGCAAAGAGTAAAGTATGTGACTAAGGTATTATTTTGTCTCGAGCCTAGTTACAAGATAGCATGTAGGTACCTCCAAATCCTCATTTCAAGCACTGCCAGCCATAGCCACATAATAATAATCACTCTGGTCAGGCACCCAGTCCTCATAGTGTCATCTGAAGATATCTTGGAGCATGTGCCATGCCCAGCATGCAGGGGTCGCTACGACGGACCTGCATCAGGAACGCTGAAGAGGGATATCAAGGGGTCGTTTTAACGCTCATGACATCAGGGGAGGTATCACTTCTCGATATCACAAGGGCGTCAAGTACATATGGTACATATGTATTTATCGCCGCAGCTCCATCACGCGGAAAATGGACTTCAGCGACGCTGACTTCATTAATAATGGGCTATGAGTCCTCTTTGGAGTATCAAAGGCTTTGGTAGGTATGTAGTGAACGGAAGCGAAGCTCCTCCCTGCTGCTCGATACATAATTACTCGGCTTTGAGGAATACCAATATCAATATCAATATCAAACTTTATATCTAACAAACACCATGGGGTTAGCCAGTGGAGCAACCCCGACATCTAGCCCGAATGCAAATAGTACTCACGATGAAGCGGATTATATTAGCCTCCCGCCGGCTATCGCGCAGGGCTTAAGCTTTCGTTCTGTCTCCCGTACGCCCAGAAACAGTTCGCAGTTCCCGTTTCCATATGTAGTAGATGTCCAAGCTACCGGAGATGTTTATCAGCAGTCGACCGCAACTGTTAACCGGACGTCGTCGTTAGCTACCATCAGACAGTCCATGGCCTACTTGCAATCATTTGATGATCCACCTTCGACACCAGGGGGTATACATTGGATGCAGCAGCAGCAACAGCTGCAACAGCTGCAACAGCAGCTGCAGACGACTGGAGATGGCGTTGTTGGTACCCCGGTGGTGGAGCTTCCAGCCTCGGTATTCAATCGAGGCTTCTCTCTGGCGGGAATAAGTCCAATCAATACCCAAACCTCCGCAAAGCCAGAAGACTCACAGAATCCAAGCTTGAGTCGGGAGTCCTCAAGGTCATCCGGGAAATCACCTGGCTCGGTGAACACTATCCCCGAACGGCCCGCGACGAACCGTCAACCATCGCAGGCAACAATAACTCAAGCCTCTTTTAATGCCGCTGCGGCCGCTCGGGACTATTCGCCACCGCTGATGCGGAAAGAGTCCCAGACAACAATCAAGCTCCACTCGGTGCCAGAGGATACCTACAGCCCATCGATCCCGTCCTCCACCACTCCCGACGAGCCAACCATCCATTTCTCGCCATCGTCACACCCTCACAAAGGGCACCACCACCACCACCACCACCACCACCACCAGCAGCAACAACGGAAGTCCAGCATCTATGATACCACAGGAAGTAGCTTCTCGTGGTCTACAGTGTCCAATGAGCCGGATCCGCGGTACGATAGACTGCTCTTTGACTACCGCGTGATTGCGCAGTCGATGCACGCATACCGGCACATTTCGATATTCCGGCGGTTCGGGCGACTGTCGATGGCAAACCTATTGTACTACCAGGACGAGCTCACGTGTATCGAGAGAGCACTGTCGCACGTGGACATGGAGGAGGTTCGATGGGCACAGACTGGCGTCAGCGAGAGCGATAGTGAGAAACAGGAATTGCGAGAGACAAGGATAAAGCTCATGAAGATGCTACAAGACAAACTGAAGAGCTACTGTTAGCCCACATTCCATGCCCTAAGCTCTCCTTACAACCCCAACTAATGCCATACGGCACATGAACAGATGAGGCGCTCCTCCTCCAAGAGCAGATTTTCACCTCCCTCGACCCCCCCCGCCCTATCGACAGCCGTCTCCTAGCAGCACTAGAAGATCCCTCTTCCTCTCCTTCAGACTCCAACCCCTTCACTGGTGCGCCAAATAGTGACGATTTAGTAGCGCTCGGGCTTGGGGGGCGTGACTCTCTAGAGAAGCTTGTGGGTCGTATTGTACCCGCAATGTTCCCACATCGTAACCCTAGTGTCGAAGATGTCCGGCACCGCAATCTCTCACAGAAAGACATGGCATCCATCCTATCCCCTTTCACAAGGCGTATCACGCGCTTGATCATTGCGCTTGCTACCACCGCGTTGATGCTCGGCCCTATGGTGATATTGCAGTTTGTGACCAGTGCAACATGGAAACTGGTGTGCATCAGCCTATTTACAATTGTGTTAGCGCTGCTGGTTGCACTAGCGACGAGAGGCCGCGGAGAGGCGATCGTTATGGTGGTAGCGGCATATGCGGCGGTATTGGTAGTGTTTGTACAGGGGAATCAAGGATGTGGGGGTGTGACGGCGACTATTGGTGCTGGTGATGTCACTGGTAGGTGAGAAGGGGAGTGAGTGATAATGTGTGCTTGTCTTTACTTGGCTTCTCTTGGTCAGAATCTGACTGTTTTTTTTTTGTTTACTCCATTAATTACATCCAGCCCTTGGGCTATGGTAATGACCCGTTCCCCTCTGGAATGGAATCTGACTGTGTTCATGACGTTTTTGTAAACTGTATTTAATGAGTGCTTTTGAATTGAGATAATGAATAATAATGATGAATCATCAATCCATATGTAACATTCCAACCTGGATATAATGCTTGTGGTAGGTAGTGCAAGCTGCTCATAAAAGTGCGCAGTTTCAATGATTGGATCTTGTTGGAGCACATGGTATAAATCTCAGCCCTGTCAGGTAACACTAAGCTGCATGGTGAACCCGAATAATGTTACACTAATTACATAGTCAGGGTGACGTTGATTTATCTAACACTGGTCTCGAACATTGTTAATATACAACTCTGATACCTGGTTCAGGCTCGGTCAGGCCCAGCTCCTGCTTGGACTGTCTGGGCCGCAGTTTCTTAATCTTGCACTTTTATGGACCTGGAGTACTCGGACAATACTCTCAATATTCTAGCTAGTATGGTCGTATGGTGACCCTTCAAGGGGTCAGGGTCCAGCTGTTTAGATACAATACAGTACATACGAAGTGACATAAGTGTTCGTTCTGGCGTGCGGAGAAATTGGTTTCACCTGAACATGGTTTTTTTTATCTTAATTATCTATCATTCTATCAGTAGGTAGATATACTTTAAACTTAGTCTGAATTATAAATTTCAGACCTATGTCATAGTTCAGAGAAGATTGTGAGATTTGCTAATTAACACCACTGATAACAATCGAGAGAAGGGTTAACTCCAGTTATAATTGTCCTCGTTTCTCAATGGCGCCACACAAGGTCTACAGCCACATAATACTACGCCACAGAGGTCACGCAACAGTAACAAAAAAATATTTGAAGACACTAGAAAGGAAGAATACAAAGTTAGGGGAAAAGATTTTACAAAAATAATGACGCCTTCAAATGGGAACCTTTTAGACAAGAAAATAAATGTAGAGACCATACCTGTAGAGAAGTTGAGAGAAATTTCTTTTTGGGAGAGAGTTTCCTCCAACTACAGGCTCTGGCGTGTGGGGTGATGTGATGAAGACAGGAGTAGACAAGAGGGTTTTATGGGCAATTTGAGGTTTTCTTTTTCTCGTTATGGGAAAAGGGATGGGAAAGTATGGGCCTTAACAAAACAATACAGGAATTAAAAAAAGATCTGGACATGCTAATGACAAGAGTGAGAAATTTTTGAGGAAACAAAAAAGCTGGATAGAATAAGAAATCCACATAAAACACGGCACATTTAAACTCCGAATCCCCTGCTGTCAATAAGGTTCATCCAAAGAATTCGATGACATGACCACATCCCTTGTTTCATCCATTCATACCCCCAAATTTCTCCGAAAAAAGAACAAAGTTCATCATCCCACACAAAACGAGAGTATTGTTTAAGACCAATTTCATTGCCCCATGCGCCTTTGCATCTCATTCAGGTTTTTATTTAGCGCAATGGAACATTTACATGTCCATAGAATCGCCGTTCGCGAAGTTGAATCCACCCGCCTGCGGCTGAGCACCAAAAGCGAATGTTCCGGAGGCCCCATCCTGTTGGGCCACGGGTGCAATACCCTGAATTTCAGCAGCATCTGCATCATCCTCGTCCTGGAAGTACTTCTCGATCATGTTGTATGCTTTCATGTAGATTTCTTCGTTTGCGTTGTTCTGGCAACCGTGGATACGTTCCATACCACCCGCTTCCTCAATGTACATGGCATAGCGGTTGAGATTATCGGTTTCAGCATTCTTATCCATTTCTCCAACTTTGAGAATGTTCTCCAAGCCATCGAGAGCGACCTGGATGATTTTGTTGTCCATGCATCCCAAAAGATCACAGAGGGGTCTAATGCACCCTTGCGAGACAAGGTACCGAATCTGCTCTGGTTTCTGGAGGCCGCCGCTGGTGGCATTGGAGATGGCCCAACAGGCTTCTTTGCGAGTCTTGAAATCACCGTTGGAGAGAAGGTTGATGAGGGGGGGGATAATGTTAGCATCAATGACAGCCTGGATCTGGGTTGAGTTTCCAGCGGTAATGTTGGAAATGGTCCAGCAAGCTTCCTTGCGAATTCCATCCTTAGGGGAGCCAAGAAGGGAAAGGAGGGCAGGCAGGGCGCCACAGTTGATAATGACCTGAGTTTGAACATCATCGCCAGTAACAATGTTACCAACAGAACGAAGAGCAGGAGTTTGCACAGATGTGGATGCATGCATGAGAAGTTCTACAAGACGACGAGGGATGCCGGCCTCAATGACAGCTTGGATCTTGTCGTTGGAGCCATCAGAAAGGTAAGAGATAGCCCAACAGGCATCAATCAAAACCTCGTCGTCCAAAGAGTAGACCAACTTTGCCAGAACAGGTAGTGCGGGGAGAATCTGATTACAATAAGCTTCATTCTCTCTAGTAATTAAATGGAACACTTACGGTTGTCCATTCGGGCTGCGGGGTCTTTCCACGGCAGAAGTTGCTCAAAGTCCAAGTAGCATTCCTTAGCATGCTCAATTTGCGGCTATCACCCAAAAGGTTCAATAGAGGTGGCAAAGCACCAGCAGCAAGTACATAATCTCTGCATTGTGGCGAATCACCAGCAATGTTTCCCAACGCCCAAACTGCCTGCTCTCGAACATCTGGCTCATGGCTTGACAATAGTTCGACAAAGATCGGGACAGCACCGGCATCAATGACAACCTGTGTTTGAGTCGCAGATCCAGAGGCAATATTTGTGAGGGCCCAGGCAGCTTCAAATTGTACGAGGGTATGTGGGGAACGAAGGAACTCGACAAAGCGGGAAACAACACCGCATTCAATAACCTTTTCAATAGGGGGATTGCGCTCTTTTGATAGGAGTTTACGGAATTTAGTTGTGGCTTGGATTTGCTGGTCGATCGACTCTGAAAAGACTCCAGCACACATTGAAGGGAGATCCTCGTTTAACTACATTTATTAGCTGTCAAATTTCGATAATTTTTAATAGCCTGGGATAGTGCTTTGGGAGGAGGGCAGCAAGGTTAGATGCAGAGGAAACACCCGAGGAATAAGTCTTCTTGCTTTTCTTCCCTTTTTCCCAGTGATGACGTTGGGCCGGCTCGTAAAATGCCAAGAGCACAGGGCTCGCAACGATAGAAACAAAAAAAAGAAAACATTGGAAGGAGCAGGAAACAGAGAGAAAGTGGTAGACGAGATTTTTTGGACACGAACCTGAGACTCATTACCCCCTTCTTCATCGCTCTCACCCCCAGCTCCAGGAGCAGGACTGGAGACAGCCATGTTTCTCCGTTTGGCCAAATTCTCTTCTCTCTTCTGCTTTCGAATCTCCACCTGCTGCTCCTCACGACGACGTCTCAACTCATCTGGCTTGAAGGTGCCCTTTGCCTTAAAGTTGCGCCTATGTTCGGGGATATAGCGATCGGCCATGGTTAATTATTTTTGTACTGGGTAATATTTGGTATGTTTGTGTTGATGGTGGTTGTGATGGGGGATGGTGGGGTTGACGGGAGAAGATGAGGGGTGGATCGGTCGGTCAAGGGTGAACAAGGCCTTTCAGGATAAGCGATAACCAGACAGCGGGGTCTCTGAACCGGCAGCAAGCACAACTTTGAAGTGGTGGGGAGCGGGGCAGAATTATTTTCTTCCTTCGACTGTTATATGAAAGGATGGAAGATGGCGAAAACTAGAGAGGAGGAGAGGAGGGAGAGAGGAAAAGAACTGAAAGGGGCGAGTCTAAGTAGCGGCAGGCAACAGCAGAAAAGTAGAGCGGAAGCAGCAGCACAACAACAACACCAGACGAACAAAGTGGAGAGCCAACAGTTAGTACCGCCCGCGAGGTTCCCCCCACTTAGAGTAGAGAGGTGTTGCCACCAGTCCAATTAAATCCGGGCTTGGCACAAAATCCAACCACGACTCGCTTCCAACCCTCTGTTCCCTATCAAGAGAGATGTTCACCCACTTGTTCGCCGCTTTATCGTTTCTATCAGTTGCTTCTACATAAAGTACTTGTACTCATGTTTGAAGCTGAGCACCACTCGACGGGCGCAACGATCGGCTAGCATTATAAGTACTGTAAGTATTCTCAAGAGTATTTACGCATGTCGTGATAAAATGTTGGCAAGTACATGTATAGAAGTACATATATTGAACCTCGAGCTAATAATAAATACATACATGTATATGATAAGCAGAAAAAAGAATAAAGTTAAACGCCCATATACTTATCCTCGCAAACTCAGCAGGACTAGCGCACCGTACAGTTCCTAAATCCTTTGGTGCAAAAGAATGTAGTTCCATCCAACTCTACCTCCTCCACACCCCATGGTGTGAATCTGGTGCCTAAAAAGATACATGTATCTACATGTACTTATTAATTAGACAGGCTAACTCGCGTTGTAATAGTTTAGAGTTCTTGATATGCTTGCTCATGCGAACGGCGCATTAGACAACATTCAGAAGAGAAATAAAAGACATGGGATTAAAACCATGGGCTGTGATTGACATTGGTTACACAAGCACACCCAATAGGTGTATGGGATCCAGTACATTTGCTTAACCAATTGGAAGTGTCTGGCCCCGCGAAACTTAACTGTAGTAATGTAAAGTACTTAGGTACATATACATGTATGTAGTTGAAGGCGGGGTAACATCTTCAGAGGCTACATAGTGAGTACTACATACCTACATGCACGCTGGTGCATGTACTTTACTGACAAGTACGTACATATAGCCTTCTAGTTCTGAATTTTGCAATCGGGGAACTCTCTCTATTTTCCCTGCTTTCCCTAAAATACATGTACCATCCAAGAGAGGTCATATTGGTTGCTGAGGGATCATTTGCTATAGTTGTATAATGCTATCTTAAAGAATAGCATTCTCTATGAATGGACTAGAATTTCCGGAAGATTTGCACCTTAAGGATTTATACATGTAGTTACATGTACTACGTGTATGTACTTAACTACAACAATCAATTACGGAAACTACACGTACCTCTCAATATTATAACGAACTGATCTTATCATGAATTATATTGTTCCCGCCATAGTTTGGTTGAGATGGACTGGCCGCAACCTGCATATGAGTTGGCCAGTTTCTTACATCTATGGGTCTAAAGCTTGTCAGTCCTATCTTGACATTAATGGACCCAGCCAATCCTGTCAAAGGACGCCCAATAAACCCGGCTCACGATCATAGTTACTACGTAACACCGGGTGGACCAAAGAGAACCAATCATGATCCTGTTCGGGTAAATTAAAAACACTTGTTGTCTTTATCTCCCGGTCCCGTTGACCTGATCTACATCTTCACCCCACGACGCTCTAGGTATTAAATACTCTACATGTTGTACCAAAGTAGCTGACTATCTATTGAGGTAACTCCAACAAGGCTCAGGGCCCAGGGACCGTCGTTCCAGTTGTAACCTCAAAATTTATACCGTGCCTCGAGCCTCACCCCGATATAAGTACTTCACTGGCCTTATAAAATATCCCGGTCATTCTGAAGCTCTTAATTAAGCCTTGTAAGCTATGATCCTCTCCATCTACATGTATCCAACATAACCAGAATCTCCAGAAACAAGATTTTCCCAAGACTCCTAGGCATGGATTTGTGCTTCCCACTTTCGTGGGAATGACTACAACCAGACCAACAACGATCTATCCTTAGTATTTTTTTGGTTAGAAGCTTGCTGTTATTTAGGTACATGTTAGTTTCAAGGGCTTTTTACATATACGTAGTACCAATCACAAACGGGCATCGACATAGATATACAGGTATATCTCCTCAATTTCAACTATATATACTCGCGATACGATAGTGGGGTTTTGATCCTGTGGTGCGAAAGCCGTGAAACCAGTTACGGCTTGCTGTGGAAGTTGATCGTGGGTTTCAAAATTCCCTGTATACGTACATCTATTGGCTGGTCTCCATGATATATTTGACAAGGCAGTAGATGCAACCATTTGGTTACAGGGTACAATTCTAGCCACACCAATATAATTGTTAGTACATGATTGATATACGTTGGATGGTAAAAGTATAGGAGCACTATTTGGTATCAAGGACATACTTAAAACAGCTAATGTGTTTCAGCCAACTTTGGTCTTGCAATTCGATTAAATTCGCGCGATTTGCGGTTATAGAGCTAGAGTCGCTATTTGGCCACTACTGGATTAACACCCTTGTACATTAGCTATTGGCCAAATCTTTCACGGTCTCCGCTAAGAATCCGACCCGAAGTTGCGTTCTAGCTACTTCATATATCCGGGTCCGTGGCTAGTGCAGATAGCGGCGTCCGACGCCTACGTAGCCCTGATTCTATCCAGGATGAATAACTTCCATCCTCCCTCTATTATTATTTTCTTTGAAGCTAAACTACATGTATGTGCATCTTTGCGCTTTGGATTGCGCGCCTAGCTATAGCGTATAGTGAATTGCACCTTTTTCTCTGGCTTTTCTTCCCGTCAGCAATTAACACAGTAGCACAATTCAACATAATAAGCGGTCGCGGTTATTGCGCATATGGGTAGAAATCTACTCGTACTACATGCCTTGTGGCAAACTTCTAGCTAGTCTGCGCACAATCATGATCGGTCATTGGAGGCTAACACGGGGGGGGGGGGGAATGCTTCTTACACATGTAAGGGTTTCCCACCAAGGAAATCAAGCTTAGAGGCATGTGATTAGAGTATCTAGAATTCAATACCTTTATCCATTGGTTAGTACAAAATATGCTTGTATTGATCGAGCTACTCAAGAAATCATGCCAGGATATAGATACTATACAAGGATTCTGGTTTCTTGCTACGGCTCAGCTCGGGCACATATTGTTGGTAAGTTTACTCTTACTTCAACTGTGTATTAGCATTTCTCAGCCCAAAATGGTAGTGAGGCCTGCATATTTGATTTCAACCTATGGGGCAGGAGGACGCACAAAATTGCTATGATTAATTTTGCATTTAATCATCTCTAGGGATAATCCAAGAGCTCTCGTGTACGAGATTAAACCTCATTTGACAAGCACAACTCATGCTTTGTAGTGAGCTCCTGCATCTGGATTTATGGTTGGTTCTATTTCCGCGCGTCCTTTGTTGTTCACAAACTCCAGACCACTACTCCATACACTAACCAATCTCAACTCAAAATCCCGGCGTCCTAGAAATCACCAGGCCGAATCCCACCCCGTAAGCGCTGATGGAAAACACATTCCTTCGTAAGTGGGGTTGCGTGATCCCAATCAACCACAACTGATGGCATCATATAGGAGGAATTCTGTGCTTCTACCCATCGGGATATATCTTCCGGCAAGTAAAATCTCCGCTAAGGAGGTTGAAGCTGGGATAATGACCTGATTACATCTTTACGCCTGTACATGCTGACTATATTCTGCGTTCCCGAGAGTAGTCACGGGTATCGTGTTCGAGTGATTTCTTGTGTCCTGGGGGCGTGGGCCCCAAGTACTTATAGCCCCCCTCACCGCATTCTAAAATGATAGAGAGAGCCAGAGCACCCAGCACAAGATCTCAAATCACTATATCTTTCGTCCTTCGAATATCTTGCCCCCAAAAACAAAATTTGCTAGAAGATTTGTTAGATAATCACCACCCTACACGTCTTTTTCAATGGCCCAAGTTGAAAATGGTGAAGTATCGGTCCGGCTGGACATAGTTGGGGGCGATTATGAGGTTAGTGACCCCGTGAATACAAAGTTGTTTAACAGCTTCATACACACATATTTCTACGCATATATAGTTAGGTATATGTGTCTGCTACGACTGTTTCCACAATCAGTCCCTACTTACCACTCCCGCCCATTACTAAATAATGTCTCTACAGTATCTTGGCCAGTTCTCTGAGCCCCCAATTGTCAGGGGCCGTGGTATTGCCGGTACAGTTGTCGGGGTAGGACCTGGTTGCCCTCAACCTCTTGCGGTCGGTGACAAGGTCGCCGTCAAGCCCCTCAAGTACTGCAGCCAGTGTCATTTCTGCAGAGGTGGAAAATATATCGAATGTGTCGGCACCCGCCCCCAGTACATTCTTGACACCACCGTCACCCTTCCAGCACCGCTTGTCACGCTACTCCCGCCCCAGCTCACACTTGAAGAAGGGGCACTCATCCAGCCCTTGGCCCTTGCTTTTGAGATGATTGAAAGGGCAAACCTGAGAGCTGAGCAGGGGTTGGTTGTCTTTGGCGCATCCTTCATTGGAATCATTTGTTGCATCTTGGCACGCAGGCGTGGTTTGACGAATATGATGGTGGTCGACAGTGATGAGGACCTTCTAGGTCTTGTAAGAAGGTTTGTAAGATTTTCGGGGCCGGGAGATAACCAAGGTGAGATTGTAGAGGTGAGAACTTGTGTGGTTGCGGCGAAGACCAGTGAGGTCAATGGTGCTGCGGTGGTGGAGCGGGAGTTTGGCAGAAAGGCTGATGTGTGCATCAATGCTACTGGAGATGAGGAACTAATGAAGGTGGCAGTGAAGTCTGTGGAGGACCGGGGCATGTATATCCATGCTAAGACTAGGGAGAGTGAGGTTAACTGGGATGTTTATGCCATGTACAATGAAAATATTACTATCGATGGAGGGGTAGGATGGGGAATGACGGACTTTGGACATGTAGTGGAGATGGTCATGGGGGGTAACGTGGCTCTTAGAGAGTTTTGTGATATGTAGTGATCGAGGGAGGGTTACATGTAGGTAACAGTAACGGTGCGGTGGGAAAGTGCGCTCTGTTTTTCGGTACTTGTTAGTTTTAGGACAATGAGATTGATCTGTTTTCTTCAATTTCGATTAGCCTGTATTCCACATTTGTAGGCCCTAAGTATTATCGGTTAAGGTATTGTCCTAATATTATAAACAGGCCAGTTTCCTAGAGTGAAGGGGCTAGTCGAGGCTTCGGGGTCCACGTGACTGCGAGTGACACTGTATGATGTAAATAGCTTGGCTGCTTTTGCAATATTTGAAAGTAAGTACAAGTATCTAGTGACGTGACAACTACAGCGGATGGTTTAGAATTAATGACAGTTTATCGAACCGGTGACGTAAGATATACTTTGAGCACACTTTATATATCACCGACCATTTTCATATAGCATACATGTACTGCTATAGCGGGTGCTAAGGGCCGGGTGACTTCTAAATTAACAAGGGTGGTGGCTATTGTATTCTGGTCCTTCTGTCGTGCGCAGGTAGCTAATTCTGCTTACGGGGCCCCATAAATCTATGCGCAAGGTGTATATTTCGAGAGAATATTGCCTTAAAGGGCTTTGCCCTTCAGCTTTGCCGCAACATGCAGGGCTCTACCCTTGAATCCCGGTATTCTATGTCATTGAAACTTGAACCCTGGCAGTCTTCTGTCTGTCTTCAGGTGAGCAGCTTAGTAAATTTTATGACTGGTTGATCTAGCGTTGATGGTACATGTATTGATAATGTTTAAAAGCTGAGGGGGCGGAATGCAGGTTTAAATACAAGCATATATATATTGAGAAACGACCACCAATGACAACAACTGGGGTCACAAACATACATATAGTCTCATCCAGTTATACGGATCAGAGAATGCGCTAATAGAGAGGTTTTGCTTGAAGTTTAAGTCGAGGATGCTGCTGCTATACGTGATATGTTATTGAATGCAATCCAATTAGTGTGTGGCGGAGACTGAGCTGACCATTAATTCAATACTATTATGAGCAAATATGACATATATATAGCAGGATTTTGACCCTAGACCTTAGGACCATATTGATGAATAGATGATATATATGTACTCAAGGGATTTATATATATAATTATGGAATACTATGTAGTTCACCTTTCGTTACCAGTTAAACGCACTAATTTGTTGGCAGGAAGGGAAGCGAGGAAACAATATACCTACTACATGTACTATGCCTTAAAGAACAAGCTAAGCTAACGTCAAAGTACATTGTTTGTCTTGGGCCAAGCACTGTGTCTAGGGCCTAAAATACACGTACGTAAGTCTTCTACCCCTTCATCGAACCCAACCACTCCACCTAGCTACATAGCGTGGAAAAACGATGGAAAAAAACGGGCCGTCCTCATTTAACAATGTGCACTGATATGGGAACAGTTTTATAAGGCGGGGGCTCGGTCAGTAACTCCAAGAACAAAGGTTAGTGTGGAAGCTCTTAAGTATGTTATATAATGACAGCCCTCATTCACCGCCAGTAAGGGTGGCCGGACTTGCTTTGACTATACAGAAAAGGCTAACCGGACATTAAGAGTGGTGGACTATCATGCATGGCATATTTAGTTAATGCCACCACTATAATGTTATTTCCAATTATGGGTGATACGTACAGGACTCTTGATGCGTTTAATTACATAGCAACCAAAAGCCTACTAAGATCGCAATATTAGTATTGACATTTATTTTTTCTCTCCAATAGGTATATTAATCCCGATAGCTAACTTCATGTAGGTAGTCAGTCGCAATTGATATTCCCTCTTCTCTATGAGTGCTAGATGTCGGTTGGAAAGATGGAAGGTCTAGATACTACTTTGCTTTTACATAGATTTTGGCTATTACAATCATAAGATGGTTCAGCGTGTACCGGGTGCTAAACCCGGAACCAGGACCAAATATCACCGGAACTCTAAAAGATCCATGATTCTTTCCATCCTGCAACTTCTAGGTCAAAGTCAATAATGCGGTACATCGGCTGTCTTCTCAGTACTAGAAGCCCGCATTCATAGGAAAATATATCCAGAATCGCTTGTTTGACTAGATCAGCTCTCGGACGGATAGAAAACTATATGTACTTTTCATCAGCTCTAAGCTCCAATTTAAAACTACATATGGAATACGCTATATAACATATATTTTGATTTCCAAGTGCGGACCATCAGGTTCCGCATGATGTGTCTGACCAAATGGCATTTTGCTATCTTCTTCCCTAAAAATATCTTCTTGAACTACTTGCCTTTAGGTTTTTGCAACTTGGAAATTTGGCTTGGGGCATAATCTCTAACCACATCTAGCAACCCTATAACCTAAACAAAGAGGAATTCTAGGATTACCCACAAATCCACTGGCTAAACTATAGCTATCAATTATCACTGATGGTCACGATGGCCTTTAGTAGGATTAGCGATACATTCAAAATAACTTTCTATACAAAGATCCCTTTATACCTCGGATTTCAGGATTAGCCGGTATAGAATAACTTTCTAGCGCAGGAGTGCTAATTAGTATTGTGCCCAACACCCATGTACATACGTTAACCAACCTTTGCGCCATTCAAAGTACATACTGCAACCAAAAATAAATAAATGATATAAGCAGGGGTAAACCACGTGGATGTGTTAAATCTGACAGTGGATCAATACTTCAATTTGCTTAGATTGGTTGTTCTTGGCCGAGATATAAGGAACAATATTAAAACAAACTAGCGTTTCTTAACATTGTTCCCCATGTAAGTGACTAACGAATGATCAACCGGGTCAACAGCGAAACAAAAAGCTTTGACACGCCTAATTAACAGCACCATAATGCCCTATACCTCCCTGGATTTATATCTTGATTTTCTCTTTTACTTCCATTTACCCCTTTTTTCTTTTTCTACCTTATCTTCTTTGCGAGAATTCCTATACACCAACACTTCCGAAACGTCCCTACAAGATTCCTTGAGAATCAAGCCGATGTACACCCCCATCCACTCCACGGTAATTTTCAAAGCAGCATTACGCCCGCGGCGGGCTCGTATAAAACCAGCAATCGGCCCCTAGGGGAGCCATAAGTTCACGAAGCAGCGAACTCACTCATCAGAAAGACATTCATATCTACCCTCATCATCTTATATTATCCATCGATAGCAATTAATTATGCAACCCTCAATTATCGTAGTTTCCCAGCCAGCAGTGCCTGAGACCGAGCAGCCCGTCGATGAGCAGCGCGGTAAGATCCTTTCCCCATAAAAGGTGCATTTAACAAGGACTCAGTTTATTGATATTTGTATAGGGAAAGTTTGGTACCAGTGCGTCATTTGCTAGATGACTGCTCTACCTAGATTGATTATATTAGCCACATTACCAGCCAAACAGACAACTATTGTATGTCCAGTCACCAATGCCTTTTTCTTTTTTTCTTCTTGCTATCTCGTCTTCAACATATGACGGTCCCTCAACGTGCAGGTTTGGGGACTTTCATGAACAATATTCTTTATGTTTACTTTACTTTTTTTTTTGGATTGACTGGACTGGATCGTTATGGACATGTTTCGTTTCCCTATTTTATTTTTTTGGAATTTGAGATATCTAGAGAGAGATTTACAGAGTTTACAGCATATAAATTATTTCATAAATAATAAACAGTTTTTTCTATGTAAATTTTGTGCGCTATATAAACCATAGTGATAATCGAAAAGTTACATGTACCGCCACCTGTGCCGGCCCCCAACATTTGACTATCGGATTGAACACCTACTTGTTACATGTACGTACTGAGTTCTCGCGGGCAGTATTGGGTCAAGGATATGAAACAATTCCACAAGGTCAGCCGACGAAGATGAAAGATTGATTTTTCCCTTAAAGACAGACGACTACAAGTACATACATGTACTTACTTAGTGATGTGCTGGTTCATCGGCTATGGAAACCCCGGGGAGCTGTAGATCGATCTAACTGGTATATGTATCGAAGAATACCGTACCATCGTATATATACTTCAAACTGGATACTATATATGCTCTTGATAAGTCTTAAAATTATAGACTCTAGTCTAGCTGCTGCTGTATTTCTTTCTACCATTACTACATGACCAAATATCACATCCTTTCTTCCATACATCCTTTTAATCTAAAATACGATGCATTACAACTCTATTCGCCCCTAGGAAATTTAAATATACAACCTTCTTCTCGCTCAAAAACATGCTCGGGACAAACGGCAGCTCATACAGATCGAGGAGCAAGTCTATGTCCTTATCTAATCCCCAAAATTTCTCAGCCTCTCTGATCCGATTACAAAAAAAAACAAGGGGGCACTTACGGCTGATTTGCTTTAGATGTTCACCAAGGCATGGAACAGTGGGATACTCCCCATTCGACATTGGCAGCGTCCGAAAAGCCTCTGTCAGTTCTGTGACGTGGAACTTGTTACGCATGCGCGCTTCGAGTCGCGCACTTCTCCCCCGGGGCGTTAGTACCATTCTATACTCCACTCCCCCCCCCCCCAACCCCCAGAAGAAAAAAGAAAAGAAAGAAAGAGGTCGGCACGACATACCTCTCCACCTTGGCCAGCAGCTCCCCGCCGTCCGGACTCGCATCGTTGAGGCGGTTATATCCTGTGTGTATAAAGTTCCTCATCTGCGCTATCTCGCGCGAGATCAAGTCCAGATGCGCGAGCACTCCTATACAGAGCGTAGTCTGCTGGCTATGGGTGGTAAACTGGAGACGATTAAGAACAGGGGTGGGAGAGGGTGGGGTGGGCGTCATGTCGTGGTCCTGTTGCGAGAAAGACATCGTATATAACTGTGTTTACAAGTTGGGGATATGGAGCGATTCAACCTGGGAGGCGATATTTTAGGGATTTTATATCACACGGAAACATGTTTAGCCCATGGAATACGCTAGTGGGCACGGCCCCTAATATGGCAGTATCATTATAAGTGGAGAAGATGAGATGAACCCAGCTGATGAGATGAACCCAGCTGAGAACCTGACGGGAATGCAGATACCCGCTCTCACGGCTCGGGCACGTTAGGCTTTCCTTTGTTCTGGGGCGTCTAAACCAACTCATCTCCGGGGAAAGGTGCATGTATTACTTAGGTGAGGGGGGAAAGGGGAGACGATGGTTCTAAAAAGATACTAGTGGGTTTACAACTGAACGCCGACCTTGAACTACCTCTTGGGCCCTTGCTGGGGAAAGGCCGTTTCAGGATTGCTACTGTGACTACAGCACAGTGTACTCGGGGGACTGTAGATGGGGCATGGAGCAAAAAGTAGAGGTTAGTTGGTGGGTGGCTGGTGGTACTTGGGTTCTTCAGATGAATAGAATGAACTCGGCGAGTGATAACTTGTGATTTTTATTATTATGTAACCAGTGCAGCTAAGGACTCTATTATTTATCAGTACTTGTGCTAGGCCGTAATTAGCCTATTTGTATTCCCATTAAACACCGAAATCGAAACTTTTTATATTTAATAACCCTGTGCGTATGGTTTCCCAGATTATGTCGTGGCTGAAACCGTCAACGGCCAATGCCTGGGTTCCTATTGGAACTTGTCTGTTTTGGTGTGCCACAGCCATGTACCGCAGGCTTGCATATTTCCACAAGATTCGATACCTCTGCTTTCAGATTTTTGATTGTATCACCCGTCACTGTTCTGTCCTCACTAGACCGGCTGAATTTTGTAGTGATTATTTCTGTAGGGCCCCCGGAATTGTGTGTAGTCAATGGTCAGTACTCCAGTATAATATATTCCCTGTTTAGGGTGACATTCTCGAAAATAGCCCTCTATGCTGCTGTATATCACGTTGACTGATGTTCATATATGCCATCACCCAACGGGCCATTTTACCACCCGAGGTAAGCATAACCCCCTGAATTCGAGTGGATCTTAAAATCCTCTTCTTAGCTCTATAAGCTAGGTAGGCACATGTAGTCTAGTATCTTTTTTAGCGCATGAGTTATCGCCAGTAGTGTGGATACAGGGAGGATACATACACTGTGTAAGTTCGATTCCTGGTATGGTGCCCCATTGTGGTTTCTTACAACCCCACAAGCACCACCAAATGTAGCCAAAATTGAAACATGCTTATCCTCCAAAAAAAGCTTGTCTAGACCTACATGTAGTATTGTAGTCAGTCCATCTGGCGCAGCCAAGCCACCGCTTAGAGCAATCCCTAACCCTGCATGTCGGGCACCCTACGTCACACGAGGCGACCATTTTTCCGGCGGGAGACTGACCTCACCATTGCGCCGCCACTCCCCACGCCGCCGCTCACGCATATTATAGGGGCCTTACCTTACCTCTCCTCCCCTCCCCGAAGAGAAACCCCCTCCAAAAAAACAAAAAAACGACTCCCCTAATCTAACTATAAAATGGCCACAAACCCAGCAGCGACCAAGTCCGTTGCCCCACCCCCGCCCTCGGATACGACACCGACCCGCGAAGACGCCGCCCGCCTCGCCTTCGAGCGCGAGTACCTCGCGCAGCAGCAGAAGTACGAGGTCCTCAAGTACCGCATCTCGCTGGGCCTGCTCGTCGCGTGCCCGGCGCTGGCACTGGTCCCGCCGAGGAAGCTCGACTGGTACACGTTTGGGCTGGGGTCGGCGTGGCTGTACTGCCTGAACGAGGTGACGGATGCGAATGGGCGGAATATGTGGCGCGGGTTCAGGCGGCATGAGGATGTGGCGAGGAGCCTGGCGAGGAAGCCAGAGGTCGATGGCGTCAAGGTTGGGGGATGGCAGGGCGAGAAGATTGTTAAGGATATGAGGAAGCGGGAGGAGGAGGCCGATAGTGTCGGCAGTATCATCATGGAGCAGATCTGGGATGTGTGGGAGCAGAGGGATAGGGCGGATAAGGATAAGAAGACAGGACCGGAGGTTAATGTGAGGGAGATGCTCAAGAAGATTGAGGAGGAGAGGGACGTGAGGGATTCGGACAGGAAGTAAGTATGCAGTAGGATGGAAGAAGAAGAAAAAAAGGAAAATAGGGGATGAATGCGTTGTAAATATTGTATTTCTAGTTACTATTGTCATATGTAAATTGTGATCTCCTCTTAATTCATTGATGGTTCGCGTCTTCTTTCATTTGCCTTTGTATTCGCGTTTTGGTAATTTGTAGCTGAGGTTTTTTGTTGTGCGAGTGACAATGGATGATTCGCGGCTTAAATGTAATAAAATTAGGCAAACAATGCGACCACCCCCGCAGCACAAAATGTTACACTTCGGCCCCAACCGTCATATATCAACCAAACCCCGAACCTCCCAATTGCCGTAGCATGCATGTAAGTACCTACTCAACCCTAAAAAATCTTTGAATTTATGTTAACAGGATGTATATAGAGCCTATACAGTCTTTCATTCGGAACGGAAAACTTCATCAGCATCGATCCCGAACACCAAACACCCTCACGACCAACCCTCGCTCTCGCTTCCTACAAACTGTCGCCTCTCACAGAAACCATCTGTCGCACGTGATCTGTGTGCCAGTAACAAAAAAACAATTCTCGCCCAACTATTTCAGCCAATTCCCCCACCACCCACAACACAAAAACAAAATCTCATCATGGATGAACCGGATGATAATTTCTCCCCCCCCTTATCCCCGCCCCCGCAACCCTCTGTAATCTTTGACCCACCCCTCTACCTTCAACGTCGCAGGGCTGTCCATGAGCTCCTCCGACAGCTCTCGGCCTCAAATCTCTTCGGTGATAGGAAGTTTAGAAGCGTTCTTGATGTTGGCTGTGGCACAGATCTCCTGCTGCTCCGCTCGCTCTCCCCCTGCGAGGATGGCATGCCGCTCGAGCATATAACTGGGGTTGATATGGATGATGGATTGTTTTCCACAGATCTGATCCAGAGCGTTGCACCGGATCACAATGAGGAGGAAAACAGGTGGAGAGAGTTGACAATTAGGCTGCTGCATGGTAAGTTTATTTTCCCCCGTAGTAAAGAGGGGATAGGTTACGAAGGGGTGGAGGGGCAGGTGGGGGTTAATGGATAGTTGTATGTCGCGTTATAGGCTCCTTCGAACAGCTATCCCCAGAAGTAATTCCTAGACATGATGCCATCGTTTCTACCGAAGGTATGTTTAATGAATCATGGGCCATCACTCGTTCACTGCATCCCCCATCACTCGGGTCTTAAAAGCAGCAATCTAACCCTCGTCTACAGTAATCGAGCATTTAGACCCCGGGCCTCTAGCAAACTATGCACCAGTCCTTCTAGGAAAGATGCGTCCAAAGGTCTGCATAGTAACAACACCCAACCGGGACTTCAACAAGATCTTTGACTCTGCTCTCCCCCACGACCCAACACGGCGCTATTTCCGCCCCGAGATCCCTTATGCAATGCGGCACCACGATCACCGCTTTGAGTGGACCCGTGCCGAGTTCAGGGTCTGGGCAAAAGAGGCAGCGGCAAAGTGGGGATACCGAGTGGTGTTTGCAGGAGTTGGGGGTTTAGACTGCGGCGCTGTCTGTGATGATCCCTTAGTCCAAAGTTTCGTATCGAAGAGTACGGAGGAGTTCATTGAAGAATACGAAGATTGCTATTATAGCATCGCCACCTCTGGCCAATCGGTGCTTGGCCAAGGCCTTCAAGACCTCCTTGGCGACCCGGACTTATCAGCAACCCCAGGGTATCTAAGGCACGCGAGCAGAGTGCTGGGGCCCTGTTCCCAGATCGCGATTTTCATGCTGCAGGAGCCGGAGCCACCTGCCTCATGGGATGAAGTAATTATCCCAGAGCGTTGGAGCGAACTCCCGAGGAACGATCTGAAGCTTGTATGCCAGCACGCATATCCATGGGCGAAAAACGAGATATACCCGCCACTGTACCTCAAGGTGATGGAGCTGATGCAGGTTACATTTCCCAGCTTCATGCCGGATCTTGTTGCGGTGGCCTGGGACCGCATTGGAAAGCCATTTTCACGGCCAGATCCAGGGATTGAAGAATATGAGGACTACGACGACTACGAACCACCATCTGCTGAAGTGCTAGAGGAGCGGCGGCTGGCAAGGAAGGAGGCAAGGCGTAAAGAGAAAGAGAGGGAGGAGGAGCGGGAGAGAGAGATGGCGGGTATGAACCCCGATGATGTAGACGTCGTTAGAGTTGTGATTGAGCCGCTAGAGGTGTGGAAAAAGAGCTGGGCACTACAGAGAGCGTTTAGGTTTCACTCCGAGGAGTATGAAAAAATGATTATGTGCCCGAGTGGATATGGAGCCGGGGAAATCTTCGCTCAAGATAATAATGGGGATGTGGCATCTGAGGATTTTGACTCTGGTTCTAAGTGTAAGTTCCATACGTGTCCGTCGTGGATGCTGCAATTGGTAATATTTGCTAACCTGCTAGCCAGGGAAAACAATTCATGCAACTCCTACTACCACCCTCCAATTTTACAAGCCCTTGCCCCTCGATAATACGGCGCCCAAACTCGCCAAATTGGCTATTAATGACCCAAGGCGCGCTCCGCCCAGTGTCCCAGGCACACCCTTTTCCCCCGAAGTTTCGTGGCTTCCGGAAGTTGTTTCCCTTGTGGAAGGAGTTACTCTTTCAGAAGAAGACCCTCCAGAAGAGGGGTCCCTCCCAGAGATTTTCAACCCAGAGGATGTATTCCCTCCAGAAGTCACCTCCCAAAACGGTGGGGCGCTTACGAAAGCTTTCGCGGAGGTCTCATCATTCGATGCTTATCCTGAGACGGATAGACCAACGTACGCCGAGCCTGGAGGTGATAATACGCTCCGCCTTCATACCGTTGCTGTGTGGCCCCTTGATTTAGCTGAGATGGATGACTCGAGCATGGAGATTGAAGTGGGCGATGAGGCGCGAATGTTACAGGTCCCGAGAAAGAAGGCACTTTGCCAACATGATGGCAAAATAGTGTTGACCTTTTTCAAGCCAGAGGAGACAGAGGATCCGTGGGGAATCTTTCAGTCCCAAACAGATGGTTATTACATGCAGGAGGAATATAGGACTGAATATGATGAGGAGAGCTTCGGATGGGTAGAGGGGGAAGCGGAAAAGGAGGGGGAGGAGGAAGGGGAGGGGCAGCCATTTAATAGTGGGGGAAGTAGCGGGGGCAGGGGCGGGAATGAGTTTGATGATCTCTCTTGGAACACCGGCGGGCACCACGATTCCTCGGATGCCTGGGGCTAGAAGCTGCGTTTCGTTATGTCAAGACCTAACATAGAACTTTGTAGTATTTCAAGAGGCCTAGGGCCTGTTAGATCTCCCATCATGTTTTCTTTGGGTTAGCCTCTAGATACAGTTGGACTTACGTATGCCCCCTCATGGAAATTAACCAAATCTATCTTCACTCCAAGACCTCCTAAATGTTGACTTCATATTTTTACAACAATACCAATGAAGTAGATGGTCTATACTTTTTTGGCCGTTATTTGCCCTTTGATAGCCATGGGCTATTAGCTTATAGGTCGAGAGGCACACCTAGCACCATTCCATAGCCCTACATCAGGTTGGGTCGGCCGCGATCAATCTTCCTTTTAGACACACGAAAAGGATACCCCGCGTTCATACGTTTATAATTGTATCACCTCAGCAGTTCACATGTGAAAAAATTTCAGTTGCAAAGTCAGTGCTAACATTTCCATTGAACCCAACTCCCCCAATTTTTACAAAAACATTACACGTTAAAACCAACCCAGCTCTCCCCAAATCTAACCAGACCAGATGGTAGGTCCGGGAACAATGTAGCTTGTGGCTACAAGGCACGGGGCAGTCAGTATATGTATATGTATATATGGGTATAGCCCAAAGAAGAGGTAACTTACGAATTGGCCAGTAGATGTTGATCAAGATACCAGGCTCGTTTCCAGTGTATACACCAGGGATGGCCACCTTGGGGCTCGGCGACCCTGAACCACCGCCGGTAACACTGATCTGAGCACACGAGATGTAGAACTGGGCACCGCCGAACGACGACGCTCCGTGGACGGCAATGTGCTCAATTCTGACCAAGTACTCGCCATTAGGCAAGCTCTTTGGAATAGTGAATGTGAAGTCGGTGGAGGTGGTGTCAAAAGTAATAGCATCAGTGGTGATAGAGGTTGCGCCCCTCTCCCAAACACGGAACCATACGGAGCCAGAGCCGTCAAAAGCAGCTGCAGTGCTTGGGGCTTTGGCCATGTAGATGTTGAACCCACCAGGGTGGAAGACGGCAATATCAGCTTGGAAACCGATAGTGGAACCAGCGGTCACGGCGATTGTCGACGTGGTAGCAGCGGAGGCGAGGCCGCCAACATTACAACGCATATCGTTGGAGGTCACATCTACAACGGGGGAGTTGGTGTTGGTATTTGTACGGATACCGACGTATTCGCCGCCGACTGTACCGGCATTGATGAACTTCCAGAACCGGTCTGAGTTTGTATTATTAGCACTGGCACTTCCATGATGAAAGTCAACAGATCCTTACAGTGGGCAAGCGTCTGTTCAACAAACGCTGCACTAAGAATAAGTGCAACAGAAAGGAATTTCATCTTGGAGGATGTATGAAGGAATAGAAGCTCAATGTACTACCGAATCGCAGTCTGGAGGTTTCAGTGAGCTCAGTGGGATTCTGCCCACTTTATACCCTTTGGACCATCCACTTATATAACTATCAAAACCATGCTTAACGTTTGGTTGATATTAAGTCACTAGAAGAAGAAAGTTGTAACGGCAATCAGGGCCGACGGTGATACTGGTGATCATCCCCGTACCATGGGCATGGCTCGGAACCTGCCTCAATTGCATGGTGGTCAGGGGTACAATATCTTTACCCCTTCAACCCCGCGACGACCCCCCGATCTTCCGGACAACCAGCTGTGTCCCCCTAACTTAGAGTTGCAGTAGCGGATTCAACCGCCCGATTTGTAGGCATGTTTGTCCGATGACATTTTGCGGGGCGCATATACCATCCTAGCATGGCGTCAAAGCGCTGGTATGGTACTGTGTAGCGGTTATATGGTTACAAGTATCATTGATATTAAAAGAATTTGCTTGGGGGATCCTGGCTCAACACTCCTCGGAACCACCGAGCTTAAATGAACCAAATGCAACTCTCTGTTATGCATAAAGCATTCTTGAGAGCCGTTTCTCAAGAATGCCAGGGAATATTCTCATCCGTAAAGTGTCAGGAGTATCCTGATCACAAGGCCAAAGAGTAAAGGTTGCCTGTAATCAACGGTTTAATCAAATTAAACAGGACAATAAACAAGAAAAAAAGCATGGAAATCACTCACCTCATGCAGAGAGGGATGTCCTAGTTTCCCTGGGGCCCGTACATAAACCTCGGAATTAATCGCTGAAAGACTGGTGCATAACCCATATAGACCTTTCGAAAGCGAGAGATGTGCTGTTGGTATTCAATCCCAAGCAAGCGACCAATGTTTTTTACGGGTTGTAGACCCCTATAATACGCCTCTTATTACGAAGTCCCTCTTGCCTAGATCGGTTTTCTGTATTTATGGCACGGGGGCCGGGTTGAATTACACCATTCGGACGGAGGTAGTGGTGGAGTCCACTGAAGATATTTGATACCGACGAATTTATACCTCCACCTACGATAGGTTGAGTGAAGATTAATTAGTGTGCAACCATCCATATTATTTATTAAGAGGGGCGTAGGTGTAACGAACAACACCTCAGATATAGTTCTTTGATTTTCTAGCTTCTCTAGTTGCTGAGCTTAAACAAAGCCCTGGATCCATCCATATACGAACTCATCTTTGCGTACAAGTAACGTACGTAGAGAGCTGGCATTTTTATATATATCATAGTAGGGCGTACGTACGTCAGGAGGTTTTGATATAAATCCTCTCTATGACAAACGTTTCATGATCCCTGCTTTGTCGAATATTAATGCTGGCCAAGACTCCAGGTGTATATGAGCGTGAGCGTGCATGATCACGACGTGACAAAAGATTTGACAGGACTCCCCTGTAGATAGAATTTGCGTGTGGATTCCTTTTGGATTCGAATAGTGAAGTAAGCTTCGGACTAAAGCGTCTAATAATTCCGAGGAAAGGAATTTATGTGGGGTATCGTTGCATGTACCCAGGGGTGCCGGAAAGTGATGCAACGACTCGATTTACAACTCATGGATTGATCGGTCATATCTAAATAAAAGAAGTCAAGGTGGTTGTGAATTCACTAAGACCTCACTTAATTGTGCAATCCCAAGCCGTTGCATCACTTTTGGGGACCCCTAGGTACACTATTCGTAATCCGAATTCTTTAGATTTCAGTATCTGGTGCCACATAGTCATTTGAAACAATATATTTCTCTATACAGCTCGTAATCTCTTGGTTTTGAACGAGGGTCAAATGTGGTGGTGGTGAAGTTTCTTCTCGCCCGAAGCCGCGGCGGGGAGCGGGGTTGATGAAGATACTTGGTCTGATCATCAGCAACACAAGCTTAGTGATTTTCAGTAAGAGGGTGTGGGGGATGGTATGGGGATGAACCGCAAGGATTCAGTTTGGCTTGCTGGTAACCTCAATTGTGCACGTACAGTACAGTGTGTCGCCATAGCATAGAGTACAGGAGTGGGTGCAGGATCCGGAGAGCCGACGCCGACAAGAAGCTCAATCACGTGCATAGAGTAGAGTATAGTGAACGAAAGGTATTGAAAAGGCTAGTCTCGTGCCCAGCCTGTGGTGTTGCTCTTAGGGTTCAGTTAGGGTTAGTTAGGGTTAGTTAGGGTTCCAGTCTGTGGTGTGGTTCACCACACCACAGACTGGGCACGAGACTATGAAAAGGCATGTGTGAACCTTATTTCCTTCACTGAAATACTTGCATCTTCCAAGCCTCACCCTTTACGGCTTCCGCTACTCCCTATCGTTTCTATTAGCCAATTCTTACCGATCCTGTCAGAGGAAAATGTCCTATAGGACATGTATACGCCAGACCTCCCCAGGCCTACAAGCGATAGTACAACCTACGTGTACACGCACCCGCCGGGGAAGCCCCTCCCAAACTCAAGCTCAGTAGTTCATATCAATTAATACATATACCCAATTTCTATCCAAATGCGGGGGGGGGGTACTTTAGTAGTACATCCACAGCGAATTAGGAAGAATCAAATCAGGCTAAGAGGCACAGGTCGTGAAATCCCCCATTGTTCCAGACTGGTCTTAGGAACAATTAGCGATTCACATATATAGATCTGTTGACCTGGTGTTGTATACAAGTACATATAAGTACGTATCTGTTACTCGTCCTACTAAGCTTTTACTCGAGGGCGCTATGCTTCACAGACTATCACTCGGACAGATACTCCTTTAGGTTGGTGCATCATTTTATTAACAATTGGTTTTGATTTTCTGTGGGAGATTCGAAGGCAACATTAATTGTGACCCGCAAATATTTTTACTATATACTTTGTATATATAGCGGTAGGTAATAAGTGATGGAACGCAGTGATGCCTGTTTTGGTAAGACGCCACCAACATTTGGTATTCGTACTCTCAGGGCGTCCCATCAATTATTACCTGTCGCTGTACTTATGTGCTTACATGAACAAGTAGAATTTTGTTGATACAGCCGAACCTCCCTCTAAGGGTACCCTCTATAAAAAAATGCTTATCCTGTAGGGATTTAGGTGATTTACGGGCCCATTTATTCTGTATACTAAGTCAAGCTAGGGTATGTATATAAATTTGGATACCTGTATTTTTGCTATAAGAATACAGTTGGCTGTTTGCGGGGGTTTCTGGTGTATTGCCTTTGTAGAGGGGGTAGGTTTTAGTAATATTTGAGGCGGGCGTAGGGTTGTTTGGTACTAGAATAATTTTGGAAGTGGTCCCTAAGGGAAGATTTATGCGGATACGGAAGCAGATTGAGGCTTTAACAGAACGAAACTTCCCTAACCCTAGCCCTCATTTTTATATATGTCTCCTGCATATCTCACGACATTTCTATCCTCTTATATTGTAGGGAGGGAGATTCGACTACTCGTAGTTTTCTAACGTTTCCGAACCGGACTGGGTCTGTAAATCGTGCTTGGCAACTAGATTTTGGTTGTATGCAGACCCAGTCCGGTTCGGAAACGTTAGAAAACTACGAGTAGATATACACATAACCGTAACTCGTAAAATACATAGACAACCATGAAATGGACTTAACGCCAAACCAAGGATGCCATTGATACCGAAAAAAAGATGGAGGAGATGGCCGCACTAAAAGACTAGCGATGTTCATCTTGAAAACTATAATACAGCACCCTGTGCCTATCTAACCTGTGAAGTACAGTCTTCTAGTCACAAGCTATAGCCACATCAAGCTACTCTAGGATAGCTACTCTATCTCCACCCCATGCCATATGAACAGATATAGAGGTCACGTCCTAGGCACAGAATCCAGCATCGTGCCAGTACATTGATACCTACTATTTTTGATGCCTAAACAAATAGATTTAAGAAAAAAATACTCCTCCCAAACTTACACCAGCCCAGACCCAATGCGAAAGCACAATAAGGAAAAAGTGAAAGGCCTTTTCTACTAAAGAATCAAGATCTCGAGCCCCCAGTATCTTTTAGCGACCAGCGCAGCGAGTGCCACAACCAGTGCCCAGATAAATTTATCCAGCCACGGCGTCTCGGCTCTTTGGACATGAGGCGCGATGTGCAATTGCTGTTGCTGTGGGACCAGACGCTGAGGCATGATCTGTTGAGGCGGGGCCGGAATATGTGGGAAGCCAGTCGCGGTAGTTGGTGTGGGCACTGGAACTGGCGTTCCTGACGACGAGGATGGCGAAGATGAAGAAGCTGCTGGCTCTTCTTTCTTCATTTCGTCTTTATACGCCAATTTCAGCCCTTCCGGCAAGGCCTCCTCTTCCGTCTCACCAAGCTCTTTCACTTTCGCGGCACTTTCGGCGAGTATCTCCTCGTTAGTATGGCCACCGCATCCTTCACACCTCCATTTCCCAGATTCTCCAGCGATCTTCTCCCTTATTTCTGCACTGCACTCCATGCCGCCCAACTGCCCCTTCGCCTCGCCTTCCATGAACCCCCTCAGCGCCACCACAGCAGTGCGCACTCCCCACGCTGGCTGCCAGGTATCTTCATGATGACCAGATATTGAAAGACAGATCTCACGATTCACTTCGAAGCGCCCGCTAGGTGTAAGGAAGCGGAATGACGGCGGGCGAAGAGGGTACTGGGGCGGGAGAGCGATGCGACCGTGGTAGATTCCATTCGCGTAGGGTGTGGATGGGGGGCCACGAATGGTGAAGTGCCATTCCATAAGGTTCGATTCGAGGGGGGCTGCATGGTAGTCTGGAGAGGGCGCGGATGCTAGCTCTGCAGCTTCACGGACTGGGAAGGAGGTTAGCAGGCTCCGTTGTATGGGATGGCTTAAGGCAACTTACGGATTCGCTTTATTGTGGGGGACTTCTTATTGTAGGTTTGTGACATTGTGGCAAGGAGTATTCGGGTATAAAGAGGCGTAAAGTATACTGTCGATAGAAGTCGGGTATATATGTATTGTAACCGCGGTTTTAAGGACAGATAAGAGCTATAGGTCCTTTACTAAGTCTAGCTTTGTGTTGCGCGCGTTCCTGAAATTGTTTGTTGCTGGGGGAAGAGCAGAAACAGGCTAGATAGGCTGAGAGGGCTTTGTTACCGGAAATAGCACCGAACTGCCGGTGCCTCCCCGGGCGGTTACCCGGGCGTAAAGGATTGTCCGGGGTTGTGAAAACAGTATTTAGGTGCGCACGTGCTGCCTGTAATCAACCTGAATTAAATGCGCCTAAAATACAAGAGGTGAATCCTCCCAAAGTTTTATTGTGGGACCTAAAAATTATCCTGGTGTGGAAACGGCACCTAGAAGGACTACAATTGGGAGGGTACATAGGAGGAGCAGTTAGAGCTTAAGAGGTCACCGATTCCGTACGCGCAGATCTAGGTGAAATTTGTAGTGTCTCAGCCCATTGGAGGAGGGTGGGGAATCGATAGGGCTTAGGTTAATAATACTCTCAAATTCAGACATATTTGACGGAATCTTAAGCAAGCACTTATATAAATTTCTTTAGTTGGATTATGCTCTTGAATACTGAGTGGAATATATATTGAGAACAGCCAAATTCTAAGCCTTCGATTGCTAGCAGCTTCAGTTATGATAAGGACCCCTTGCATCAGTAGAATCCCTCGAATAACGTCATCTGTGGCTGTGTTACCCCAGACCCCTCTCTCAATATTTGAGCCTCATCCCACCACCATCTAACCCCTAAAAAGCATCAACAGCTCTACAGATCTAAGCTCCAAATACCCCACAATTGCTCAAAAATGGAGAGAGTTGTCACCATCGACAAGGCCATCAGCGCCATAAGAACCGCGGCTGACGAGATACCTGTACGACCCCTTCATCCCTTTCTTGAATGGAACAAGGCTGATAGTAGCGCTATGGTAATGATAGGCGGAAGACTTTATCTCCTATTCTACGATTCTAGATGTGCATCTTTCGTATGCTCATGAGTTTTTCTCGGATCAGGATCAAAACTCACTATTAGAGGCTCTAGCAGATATACTCAATACCCATGTAAGTTTGCTTATCGTTGTGGCGGGAGCTTGTAATCTTGCTGATTATTTAAAACAGGAGGATCTAGCTCGTGATATTTCCTGGGATCTCGTATCAGTGCTACTTCCATTTCTAGAGTCATCAGCTGCGACAACGCTTCAAACTGCTGAATCTTTAATTGCATCTACCGCTACAAAAGGAAACTCCAAAGAGGTCTTCATCAGGGTTCTAGAGTCTTTGTCTTCGCTTAGCTGGGCACCCCGCCCAAGCCACAAAGAAGACGAGGATGAGGATGAGGATAAAGCTGCACACTCTGGAGACGAAGATGAAGACAAAGTAGCTTCGGAAGAAGAAGACGAGGAGGGGGAGGGAGATAAAGATCTTCATAAGCATTCACTCAAGAAATTCCATGCCCTGCTTTCCGCACTATCGATTGTGCATCCTAGGATCGGGGCCAAATTCCCATCCCGGTTCTTATCAACAGAGTTGACAACACTGCTGGGCGTTGTCATGAAGTCAGTCCAGTGGCTCGAAAGAGAGGAGGTTGATGGCGTCCTAAGAGCCATATTGGAATTCGTAGAACTGGCAAAACCGGAGCTTCCGCGTGGATCCCAGTCAAGGAAACCAAGTGTAGCACAGGGAGAGAGACCCCCCTTACCTCCGAGAACCTCGACTGTGGATACTATTCCTACTACAGAGACCGCCACCAATAAAGATGAGAATGAGATATTGCTTCAGGCGAGGCTGCTTGTGTCGTTCCTGTCTCATATATTGGAGCTCTACCTTCTCCGTACCAGAACTCGGTATAACAAGGTCTCGGTAGGATATGTCGAGAAGCCACATGAGCACGCTCATACAAAACACGAAGACTCTGGGGAGGACGATACAAGAGGACTAATTCTGGGATGGGCCGGTGATTACGATGAAAGGGTTATCAGGCTCGGGAAAAGTAAGGTCCCCGGAGGTCAGACTCTCATCGATGACGAGCGAGAGGCAAGGGCAGGAAGAAGAGACGTAAAGCAAATAGTTGAAGAGATTTCGACTCTATGCGATGGGCTAGGACTAAAGATTGAGGAGCTGCTCAAGGTTGTTGAGACTGTTGATGGTTAGTACCATCCCCGAAATTTTGTTCTTCATCTAATACTCTCAGAACCCAACGAAAATCCCGAAGATGAGCAAGAACACCACGACGTGCCTGCGCCATCTACCGCCGATGAGGTTCCCCTATCAAAAACTGGGTCCCTCTTCCTTCTCGCAGAAAAACTGTCAAACCAGAGTCTCTATGAATTTACCTTGGGGATCTTTCCCGAACACCAAAAGATATCTCGTAGCTACCTAGTCCTGGGGCCAGGACAATCGCAGCCCCCGGTAGTAGATGCAGTTCTTTACCTTGGTGCACTCATCCTTCATGAAGGTGCGGGCCTTAATGAAATCCCTCTTCAAATTGAAGAGTTCTTGATATACCTTCAAACCTTCGCCGCCATCTCCGCAACCGCCACCTCTCCTCAAATTCGCTTCCTCGCGAATGCCCATGTTGTTACATGTCTCAAGAAACACCCGGATGAGGCGGTACGTCTAGCATATATCAAAGATACGCTCGAACACTGCCCTTTCGAGTCCCTCAAGGAGCGTGTCGTCGTTTTTCTAAAAGACGAGATCATCACCGCCACTTCACCCTCCCCTGCTTCTTCAGCACCATCAACGCCAAGTTCTATCTTTGGTTCATCACTCGCACTTCAGGAATTATCTTCCGTTCTCTTTCCCGATGTTGCCAAGCTTCTTTCAGGATCGGACGAACAGAATTGGTCATCACTTAAAAACGCATACCCTACTTTGGTAGCAACAGCGAACTTGTACTACTTTTTGCTCAAGTCGCCGGCGACACAGGGAAGGGTGGGCGTGTGTGACAAGAAGCATGTCGACAGAGTGGAAGAGACATTCTTAACGCCGTTGAAGAATGCCGTAGATGGGTTCAAAGGTGCGGAAGAGGCAGGTATGGGGTTCGAACTGGAAATCTTAAAGGAAGTGTTAGAGAGGATTGTGGAGGTGAAAAAGAGCGTGTTGAGCTAAATGTTATGTGATGTAGCGTTAGTTATCAATCTTTAGTTAAATACCAGTTTCGTTTTTTTATCTACTCCCCTTTCTAAGACCTGTCTTAATCTTTTGACCTTTTTGTCATTTCATTGCCTGGTATTAAAACCTGTAGCTGTTAGTACATGTAGCTACTACTATATTTTACTGATATAGTTATTATTACGTTCCAGCATGAACAATTTAACAATTGACATTTCTAGATGCCTCTCTCCTATGCATGTATGGTCTTAGATAGAATGTTTCTATATATACATGTATTGAACCAGTCAAAACTAAGCGAGCGATGGTCAGAGCCATCAAAGGAGAGCAAATATCGAGTGATAATCCATGAATCCATTACCCCACTCCATGTGCTGCCCCCGAGGGGTCAAAATATCGGCGGCCAAAATAACTTGAACAATATAATGGAGAATAATAGTGCTAAAACAATATTTAAAACCCTCAGGGCCACTGTTCTAGGGAAAGGAAAAAATGGATGAGTACATGTTTTCTCCACGTGCACCCCACACGGGGGGCTTGTGTGCTGGGTTTGCCGGTTGCGCGCCCACGTGGAGAGATTGAAAAGATGTGTTGCTAGTAAGTGCTTATGCCGTCAAGCCCTAAAGCCCCCCAGATAAGACGTATGTAGTACCTACATCTTGTACCAGATTCTAAACGTGGTTTTCCGTAAAGGTTTTTTCTTTTATATGACTTGGGGCCCGTTCGGCAACAGGCCAGAACGAGTGAAAACTCCAATTATCCTTAGTATAATGTTATATAATCATGCCCACCTCATATATAGCATGTGGAACTTCGAATACTCCAGTAAGGGGCCCGAGGCACAATCAATTTACTACCCCGGATCCTTCCTATCCCGTACGAGATTTGGTCATCCGACGTATATAGCGAGGTGCGAATGTATGTGTTCTCCATTAGATTGAGCTGCATGCTAATCGGTCCCGGCGGTTGAAGGAGTGCTTGGTATGTAGTATGTACTACCTAAGTATATGCATGTACTCGATGTAGATGTTGGGGTAGATACGGTTTAATATAATGTTATTGGCAGCAAATGAAGACTTTACGGCGGCCAAAGATAACCCTATCAATAATTGATTATGGCGAGCTATCTGCGTGCCCTAAATATGAGATGTGATATTATAGGTACAATGCATGTGTGCGGAGATAAAAGGCTACATGGTATTGCAGACGTGAAGGGTCCCAGCACAAACCTCTCAAACGAGTATCCATCTGGAGGCGAGGTTTGAGTGGGTCATGTTGCTCAGCTTGGATCTAAATTATCGCTAAGAAATGCCCAGGATTGGGTGGAGGGTGGTATGTGAGGTCTTAACAAACGATTTGTTTGTCACACCTTCCTCAGGGTGAGAAAAACGGTTTGTAAAAGCAATCTGAGGATGAAAAAGGCTCTCTATCAAACTTCCCTGTCCTCGAATGGCGTTCAACTGATAATAGCATCAGCTACAGCATGCTCCGTATTGGTGGATTTATAGAAATTGCAAGGTATTATATTAACTCCCGTTTGATGTTGCAAAGTATGAGTGTTGACATGGTTCAGTCGTGAGTTTTCAAAACAAGCTTTCTCGGGAGGACATACGTATAGTACATCTCATGTACAGTCTAAACTCGATATACCGGAACTCAGTGCCCCAGGTCCCTTACTACGTATGGGATTAATATATCCAGCATATCGAGTTGCAACTGTGAGAAACGGTTTGAGACTCTCGTATTTGAACCCCTAAATATGGCTTCACGATCCACGTTGGGCCGGTAAAGGCATCTAAGCAGTTATCCTCATGCTCATATAGGTACATTGGAGTGTCTTTGTAATTCACTCACTAAAAGAAAACAGTGAGACACTGTGTACTGCTCCTCCATTATGCGCGCCGGGTTTCACCTGCACCCATGTTGTCAGCCTTTGAAGTACAGGACTGGTGGCGCTTTCAAAGATGATATTCACCGCAAAGCTGTCACAGTTATGCGCCAAGTGATTCAACTAGGTAGGTACTACATTACACATCTGTGGAAATTCCGGGTCAGTCGTTAAGCTGATATTCTGTGGCCGGTTCTTTATTTTAAAGTATGCGCTGCTTTAGTGCAAGCACAATGCCACGACTTTATATAGGAAAACCCATGGTTTATATACACCCAAGGTGGAATTTGTTGCAATAAGGAAATGACTTAGGATAAAAACTAGTACACCACACCAACGTTGATTGGAGGGGGGTTTATTGCTAACTCTAAAATAGTCATCTATGTTAATTGATAAGAACCTCTTTGCCAGAGCCATTTGCGAATAAATTTGAAAACCACATCTTCGCCAGGGCATTCGTCAAGGGATCGGCTGGTACTAGATGGGGGATGCAGCCCATTCACGAATAGGCCTCAATCACCCGTAACACCGATGCAAACTGGGTAACAAGTCGCATCCAGGAAAGCTAGCCATTTGAATCCAAATAGTAGTCAAAGACGTACGTTAAGCGTCAATATTATATATATAATTATAGAACCTATGCTGGCTATCGACAGAGGGCCTGAACTACAGACCCAAAACAAGTCAAATCTTGAGAGAGGGAAAGTAGACAGAAGAGAAAAAACACGGACTATAATACAAGTAAAAGAAGCTCAATAAATCGCAATAGAAGAGACCGGCCCCTCCCTACAGAATACTACCATAGTCGCAACTTACCCTATGAGGACAGTAACCCCTTCCTCTGAGACATAACTTTATTGCCCTCACCCCCAACATCCCCTCCCGGTGCGTTCTCCCTCCCACTCAATTCCCCACAAGATCTCCCCACCATCTTCGATACTACCCCGCGCTGGGTCCCTTTACATTGAGGAAAGAACTCGACCAGGAGGTTGTGCAACCACACCCACTCAATGGTAAATTCAAGCCCGCGCAGTTCTTCTGAATACCACTTGGCACCCATGTCCTCTTAACTGGACTTCAGCGCGCTTTCGAGAAGTGGTAACAATAGCCATACCTCGGTAAACGAGACGCGTCCTAGCTGGGGAGCCATTTTGGGGCGTCTATAAAAAGATAGAGACCAAGACTCGATTGTAGGGATGGTTCGGGTGGCCTGGATGCTAGTGGGAGCTCGTCAATGCCCCTGCTGCCGTCCGGGCACTGTTAGGTTTCGTCTCCTAAGGAGCTCTTACTATCTCTCCGAGCTTCTCTCCCTGTGCCTGCGTCATTCCCCCTTACCACCCCCAAATTTGCCATGGACAGGCTCGGCTCCTCTCCATCCTCAGATCCACCATGACGACAAATCTCACGTCGCTCCAAATAGTTATATGCCACAAGGGGAACCAGGAAATGCAAGTGACGGGAACAGGGATGACATATAGGAGAGATCATCGCCACTCCGTACATATTATCCCTGCCCTGAGCAGCTACATTTTCTAGTTCTTATAGTAGTAGACAAGTATGTATACTGCTTGGCCCTCATACAAACTAGAGCCCTCACTATTAGCTATCTCGGTGGCCAAGAATGGCTCTATACATATTATCAGCGGACGACACTGAGCCGGCTGCAAAAGACACCCCTTCTACCGTTTAGTATACATCCTTTGGTCCGTACACTACGCCAGCAGTACGCCGCCGAGGGGACGCAGCTCGGGAGGGGAGGAGGGGAGGCCGGTGGGCGACGACTCTGGAACTTGGGACGGCAATAGAAACCGCCAACTTCAAGAATTCACAATCCACGGGGCCCCGAAATGGCGTCAACCCTGGCCCCCACCGAGGGGGCGCACCGCGCGACACACATTTAGTTTTGGCACCGGCGTAGTTAGTACTGGCGTGTAGCGCGGCCGTGAGTAGCTGTGGTGCTGTACAGGCCAGAGTCTTGAGGATATAAGGCAGAGCTGGCTCCAGATTCTATTCATATAATTAATTGTTAGATTAATCAGCGCCAATTAAGTTACCGGAATTTGAAGCTGGGGTCTTTTACGCAAAGGGCCTATTTCAATTGATTGGCCCGGAGGGAAAGAAAGTGGTGATAGGGGCGATTCTCGGAGGCAGGTTAGTGGTGGTTGACCATTGATGTCGGATCTGACTGGATTTGGGGATTGTGTGACGTTGTTTCGACTTGTCGACCAAAGTAATCATAGACACTTTCCACCACAGCAGAGCGCAGCTCGTCGAAAAAAAGGATACATTTATAGAGAAACAGGAGTTCACTATAGATTAGACCCCTATATTGTGAACCACAATATGTGAACCACAATAGATTACTCAGGCTCAGTTCTAAAAAGGCTCAAATCGAAGTGTACCCTATTAAATTCACCCAACCTCAGCTTTGTCGTTGCCAATTTATCAAACCTAGGCTAAGCCTAATTCAGTTTCGAAATTAATGATGCATCAACAAAAGGTTGCATAACCCCCACTATTCATGTAACCATAAGCAGCTTCGTGGACACCATACAATTAGCCTTGTGTTGATGGAACTGCAGATGTGTAATTACTCCAAATAGGTACATGTGCACGTGTGCAGCACCCTAGTAGCACATTCACGGTGTTAAATTCATAGGTACATTTAGGTACATTGTTACAGTCGTTCCCGGGGTGGAGACGGACACTGGGTTTTGTTTGACGAACAGGGGGATTTCAACGAATAAGAAACATTAAAAAGAAGCTTGGGCGTTCCTCACTCATAGTCATGATGCCTGTCCGTCAACACCCAGTGTCCATCTTCACCCCATGAACGACTGTAGTACATTTTATTGTGGCCTGCCCATCTGGTATACACCGATAAATGGAAGGGGCTGGCTGTGAACTATTGTTCCCCCAAAAAATTTTGCCCGGCCTGTGCACCGCAGATCAAAGAACATCAGCTAAAGACTTCAGCAACTCAAGATATGGAGCACATAGGTGCACTCAAGGATAGTTGACTGTCAAAACACGTCATAGCCATTCTCCCCACTAGTAAATTAAACGGAGCGGGATCAATTAGATCAAAGATGCTTTTTCTCAGCAGCCACTTTCTTCTTTTCTTTTTTCTCTTTCATATTAGCAAGTTGCTCATCTTTTTGAACCAATCAGAAGAGGCGGAGATACTTTCGGCCCACTCAAAATCTCTTACCTAATTAAGGGAGCTAGTAATATTTCTTCAATTAATCACTTCAAATACACTCGCTCATGGGGTGATGATGGTCCCTCTGTGATGGCGGACTGGGACTCCAGGCCAATAGTAGTTAACTCTGGCGGCGCTAAGTTCAATTGTAATGCATGAAGGACACCACCAAGTAGCGTAGGATCCCCTTTCAAGCCGTGAACGATTTGTCCTACCTAGTAGATAATCTAATTATATAAATCACAGTCTCGAGCTGTGGGGGTTTATTATAGAATAAAAGGCTCACGAGCCACACACGACCAAACTACTAATCCTATTAGCAATGATTAGATTGTTGATTTTTACCCAAATTCGTGTGATCGAGGGCAAACTGTGATTGTAAGCTTCGATATGTATTACGAAACCCTGGAATCTTTCACAGAGTCATGCCCTATCACTCGAACACAATTAACGTTACAATTTTATCAGGTGGATGAAACCCTACTATTTTTCGAATATTTGCAACTGGTGACTCTGCGGGCCGGCTCGCAACACCCTGTAGTGTGGAAAGTCCTTCTCCTTCACTTTCTTTCGGATTTGAGTGTTGCTTTTGGTATGCCGATCCTATGATGTTCTTTTTTCCAGTTGATGAGGCCCACGTTCTATGTTGCAGCGGCGGGCCACGTTTTCCCATGTTCTTTGACCTCGATTCATACATATCCAAAAACTTTGCTTGTCGCCCCATTCCAACCCTGCAAATATGTGCTCCACGCGACAAAGTTCCTCGGTTTCTTTTTGATGGCCAGCCAATCCGCGTTGGCTCTCCCCCAACCATCGTTCCTAGGCGGGGCCGAGATCTGAAACCACCTCTACCGAGGTCCAAGGGGAAAAAACAAATAAAGTTGGTTTGAAAATCACACCGTTCTGAGGTCCAGGGCCGATTTACCTTTCCTGGATAGAGGTGTGACACAGGACCGGGTAGCCAGGCTCCCGCGATTCAAGTCCTTGATGGCAAAGAAGCTTATTCTGTCTTACATCGGAAGATGTTAAATTGCCTAAACAAATGTTAGAGAACCTGAGTTATTAGTGAATCGTACGTATGCTTCATATCGGTTAATGTTGAAGTAATTAAACTAGCAAATGACCTAGAAAGAAGTTAATACCCAGAGATGCGTATGAGTGCATTGCATTTTGTGGTTTCACGAGAACCACTATGATAATTGCTTCTTGAAGTGTCCTTTAGGTTTCCATAGGGGCGGCTTATGGCGCTAATGACTTTTCCGCCCTTGCATTCAATCCGTGTCTATGTATGGTGGGATTGTTGGAGGAATCTATAAACGAAGAAGATTTTCTACGCACGGCCGTGCAAAGTCCGCCTATCTACCACTGATTAGCTAGGTACTTCTTTGAAACCCCATCCTATATGGTTAGTGGGGTTGTGTACCTGCGCGTAGAGCTTATGAAGTTGATTGCCCACATGCGGAATCTCAGTAGTCTTAAGGCAGTCGTCTTGGTGTTTGACGTGACGTTAGCCGGTAGTTTGGGATGTGGAGGGAAGGACGGAAGAGAAGGGATGTTAGTCTACAGTTGTGGTGGAGCAGGTCCACAGGGGCTCACTAATTATAAAATTAATCTTTTGTCTGATTACATAGATATTATACTAACTGTGTCGGTCTTCCACCCCCAGTATCCTAGGATACTCCGCAGAATTGGTACTACACAACGCTATAATTCTAGATAGTGTCTAGTAGATGTACCCAGAACAGCGTAGAGATTATTGCGGAGTTGATGGATTGCGTGGGGTCGGAGCGTTGTGACACTACTGGGTAGAACAAGCCTCGTGGGGGTTCGAATTCTACTCTGATTCCTCATCCGGTTTCAGTGTCCCCAGCTAAGGTAAATACCTAGCAATAGTTCCCCATCAATTGATCAATCAAATAAATTTCATCAATACATCTCTGCGCGATCTATACCTAATCAGGAGAGCTTTTCAGTCAGTATGGACGTATACGCCTTGCGGACTGATCATATTAAAATCTGATAGGCGACAGGGTGGTGCAGAGTAGATCGAGCAAGAACCTTTCCCCTCTTCCCATACCTCAACTGTATTCGTCACCCTCGTTTCAGATTTCCCATCGTGATCTAGTTCTTCAACTACCTTAAGATGGAGAGTATATATTTGGATTGATGCCCCTTTGTCCTCTGATACCCTCGAAATATTACGGCTAGAGACGGTGGGAGGCCTTTCGCGCGTTGAGATACAGACAGAACACAGTAAGGGAGCAGCAGCCAGAAACCCCAGATGTCAGCCCCAGTTCCCAACCCTATTGGGCTTGATAGCAAGCCAGACGAAATGGCAACAGGCTCATCGGCAATCGAATCCTATGATCCAGCATTATCAAATCCGCATCCAGAAGGAAGTTGGTTCCAAAGGGCCAAGGCGGAGGTTTTGTATCTCTGCACAACAAAAGAGGGACTGATAGGGAGATATGAGTCAGTATTGAGTATTTTATTTTCACCGTAGCCTACCTTAGAACCAAAGCTTAATCCATGAACATAAATACAGTTACATATGGCTTCTTACACCAGACATACCACCATTTAACCGAAAGTACAAGGATCGAGTACAGCCGTTTTATGGAATTAATGACCGGATACCGCTGTTGTTAACAATACTTCTTGGGATGCAGCACTCGCTAGCAATGATGGGTGGTAGTATGTTGCAAACTTCACCTTTTTCTTGAAAATTATCCTCTTTTATCATGTAGGGACTGATGATCGTTATAGTCGTTACACCACCACTCCTTATTGTTGGCGCATCAGGGGTAAATCTGGATCCAGATACAATTGGGTACCTGGTCTCCACCGCCTTAATCTTGTCAGGAATATTCTCTTTATTTCAGATAATTCGGTTCAGGATCTTCAATACTGGCTTCTGGCTCGGCACAGGTATGATGTGTGTCGTTGGTGAAGCCTTCTCTGTTGTGCCCATTGCACAGGCATACTTTTCACAACAGTATGAATCAGGTTATTGCAAGGTAGGAACAGATGGGCAAAGATTACCATGCCCCGATGCCTATGGCAGGCTCATTGGCACTATATCGGTCGTTATGTGTTTCCAAATTGCAATTAGCTTGGTGAAACCAAGGGTTCTAATGAAGCTGTGCCCAAACCTTGTTGTGGGAATGGTGATGGTGTGTATTGGCACCGGTTTAGTGGCCAGTGGTGCTAAGAGCTGGGCAGGTGGGAGTGGTCCGTGTATGAGCAGGCCTGAAAGTGGCTTTTTCGCACTTTGTCCAAACATTAGTAGGTAGCAAGTGATTTCCCGGTGGCTATATTAACACAAACCTAACCCGCTTCGCTCTCACCTTAGATGCACCTCAGCCTCGTCTTTGGGGATCCCCCTCGTTTATTGGTCTCGGTTTTTCCGTTTACATCACTATTCTTATTGTCGAGCTCTTCGGCTCCCCTCTTATTCGCAACTGCTCTGTCGCCTGCGGTTTGCTTGTAGGTGCGGTTATTGCTGCAGGAACCGGGTTCATAGATAACGGTCCGATCAATGAAGCACCATCGGTGACGTTCATGTGGATGCACACATTTAAGCTTGGGATTGATGGGTCACTCGTACTACCATTGATGGCAAGTTGCATCACTACTTCGATCAGCTGTCTTGGCGATATCATGGCGACAGCTGAAGTTTCTGGTATTGATGTTGAAACGGAAGGAAACCCTGATCTAGACGTGAGAGTCCAAGGCGGGCTTACAGCAGATGCATTATGGAGTGTTCTAGCTGGGCTAGCTACCAGTACACCAACTGTTTGCTTCGCGCAAAACAACGTAAGATATTTTTCTACTTCTAAGAGCGTGACATTTTCTAACGATTACGTTTCTCCCTCTCTCTAGGGTGTAATAGCACTAAGTGGTTGCGCATCCCGCCGTGCCGGATACGCAGCCTGCTTTTTCCTCTTTCTCGCAGGCGTCTGCTCCAAATTCGGTGCGGCGATCACAGCCCTCCCCCCTTCCGTCATCGGCGGCATGACAACTTTCCTCTTCACCTCCATTATAGTTTCCGGGCTCAGGATTCTGTCCACAGTTCCCTGGACCCGCCGAAACAGATTCATTGCCACAGCGGCATTGACATTGGGTTTTTCTGACCTGGTTGTGCCAAACTGGATCATTTTCCTAATACCGGAAGGCGGGAGTACTGGCCTGAGCGGTCTCTACCAAGGCCTAGAGTTGATCATATCGACGGGATATGTCATTGTGGCATTTGTGGGGTGCCTGCTGAACGCGATTTTGCCTGATGAAAAGAGGAACGCGGGGTGTAAAAAGGAGCTGCCGTTGACGGAGTGCCAGAATAAAGCAGATTGATGAAAAGAGATTTCTTTTGTGTTTCTTTTGTGTTTCTTTTAAGGGTTCATTATATTTGCTTATTATAAAAATAGGAGGCCTGGGCCTGGCTAGGAGGGTTTTTGGGTTCGCATGTAATACGGTGGTATGTCTGATTGATTTTAATATATATGGGTTTACGTTTCGTTTTTGATATCGCCGACGATATTACGAACGCCTTGTGGGGCTCCGGGCAGACTCAAGTCATGTCAGTGTTACTACGAAATATATAACAGCAAGCTGGTTGGGGTCAATAATCAATCGCTCACTCGAGTAGCTAACGGACGTCCTAGAATATCAATAACTGCACAGACAACTCTTGGCAGCACAGGGTTAGGTGTGTATCACAGTGCTACAATAGTGATCAATAATTTCAGCTTGGCAGTTAATACTTCTCGAGTGATGCTCCATGACCTCATCTACCAGAATATATAATTAACCACCCTGCTATCCTTTTAACCTTATTAAGCATATATTCATAACTGCCCCGAAACAATTGAAAACCGCCGTATGCAAACTTCACCTAAGCCTCCCTCACATTTACCGTACAACATACCTTCTCACTCCTAATCGTCGGTAACCAGTGCTCTACAATCTTTATGCCCTCACCTTCATGACCGTACAGCTCCATTTCAAACTGCCGAAACACCCGTGCAAACACTATATACAGCTCTGCCCACGCTAGGCTTCAAGCCGTCAGTACTACAACTCACCTTAAAATACAAGAAAGGTCATGTAGACTTACTTCATCCCCAGGCATTGCCTTGTCCCAGCGGAGAAGCTGACAAGGTACTTGTCGAGCTCTTTGGCGTTCGGTACGAGCCAGCGGGAGGGGTCAAAGGTGTGACTAGAGGGGAAAAGGGTCTCATTGTGGTGAACGGTGTAGGAGTCCATCATGACCACGGTCTAGCATACTGGTATTAGTACACGCCATATATTTGGGAGTGTGGGAGAGACAGAGTCCTTACACCAGCGGGGAAGTCTTCGCCTGCAATGTGTGCGCCTTCTGCCGGAACTGCTCGTGGTAGGGGCCCAACCACGCCGTATGACATCCGTAGGGATTCTTTTATAAACGCCGTCTTTATCGCATTGGTTAGCCCCACCTACACAAGACGTATCCAGATGTACAGCGATATCTCACCAGATACGGTAGTTTCTCTAATTCCCTCAACGATGCCACCCCGCGTACATCCGGCATGACCTCTCGTAGCTCCCGCAGTAGCCGTGCGCTGATCTCCTCATTCTGCAGGGCATAAACGGTGCCCACGCACAGCGCATGTCTTGTCGTGTGCGTCCCCGCGCTCACAACGGTCAAACCCTCTTTCGCAAGGTAGTCTATCGTCTTCTCATCTGGTTCTGGATATGCTTCTAGTAGACGGTTGAATATTGTTGCGTGCCCCGCCTTTGACTCGGTGCTGGGCGATAAGAGGTGCTGGATCTGCCGGCGGCAGTCTTGCTCCATCTCGAGGAACCCTGCGCCGTCGGGCATGAGGAAGTTGGCGAGCCAGAACGGCATGTTCCCGGCAAGACGGGCCAGTAGGGGGAAGTGCTTGAAGACGAGGAAGACTTCTTGTTGCTTGTCGAAGGCTTCCATGGCACGGGAGCGGAAGTCGGTGTTGTTGAGGACGCTGTTGGAGTGTGGTATTCAGCATTTCTTCTCCATGCACCTGCCCATTTTCGTGAGAAAGAAGTGAAGGAAGCACTCTCTTCTATCCAGTAATCTTTCTGTTGCTAAGAAAGAAAACGCTTCGATAACATCCATTGGATAACACTTACTCATAACTAATCCCAAACGAAAAATCGGACACTGTATCAATGGTTACCGCCTGATACGCATTATGCACACACACCGGCCTCCCAGTCCCGGCATACTCATTCTCAAACCTCTCTACAAGCCTATCGACCTTCCCCTGCACGAGTGGCTCGAGCTCAAATATCGTCTTTTTAGAGAACGACGGGTTGAGGACCGAGCGCTTTCGGCGGTGCTCGGCGTGCGAGACGGTCCCAAAGGAGGAGTTTGAGAGGTTGAAGAGCTGGTAGAACCCGTGGTGCTTGACGAGAGGTGTGTTAAGGCGGTAGATCTGTGGGAGGTTAGTTTGGCACGAAGATCGAGCGGAGGGGAAAGGGGTGAAGGGACTTCATGGTAAGCGCTGGGTGTGGAGATGTGGATTTCGTTGTGGTTTATGCGGACGATTGGGCCTAGGAATGAGGTGATTAGATGTAGGGCTCGATGATATTTGAAGGAAAATATCGTTCTCGTTTGTTACCATATCTTTTGTGTAGCTCTTGGAGATGGTAGGTTAGTTGGCCATCCTTTATGATCTTCGAAAGCATATAAATTAGTAAGTGTCAGTGGAATCAAAGGCATTATCTCTCACGTCGTAGTATATCTGATAGAGAGAAGACACTGCTGCAAGCGGCGGCCCTGGGAACTTTGAAAGTGGGTGAAAAGTATATCGGTAAATATACAAACAAAGCCGATAAACCAGAAAGGTAATAGTAATCACAGAAAAGTAACCCATATTTTCTTGCCTGGTGAGCTCCCAGTCAATGCAGCCTCCCCATAGTTTTCGCACCTTTCAACGGTATTTATACCTTCCGCCTGCCACGATTGCAACTATCATCATTCTCCACCATAATAAGCCCAACTTGGGAAAAAACACATGTCTTGAGTCCGATTATCGAGGCCAGGTGGGGTCGTGGCTCTTTTCATTGCAGTATTTCCCACCCTTTAGAGTAGTGTCGGCATATATTACCTTATCACAATAAGCAGATAGCCACAAATCCCGGTGTACGCCGTAATCAAGTTTCTCGATGACAGTTTCAACACTATTCCATTTAAATCTATGTTTTACCGTCGCAGTGCATATTGCCAGCGGGTAACTTAGGCTTGTTTGAAATATTTACCCCAGATTAAGTCGAAATGGGTAACACGGCAGTTATCATGGCGTGCCTATTGGCGCTGATCGTTACAATTGTGGAGCCGAGGGTGAGTTACATATGTACTCAGGTAGTTTTCTCTCCAGGGATTTTATGTCGGTCAAGAAGCGACGTGGGAGTCGGTGTTGTCATAGGTCATCACTCGGAAATATGTTGGAGCATTATTAGCCCAACTTGTCCACCACCTTTTAGGGCCAACATCTCAACCACAACCCTCCAAATCCGCTTTTTATAGAACACCTGACTCTTCTCTACAGCTCTGTGCAGCTCTGTGCAGAAATAATTAGATTGTGTTTATTTGGGGTCTAGTCCACGCTAAGATTGCCGTATAACGTGGTTAAAAGGTGGATTCAAACTAGCTGGCTTATAGTGAACCATGAAAACGAAGAGATATTTAGAATAGTCCATTGACGGCTCTTTTGTAATTAATAGACTAGCTACTAAGTTTCGACTTCTGTGGTTAGACCACCAAGTGTGGTACCACCTGAATTGGAAAGACGGAAGAAGGATGACTTAGGCAAAGGAGCTCTGCAGGTCTGGGGATGGTGAGGATCTAGGAGGACTAGAAAGGGAGGAGTGAGGGCTGAACTAGGCTGAAAAATAGACGGAAAGAAAAGAATTGTTAGTCGTGGGGGGAATTACTATAACATTTCCCTTTTTTTTTAGTTATAGTATGCTTTGTTTTTGCTTGTTTGTTATTATTTTCACATATATCCAGAGGAGAACGCTTTTATCATGTACTATATGTTGCGATTGGGGGGAATGTAAGGCCTGCGTTTTAATTATATGGTCACGTACGTTTCAGGAGGTATCCAGGTCTACGGTATCAAAATTGGGTCATGGGGTGTTTTTCCTACCGCGGTACTTGCCGTGGGAGTGCTACTCTGGCTGGGTATAATCTATATGTACTTGGGCCTTCAGTAAACGGTCGTGAAACTAGCTAGCTAGCGCAACCCATGCAATGAAGGGAAATATTCGGTTCAACACTCAAAGCTCGCAACCTAAAGCGCAGTTGGTGGTTTATAAGGCTTAGAATAGTTTAATATAATTTCTATTCTCTGGATTAAGGTCAAGTGGGTGTTGCGGCCTCGTTTCGTATTAGACTAATCTGTTGTATTTGCTGAACGCCTACATATAAGTATTCATGTAAGATTGGTGTAGTACATGTAGTCTACTTGTATGTAACCAGAAGCACATGTAATTAGCTTAGTTACCCAGCATGATCGTGGCTAAATGAGTGACGGTAGGCTCTTAGTCTGCTTAGCAAACGAACCAACCATAACATCTCCATGACCACTACATGTAGTTAGTAAATCCTCTCTTGCCACCCCCTAGAAAAGAAACCTAAAAAGTACCCCCTAACCTTGGGGGAGTAAGTTGATGGGTCTAAGTAGCTACAACAAATGGAACCAGGTCCGAATGCACACAGTGCACAAAACCAGTAGCTAGGGGCGTGTCTTATGGTCTGTCCCTAGCCCAACTTCCATAGCACCCCACCATACCACCATCTTTGCTGTGGATCAAGAGTATAATTTATAATCAGGTACTTTTGTTTCCAATGATGGTTTATAGGTACTAGAGCGACGTGGGGGTGTAGTTTCAATCATAGAATATCACTCGGAGATATTATGTGTCGGTGGTAAGATTCCATTGATTGGTTGATCGAGGAAGTGAGAACGGAATGGATTCTTACTACTTTGTAAAATCTGTATCCTGGGCGTTTGTCATCTCCTTGCGCACTCTCGCCTGGTCGAATTGATACCCTTGGGTCGGTCCTGCACCAACAACTTCCCAATTGCGCCGTGACCGTGTTATGAGATAACTCGATTGTACTTCAAAGCTCCAGAGGCAAGACGTGTCTGTCTAGACCAACTCTTCAGTCTTCACTTTGCAAGCGAGATGTGATACTTGGTGCAGGTTGGTGTGGTTGTGGTTGTGGTTGCTCTATCGATAGCTGCAGGGTTTGTAGGCTGAAATCGAATCAAATTCGAAGCTACCTGCCCCTCCTCTTATTGAACCCTGGAGTCGTCGTAAGGTATTTGAATTAAAACCTGATCCATACAAGGGTAATCTTGTCACATAACGGGTGCGGTATCGTAGATGGATACGACGGCAATGCCATTTGCCAAGTATCACGTGAACCTACAAGGTCCGGGCATTTCTTGCACTCTGTTGTTGCCCAGAAACGTCATCCCATATACAGTAACAGGAAAGAGAGGGGCAGTGTTTCTAGCTGCGCACCCGGGATCGAGAGGGTAAAGTGATGAGATGGATGAGATGGATGAGATGGGTGAGGTGAGATGAGACGAAGAGATGTAAGTAAGTATGTAGGATTATATGTAGCTCTCAATTCTTAACGCTCCTACTTAGCTGTCTTGCTGTGCCTCATGCATCAATCGGGTTTCCTGTTTCCGGGAACTACACCATGTTGTAGTCTATTTCCGGGAGCTGAGGTTGAGAGCATTGGGAAGGTTTGTCTTTGTAGGAGCTGAAAGGAAGAAAGGATGCGTACTACATGCCCGTACTCTATTCTATCATGCTGGTGCGAAAGTAACGTCATTTGTATATAGCTGCTAGGGACACTCTTCTTCCTCCCCCCCTCCCCCCTCCACCGCTGTTCTATCTTCACCCCCTACAGTCAATCATCTCTCATCTCTGATCCCCCCCATCTTCAGCTTCATCCCATCCCCATCCCCATCTCCATCCTCTCCATCCCAATTCCCACCTCGCATCTCCATTATTCCCATCTCCATCTCACTGAAATAACAGGGACCTCAGATACCCCAATCCTATCATCTCATTAGCTAACCCTAACTCAATCCAACCCCCCCCCCTCAACCTCTACCACCCCACCACCACCTCCACATCCCCCCCCCCTCACATCATGGGCAAACACGACTACGACTCACGCTACCGTGCCAACTCAGAGGACGAGGAGGATTATCGCCGTTACGAGAAATCTGAAAAGAAATATAAAGATAAGAAAAAGTACGACTATGAAGAAAATTCGGAAGAAGAGCGCAAGCGCCGAGAAAAAGAAGAAAAGAAGGAGCGTAAGCGTCGCGAGAAGGAAGGCTATTCCGGCGACTCAAGCAGCCACAGGTATGAAGAGGAGAACCGGAAAAGCAGTAGCTATGGGTATGAGCGTCGCGAAGAAGAAAGTAGTAGTAGTTACAGCGAGCGGCGCCGCGACGAAGATCGCACAGGTGGTTATGGGTACGGGGAGCGCCCTTCCTCGAGAGACGAACGCTCCCGCAGATTCCCCACCGAGTACGGCAGCTACGGCACCCACCAGGAAAGTCACGGTTACGGTGAGAGGCCAAACACTTATGGCCATCCAGGCTATGGAGACCAGCCAGCTTACGGCCAAACGTACCACTCACCCCCTCCTCCCCCACAGGGTGCTGGCTATGGAAGCGGCCAGGGCGCACATGCGTACCGGCCGGCATCTCCGCCCCCAGTACAGTATCCAGCCCCTGGTTACCAGCAGAATACTTATGGTGGAGGTGGCGCGTACAGCGATACTTATCAGCCTCGCCCATCACCGCCACCTCCGCCGCAGGCGGGGTATGGGTCTTATGGCGGGTACCCACCTTCAGGACCGCCTGGGCCGCCTCCACAGCAAAGCTATGGGCATGGATACCACCCCCAGGAGCGGCCCAACTACGATTACCGCCCGCAGGAACAGCCGGCTCCTTACGGGGGGTATCAATCATCACCGGCACAGGGGCCTTACGCAGGATACCAAGCGCCAGCAGGTCCACCTCCTGGTACACCTGGCTACCACTCGCCCGCTCCCCCTGCGCACGGTAGCCACGGATACCACCCACCGCCGCAACCTCCTACCTCAGGTTACGGCACCTCGGGTTACGATCTCGCATCCTCAGCCTACAATGCGCCATCTTCCGCCTACAATGCGCCCTCTTCCGCCTACAATGCGCCCTCCACATACAACCCGCCATCTGATTTCGGCGCGCCCTCTAGCTACAACAACCCGTCCTCTACCTACAGTGCCCCGTCCGCACCCTACGGCGGCGTCAATCCTGCGGCCCTAGCCGGCATAGCCGCCGGGGCTGCCGCTGCCTCCAGCAGTTTCGATGCTTCAAACCCCCCACCAAGCGAGGCCACACCCTCCAGCACTGCAAAACCTGGTGTTCTTAACACCTTTACCACAGGTCTAAACTCGGCACTCCACGACTATGCGCGAACACTCTTCCCCGTGGCGACGACGCATAAGCCCGCTACATCGCTGGGCGCCCCCGGCGATAGTAATGCGCCAGCGCAGATCACGGATAAGCCTTTTGACTCGTTTGCCCCGCCAAGGGGCGGCAACGCTGTCAAGTGGTATGTGGATGGGAAAGACTACATGTATGCCGTTAGCTTGGCTCTGGAGAATGCCCGTGAGAGCATTTGGATTCTGGATTGTATGCTGCCTGTTATATCTCATCTTTTATGCTTGTAGGGCTAGCTAATTCTCCTAAGGGTGGTTGAGTCCCGAGCTCTACCTCCGCCGACCGCCAGCCGACAATTACGATTACCGCCTTGACCGCATGCTACAGCGGGCCGCGACGGAGCGCAACGTCAAGGTCAATATCATAGTCTACAAGGAAGTTACGCAGGCCCTCACCCGTGAGTCTCTCCGCCCCATGTTATCCCCCTATATTTCATCCTTGATCCACAAACACACCCCTTCCTCCCCTAAATCGCTCTCCCTCCTATCATCTTTAGCATGTGACATTGCGCTGCCTCTTGCATTTCACGGCCTTGAAAGACTTGAGGCACGATACCCGCTCCTGTATCCCTCTGACTCCTCTGGTATTGTCACAGTGAACTCGTCGCATACAAAGCACTGGCTCGAGGATCTGCACCCGAATATCGCCGTGTTTAGGCATCCCGACCATCTCCCAGATAGGCCGACAATCCAGCAGGACATCATGAAGAAGTTTTCTGGGGGAACTTACTCGATTGGCGATGGCTTAAAGGGACTTTACGGTATGAGCGATGGTGTGGTGCTCTACTGGGCACACCACGAGAAACTGTGCTTGGTGGATGGGACGATTGCGTTCATGGGCGGGTTGGATTTGTGTTTTGGACGATGGGACATGAATCACCACCCCATCGCCGACGCCCATCCAGGGGACCTTAGCAGAGTAGTCTTCCCTGGACAGGATTACAACAATGCTAGGTGAGAACTTGGTCTAAGGGCTTTTGTGGACATTACTGAAGGATATAGGTTGATGGACTTTCACACCGTCGAGAAATGGGACCAGAACAAAGTCTCACGCACCGAATCCTCACGAATGGGCTGGTCCGATGTCGCCCTCTCCCTCATGGGCCCAACCGTCGCCGATCTACAGCGCCACTTCATCCAGCGCTGGAATTTTATCTATCGCTCAAAGTACCAAGTGCGTAATGATAGTCGCTTCTCACTGCTCGATGAAAGGTTGATCCGCGAGCCTACGGATTATATGGTTGAAGGAAGGACCCAGGGCTTCTTCTCCAAGAGCGAGCAAGAAAAGCGGGCCTATGGGCACCACCGAAGCACCGGCGTCCGGTGCCAGATTGTCCGCTCGGCCAGCAAATGGTCGCATGGCCTCAGTGCGACGGAGCACTCCATCGCGCACGCCTACATCGAGATCATCCTCGCCGCGAAGCACTTTGTCTACATCGAGAACCAATTCTTTATCACAGCCACTGACGACAAGCAAGCCCCAATTATCAACAAGATTGGCCGCGCCATCGTCGAACGCATCCTCACTGCCCACCGCCTCAGGCAAAAATTCCGCATCGTTGTCGTTATGCCTGCAGTCCCTGCGTTCGCCGGCGACCTCCAGGACGAGGGGAGCCTGGGTACCCGCGCCATCATGGAGTTCCAATACCGGTCCATCTGCAACGACCGCGGCTTCTCCATCATGGAGCAGCTCGAGAGGGCGGGCGTGGACTCAACAAAGTACATCCGCTTCTACAACCTACGCAACTACGACCGCATCAACACCTCCCGCACCATGGAGCGAGTCCAGCAAGCCTCGGGTGCCAACTACAACACCGCTGCTGCCGCCTTTGACGAGAGAGTCGGTGGCGGTTACGGCCCAGGTACCTACGGCTATAGCAATCCTCATCCCGAGGCCTACCACCAGTATCAGAGCCAGGCGCCCGGCGGCAGTAGATGGGACAGCGTCTCGAGCTGCTCCATGCTCGGCGGCGGCGATATTCGAGATGTCCCCTGGGACGGCCACCCCGACGCCGAAATGGACGCCTTCGTCTCGGAGGAGCTGTACGTACACTCCAAGCTTCTCATCGCCGATGACCAGATCGTCATCTGCGGCTCGGCCAACCTCAACGACCGCAGCCAGCTCGGCGACCACGACTCTGAAATCGCCATCGTTATCGAAGACCAGACGGAGCTCAAATCGCGCATGAACGGAGAGGAGTACATTGCCAGCTACTTTGCGGCCACGCTCCGCCGGCAGATCTTCCGGAAGCACCTCGGGCTCATCCCCGCGCAGACCCTCGGCGGGCGACCAGACCACAACATGAGCCCTCCCCCCGTCCCCAACATCTATGACTTTGGCTCCCCCGAAGACGACCTCGTCGCCGACCCACTCTCTGAGAACTTTTGGGGTTTCTGGAACATCACGGCCAAGAAGAATACGGACGCCTTCAGCAAGGCCTTCCACACGGTCCCCAACGACCTCGTGCGCAACTGGAGCGAGTACGACGACTGGTACACGCGGTACTTTGTGCCCAGCAAGGAGGACAAGCTACGGGCGGAGAAAGAGACGAAGGAGCGGGCCGCGGCTGCGGCGGCAGCTGGCCGGCCTAAACCAGAGGGGGTGAAGGCGAAACCGCTGGTTGAGTGGGGACACGTTGTGAAGAGCGAGTTCTCGGCGGGTCCGAAGGGCGTGAGGGAACTGAAGGAACTCTTGAGCACGGTGAGGGGACACTTGGTTGAGATGCCATTGTACTTTTTGCGGGAAGAGGATATCGCGAAGGAGGGGCTTGGACGTGAGTATTCCCTTTTTTTGATTCTGTGGGTGTTTGTGTATGATGCTAATTGGGGCGATTGACAGTGAATGCATTGACGGAAACGATCTATACGTAAGGTCCATCATTTGCATGTAGATGGACTGTACGACATTTATGAACGGGATGGGACCAGGGTTAGGTTTTTATTATTTTCTTTTCTTTTGCGATGTCAACAAAAAGGGGAAGCAAGATTTATTTTGTATGCCAGCCAATATATATCTACATGTAGTTTTGTAGAGGCTCGATCCATGAGAGAATACAACTATGTCCTTAAAGTGATGCAACGAGCTCAGTACTCTGGTGCCGCACCAACCATCAAAGCTAGACCCAGCATGTACTGTTAACAGCTCTACCTGATGCAATTCTATATAAATTGTTTCCCAACCTTGGGCGTGGTGGACGGCGCCAGTAGCTGCAAAGTTGTGTTGCATCAGATGTACATGTAGGTATGTAGAAGTACAAGTAGTTACAAGTGTATCCTCTCTCCTTCCTAACAAAGAATCTCCACCCCGCCCTGTCCAAAACAAGAAAGAGCCAAGCCTCGAACCCGGGGGTGAAGACGATGACGACATCAAAAAAAACCCACAAACGTTCCCGACGATGCCCCGCGGGACAAAGGCAGAGACTCGACCCCCCCGCCATCATGTTGAGTAGAAAACCGGCATAAAGAAACACCACAGCCCACCACCACCATAATCTCACCAGCACCAGCACCAGCACCAGCACCACCACCACCACCACAATCACATACCAGCCCAGCTACTGCTACATTGACATTGACAATGTCATTCGACGTCCGTCCCCTCCCCCTCCATCTCACACCCGCCACCACCTACTAACACAAGCCAGAAACTGCCGCCCACAACCCCCTCGGCCAGCACGCTCCTCTTCCAGAAGAAGAAGGAGTCGCAGCTAACCTTTGCGGACCTCGGCCAGATCCTGGACCGCGACGAGGTGGCCGTCGCCGCAATCTTCTACGGCCAGGCGCGCGCCAGCGACGACGACATCCGCAAGCTCGCCAAGGCGCTCGGCCTCTACGAGAGCGTGCTGCAGGCCGAGCTGGGCGGGTGCCCGCACCGCGGGGGGAGTGTCGACATGCCGCGTATGTTTCCCCCCCCCTGTGTAGAGAGAGGGGGTGGGCTAACGTGAGGGGGGTGGGGTAGCGAGGGAGCCGCTGATATATCGCCTCTACGAGATTGTGCAGACGTATGGACAGGCGTATAAAGCGGTGCTCAACGAGAAGTTTGGCGACGGGATCATGAGCGCCATTGCCTTCTCGACAAAGGTGGAGAAGGAGACGGACGACAAGGGCGTTGAGTGGGCAGTCATCACCCTCAGGGGCAAGTGGTGGGTGTTTCTCTTCCGTCCTTCTATCTATCGGTGTGTGTGTTTTGTGTGTGAGGGGCGGGGCTGACGGGATTGTCGTGTGGGTGTAGGTTACCGTATTCGAGGTTTTAGACGGAGAGAGGTCGTGGTGTGGTGCTGTGGTGGGGTAGGGTACATGTACAGGAGGAGGAGGGAGGAATGATAGGCTGGTTGGGCTTGTAGAGTAGTGGGGGGGGGGGGATACCAGTGCCCGTGGCCAATAGCAATTAGCTGTTTTGCTGCGAGTACACGGGTCCATTGTAGGCAGATACATGTAGTCTACAAACAAACAATAAACGTGAGAACGATGAGGTCCATTACTGCACAGACCATCACTCGACCCCCACCCACCCAGCAGAGTTAGTCCCCGGCCCTATCACCGGCCCTACCACCGTCCCCCATACCCATCTCCCCAAGCGAAGCGGTTCCCATTACCCTCCCTCTCCCTGCCCACAATAAAGACCACAGCAAAGTAGAATAGAGCGGAGAATGGTTTAACCGGCGCGCCGCATCCGGGGGAGTATCGGGTAGGTACTATAGCAGCAGCTATGTACTTAGCAGGCAGTACCTGCTCTACCTCCCCCCCTCCCCCCCTCCACTACTAATCTATTGGCTCGTGGTGGCTAAGCGAGTAATTGCTTGATTTGATTTGATTTGGCGGGCCGGCGCCGGTGTTGTTTTTTTTTTCTTTTGCTTTTTCTTACTACTGCTCACCTAGCTAGGGCTCGAGGCGGCGGCGTGCCAATGGGGCCCGCCGATCCTGGTCGAATGTCGACGTCTGGCGTGCCATCAGATGGATTATGTACTCTAGATATTTACATGTATACTTACATGGAAATGCACTATGTAGGTACATATATATGTAAGTACATGTAGAAGTACATATATGTGAAGTATGTGTGGGGCTGTTTGCTATACAGATATACCTAAGAAATGCGTTTTATCACAAAGTAGTAGATTACTGGTTACATAACCCTAACCCACACAACGATCAGACCTCCCAGATGTTATTGATTGATCAATTGATTCATTGATACACTCACTCATGGGGTGACGGTGGTCCCTCTATTTAAACGGCAGACAGGGGCTTCAGGCCAATAGTATGTAGAGTTCACTCTGGCGACGCCAACCTCAATTATAGGCTTATAACCCAGGAAACCACCAAGCAGGATCCGCCTTCAGGCCATGAACGATTGTATACTACTTCATACATGTAGGCACGCAATTAACCCCTGGGCCAGAGCAGAGTGACCTCCCGTATGGTACTTACCAGTGGCGTTATGCAATTGTTATTATGTAGCAGGTAGTACATACATTTCTACTAGGGCAACTGCCTAGTACTGTCGAGTGTTTCGGTCCGTCCGTGTAGGTAGTTCATATCTTGACCAATTAAGATTATTTGCACTCCAGTAGAGTTCCTACTCGGACAAGACTGCTGGTGTTTGGCATTGCGCCGTGCCGGGGGGGCCTAAGTGTTGAACCGTTAGCTTGGTCGAGACCATGGATGTTGCGCTCGGCCTTGTCCGAACCTTTGAGCTTGCCAGGTCTCGAGCTGTCTCAGGGTGGATGCACAACAGCAAAAACCAATATTGTGACCTCTGTAATCAGATTGTTTTCACTTATCAAGAATTCGGGTGGATACGAAAATTGTAAATGAGGGCTCCCCCAACACGTAAATCCATAATCATCCCAGCGCTAAAATAGCTTCAATCTTGTTTAGAAACCCTTAACTCGTAACATTCTAGAAATTGCATTATCAGCCTTGCACGGAGGAATTAACAGTAGACGGTAGCGTGATTGGTAATAAATATTAAATATAAATTCACACCTTTTTTTAAAGGGGGTGGAGGATAATACCCTTCCCTTATTCGGCATTGCTACTAGTAGTGTGGTCCACAAGGTCGATTGAGGCTAGTGGAGACACATGGTTCGAGGCAACTTGTCAACTCCAAGAGGATCAAATATATAGGCTAGACTCGAGGTAAACTCTTTTTAAGGTTTCGTTCAACGTATATTGTCAAGGCAAGATTTCCTAACAAAGAGCGGGCAAAACCTTGAGTGCCAATGTCTTGTGTATAAACCTCACTACATACTCAAGACATCCTCATGCAAGTCTAGCTGGTTGGTATGTAAGTACATAGGCGTTAGAAGAATACGGGATATTGCCTGTTTATTGAATGTGGTCGACCCGGAGGTGGTCGATCCGGGGCACTCGCCGGTTTTCTGGACCATCTAGGAACAAAACCACATGCATATTGCCTGTGTAGAGGTTTTAAGTTCCCTACAGGTTAACGCGCTTCGAGGAACGGTCCGTGTCGATCTTTCCTTACTGATATAGGCTCTTCTCTCTGTATAATAGTATAATTGGTCAATGTGTTTCTAGCTTCCCCATGTTGGCCAACGAACAACAGCTGGCTTCGTAGCAGACACCAGGACAAGAGCTCCATTTTTCGGTAACTTGATTGGTGCCGATCCCAATGCCTGCCAATCAGATAATCGAAATATAGAGCTGGCTCCTCCATCTATTCTCGTGAATGACACTTCAGAGCGATGATTAGCTAGATCAGCGGTTAGTGCCACTTTCAAGTATAGCCAAACCCTCATTGGATGGGCTCACGAAGCTCATCGCAAATCCTCCGATCTAAAGAATCCAATCCTGGATTCCCATTACTAAAACCCGCATTTGAGCCCTGCAGGTAGCTGTGCCAAGAATAGACGAGGGGGCGGCACAGATAAGATATTTCTGAAGATGTGGAGTAAGGTTAAGGCTACGTGCAAGTCTCGGTGGAGGAAGCTGGGGGGAAGTCGGGAGGGTCTGTCTTTAGGGATGTAGACAACATTTAGTTGCTCCATCCGAGAAACCTGGCCTTGATCTGCTGTGTAGGGGTCAACATCGTGAACCTTGTTGAGAAATACCTCTAACTCGTTGCATGTTCAAGAGATGTGTTGATGGTGGTTTGTAGTAGACCAGGGTAATTATTAGGGTTATCCAGCTTGGTATGTAGTACCAACGGCGGCGGTCTTGTCTGTATCACAAAGCACCACCAGGAACCTCTGAAATGACCAGGTATGTATTGTGAAATCAGTCAATCATGTTTACATACTTACTATCGTTATACCCTAAAAGGGCACCTCGGGCACTACAGCTTATATCGTACAGGACACATCTGGGGGCACCAGAACACACTCTAAATAACACAGTATCATGAATCATGATCACCTACGTCCTCTTTTTTTTTCTTTTTTTTTTTTTAAGTCGTACTTTTTAAGATCACCTACGTCCTCTGATCACCCACATTATATACAGCAATATGCAATTCCTCTATTCAGCCTTCTCTATTTCTAAACATTAAACTATCTAGTACCATCTAGATCTAGTCTGAGCTCGAGCTAAACCAGTAGCTTGGATCCAACATTAATTCCAGCTTCCTGTTTTCATCCAATATAAGTGGGATCCTATCCCAGATAACCGGGAACCTTTAATACCATGCCCCCTCCCCCGGAGGCTCGGGCCGTTACACTGACCCACTTGAGTGCATAAACATTCAACTGCCATGTTCTGGACTATATTATAAGGAATTCTCTAATATAATCTCTAGGCATGATCTCTGCGGGCATTAATATTGTTGAGCTTAGATAGGACGGGCGTAATGGGTAAGCGAAGGTGTAATAATGATTTCTGATATATTGAAACCTCGGGCATCATTCTTCCGTGAGCAAGATGTGAAGGCCGACTCTTTTTCGCATATGGCCGGAATCGTAGTCTCTGCCCATGTGTTATGAACCAGTTCGCAAACAAAACCGGTGCCTAGAACGGGCATCATTACGACTTTTTTCGGGTATGTCCGTCACAGAGGCCTCCGTTTTCTTTTTCTTATCTTTCCCTATGTTGCCGCCGATCTCCAACACTTTTGCACTTACATGAGCGAGGCTGGAGGGGCTGAAGGCTTGTTTATTTGTGCCTCTTTTTAGAGCTTATGCAGTGATCTTGATAAATAGGTGAGTTACGTTTATGAAAGCTCCAAAGTGTCCCGAGTTCTAAGAGAACGATATGCATAGTGTCAGTCTAAACCTTTAGAGTACTATATCGAGGGTGAACCTACATGCTTAGCTCACCAGCCTTGCTTCAGATGAGACAGCGTCAGAGTGATACAACCACATATTGCGCGTCAAAAAAAAGTCTTGTATGATTTCTTGGAAGGCAGATGTGGCTTGTTAATCCCCGACCCGATGATATGCGGCCAAGGACAAGTATCCTTGACCCACACATTTCATTCATCCTCCGCCGGGCATGTCCTATCGTCCATTCGGAAATGATGATCAGAAGACCAGCCCATTTTTCTTGCTTTTATTTCGGTGGACATATGTGAAGTGGTGAATATATAATAGGTATCGATTCCTGCTCGTGGGACTTACTCCTCGACAACGAGTGATAAGGTGAAAGGGAAAAGAAATATCAGATCTATATTTCGAAATACTAAGTGTTGACTAAGAAAAACCCCCCTCCACAATCAGCCATCATGACAGTACCATACGAACAAAAGCTCCGGCCCCAAACTACAGTCTCAAAAGAGCGAACAATCCCCCGTATCTCACTTCATGACTACGAGGCTCGAAAATCGACTATTCAGGCTCAAATCATTGAGGCCGCCGAAAACAGTGGTTTCTTCGTTATTGAGAATCAAACATCGCCCTCAGTTTCAGAAATCGAAGAGGTTTTCAGCATAGCGTAAGTTAAATTTACTCTCCAGCCTCGATACCTTCTGTCACTAACATACCCTCAAAAGAGAATCATTCTTTGCTCTCCCAGAATCAGTCAAAGCCGAAACTCCGTTTATCCGTACCGAAAATGCCGGCTGGGAAAGCAAGTCACAGATCCGCCCTTCCACCGGCCTACCCGATCAGAAAGAGTCACTATCCTTGCAATACCATCGTCGTAACTCGGACCTATGGCCCTCCAATCCAGCCCTCCCAGATGAATTTCACCCAAAGATTAGTGAATTCATGACCAAGTCCCACAACCTTGGTATGCAGATCCTTTCTTGCTTCGCCCTGGCCCTTGGTTTCCCCGAAGACTTTTTCTCGAAAGCCCATGTTATGGATGCCGACGACGCACTGTCCACGCTGCGCCTCCTACACTATCATGACATCACTGGGACCCAGTTCCCCCCCAGTTACTGGCGTGCAGGGGCACATACAGATTATGACTGCCTTACTATGCTGTTTCAGCGCACTGGTGAGGACGGATTAGAGATATGTCCTGGTCGAGAAGCACACACAAGTTTCGGCATGGGGGATCAGTGGACACCGGTGAAGGCGAAAACGGGAGAGATAGTCTGCAATATAGGAGATATGTTGATGGCATGGAGTGATGATAGATTCAAGAGTTTGTTTCATAGAGTGAGGTGTCCAGGTTTAGGGGATAACCAACGGTCGAGATACAGCCTTGCATACTTCAACCAGGCAAACAAGAACGTGGAGATTCAAGGGCCACTGGGAAAGTATCCAGCAATGACGGCGCACAAGTATCTCATGGACGCCATTAGACGCAATTATGGACAATTAGAGAAGATGAAGGCTTCTTAGCTGTAGGTTGAGCCATCTGCATAATGGTGTCAACATTTTACGTGTGAAATTTTTATCTCTTTTTCTTGTACACCTAGGGGGCGCTTTTTTTAGGCGGGGTAGGGTGTTTTTTTTTTTTTTTTTTTGGTTGGGTGGTGCTCGGTTTCCTCCGGTTAAGGCAACCTTTAGTCTTTTTTCTTTCTTATAGTTCATTTTTTTTTTTTTTTTGATAGTTTAAATTTAGCAATTTTTCACGAAGGACATTCATATTCTCATGCCTGTGACGTCTCTGATCTAACACAGAGAAATCAACCCATCACACGACACTCGTAACCTCTTATTAAAACTAAATTGACGAGGTATTGAATCCCCGATCTCACGAGTGATCTCCTATGACCCTAGATCGGTCACTCTTGTTCAAGTTGTTGTCATTAACTGCAGCTGATACCGCCACTCCACATGTATCTATATATATATATATGGGTGCATGCGATAAACACCACAACAGAACGACATCGGAGATGGGCGGTAGCTAAAAGAAGAAGAAAAGAAAATATGGTCTCGGCTCGCCAAAAGGATCGTCCGTGTCACACATGGCATATACCGGTAACGTTATTAGAGTAGGATCAGGGCGCAGCATGGACCGAGTGCACCATGTAGGGCTTTTAACGGGCGACTTAGAAAAAGGCATACATTACCTACATACATCATCATTCCTTACACGGGGGGCCACGGGAAAGGGTTAGGGGTTTGAATTGCTTTTTGATGGAGAAAACCTAGCCCTAGACTGCATGACCGGCAGATGTGGGGTTCGGAGTACTCTCCGGGCCCCGTTATAATTATGAAAATTGGAACTCGGTTCGGATGCAGTACACCATGGTTGTATCTACTAACTGAGACGAACCCTTTTTGCATACAAGGGCCAGGCTGTCCTGGTGTATAATGGGGTAGAAGAGATAACATGTAATTATTGCATTGTGATTGAAGCTAGTGGCTTAAATGGTTCGTCAAGTGGCGTGCCCCGCAGGGCCATTGGATATGTTTGGAAATAGTAGGCGAAGGGCATTTATGCGACTTCTGACTCTTTTTTTAGGTAACTTTTATGGGCTGAGTCGTGGTGGGGATGGATTGGATAGATAGAAGTGACCTGGAGGAGGGCCTTTGTTGTATTACATGTAGTGATCGACCCCATCAGCGGATGATAATGTACCGAGGATCAATGCAACGGTTTGACTGCGAGCCCCCATGGGAAGGGGTCATAACAGGGGTTATAATTTTTCTTCAAGCCTAAACATGAGCATTCGTCCCCTAAGTATTGGTAAAGCGGTTTTTGCCGCTGTTTCGACTCGAAATGTGACATCTGAACCGCCTTGAGAAAAGCCCATAATTAATAGCAATCAAATAATGTCCCAACGTTACCGGCAACCATTCAACCGAAACCCCACAAGTTATCACAACAGAGCAATCAACCTGCACTCATCTGTATGGCTATAGAAAGCTACCTCCGGCGTTGATTATGTGCGGCGTGGTTTACGTTTGCTTTTGTTTTTGATTATCTGTTTTGATTTTTTGGTTTGCTGTTTGTTTTAAGAGATTTCTAGACATCTTTAATATTGGCGATGGATATTATACGTAGCCCTGCCTCCGGAGAGCACGAGGAAGATTCTGCCATAGCCTACGGGCTGCATGCATGTCTGGAGTATCAATCAATCAATCAATCCGGCCTTGATCCCGCCAGGACATAAAAGCCGAGTGATAACCTGTGATTACCATCCACTTCAGTGCGTTTGGAACTAACGCTAGGTCCCAAGGGATCATATAGATAGGGTCGAGGGTCCTAAATCCTATAACATAAACTGGTTTTGAACTCCAGCTGGGGGAATAGTCATTCCGGTTCAATTGCTATTATTAATTATTAGACAATAATTAATTTGGTTCTATATCTAACTTCGATAGGGGGCCCTCCCTAACAAAACAGATTAGATAGCAACAAGATAACCTGCATTATAACTGTCTTCTATAGCCCTTATCACCTTATCAACAAATGACCATCAACCGTCTGTCTGGGCGAGAGGGTGGGTGAGGTGTGATAAAGACGCCGACGGCGCCTATGATTCCAGAGTCCCAGTCCCGCAATCAAATAGCAGGACAAAGGCTTGGCGCTATGTTTTGGGTCCTAGTGATAGGGTATAAGGCAATATGCTCCCCTTCTGGTACAGAAAGGTTTAAGTGATACAGAGCCATAAAATCCCCTCCACCTCTGCTAACAACATAGGAGACCGGCAGTCGGTACGCAAGGAGATTGGGAATTAATTGGGCTCAAGTATCTTTCTTAAAAAAAAGTCGGGGCACCACCGGAAACCGGCGAGAATGACCTCTCTACGTGCAAAACCAAACACCTAGTAAAACATGGCAACATTCCAATGCCTAAAATATAAGAAGGATTTATGTCTTGGGAGGGAGTCAAACCCTCGGTTTTCGGATATCCAGTTTCTACGGGGAGCTGGTCATATTATTAGTATGAGACGGACGCTTTAACCAACTAAGTAACCAAGACATGATTTTCACGCACTCGCAGTATAGTGATTTCGGTGGTACCAAAACATTAGACTCCCACCAGTATAGGAGTCCCTTAAGGAGCTTTTGGCGAAGTATATAAAGACAAATGGTTTGAACAGAAGGCTGGAATTTTATCCGGGGAATCTGATCAATAAACATTGCCAAGAATTAGTACTGCACTGTGCCGGTATCTGGACCCCTGAATGGGCAAGCCCTTACTTTAATTTCACCACTGGGGGCCTTACCCTAATATTGGTACGTAAGCCTGCGGATAAATTACTAACAGAGGCGATACATAAATTTGATTAGTAGTGCACGTGGGGGAGACGAAAGTTCAAGAAGATAAGACACGAGTTCACTCTGGAGGACAGGGCAAACGGAAATTTCAAACCTAAGTAAATGAGCTGGGGCCAAATAGGAAAATCTAAACATATAAGAAGAGGTGGCGATTATATACATGTATATACACAAGAAAAAGACGGTTAGTTTTTTTAAACTCCGGACTTAAGAATTAACATGTTGCAATGGTCCGTGAGCGAGTTGTGAGATCTTGAGACTCAGTACTAACAGGCGGTACATCTGGATTCGATTTATACCTGCTAGATATCAAGAATGGAAAAGGAAGATAGGAGTTGATTTGGATCTCCTCGGGGAATTCCTCCTTTACCATCAATCAAGCGATATACTACACAACCGGCCAACCAACCTTCGAGCATCTCCGCTTTGTTATCAGGGCCTTGCATAGGACAGAGTAGTGTTCAGTGCAGACAGCCACCACTGGTTCGGATTCAACGGAATGAACGACGTAGCAAGTCGAGACCAAGTGGAAGGATAGTGCCGCTGTGCACAAAGATTGAAGTATATTCGTGGAATTGGCACAGGCCAACACATTGAAGAGTTGGCTGAGATCATAAAGTCTGATCGATCATGATTCATCTTTTCACTCTAGCGATTACGTCAAAGATTTGCTTTCTCTGTGAAAGGAAAACAATAACATGATGGAGATGAACTGCCACCTTACTCTTATTTTGCCGTGCTGAACGGTATTGGAGATCGGAGGATAGAAATAATGTATGATTATGATGGAGATAGCGTTTCATTCGAAGCAAGATGAGTTGCGCGATAGGAACTCGGAGAAGGAGATGAAACGACATGTGTGATGGGTCCTGCAACAATTAAGAGGGCGTAATATTTTCCGGTAATGTCATCGCACTGTGTGATGGAGAGTTGATGCCGTTCTATCCGCGCGGCCTGCCAGTCGAGTTTCAGTTATCACTCCCACAATTGCAATAGGGTGGGGAGAGGCGCACCTTCGGCGAGCCTGCCGGTAGTTACAGAGAATCTTTTATCTGCATTCAATATTTAATAGATTAAGGTTCTCGCTTCATGTTTGGGGTAGATCCATAGGCCTGACCAGCTGGTAGATCCTCCCCGCCAATGGGAACGCATCGACGCCCTAACCATCTGAATCAAACCTCTGGGGAGTCACCAAAACACGTGCTGGGCCAACAGAACCTTGAAACCTATAGGAGCCACTGTCTCGACAAAAAGAAACCAATATGGGGAAATATTGTTTCGGTATTAAACATGTACTCCACCCCGAGGTAGTGATAGTATCAAAACCTGTACAAAAAGCCACTCAACAATCACCATCACAATCGCAATCACAGAAAACTGTCTTGTCTCAGCGGGGGGGGGGGGGGGAAGAAAAGAAAAGAAAATGCTTAGCTCTACACCACTCCTATTCCGACAATCAACCACGTTCATGACAGAACTCTCTAGATAATACTCTAGCCTGACGAGCCAACACGCCCACCTTTTCTACCACACATTCATACTACAGTACCTCCCCATCTTTTAATACGACTTCACGCACAGTAGCCGTGTAATGCTCCGGCCCGAGACATGTGGCCTGCGAGCGTGGGGTATGAAGGGTTTCTCATTGGGCAAGAAAACCAAATTGTGGCTTGTGTGGGTTTCTTCAGTGACTGTTCTCGGGCTTGACTGAGAATTAAGTGTAGTTCGGGGAGAATAACATACTCTATGTAAGTAGGCTAAAACTTTAGGAGGTGGAATTATGCCACCAAGGTTCTTTCTGTGCGGAACATTCTGGCACTTGACTACTGGGTCCCCGCCTACCGTTTAGGTCTTCTATTGGGGTGGCACGTTCCATCAAGACACTTCAGCTCAATTCACACATTTTCGCCAAAAGAATCAATGGCACTAGTACTTAAACAATCTGCATCGGTTTGGAGCCTCAGATAAAATTCCAGTACCGATATATTTACCGGGGGGTTTCCTGGGTCAGGATACATGCAAGTACACCCCACGCATCACTCCTCCCCCACGCGAAGATACATACCTCCCGAAGCCAGGTCCACGGTCCCGGGCATCCGAGATGCTTCTTCTGCCGGGGAGAGAGGACGCCCGTGTGTACCTGTTCCCAGCCCTGCATAAGTGGATGGCTTTGAAACCTAGGAAAAATGAAACCGTTTGGTATGTATGAAGCATGTTGATTCTGGTTGGTCAGTAGCTGGTTATGTACCCTGAATATTTTATGAAGCATGCATTTGGTTGCTTAATCAGTAGAATAGAGGGGATCGGTACCTGTTGAAGTAGACTTCATGTAGGTTCATGTAGGTACGGTTTCTTATGTATCACAAGAGCCTGCATCAATCTTGTGAAGCTAGAAAATATCTAGGGAAGAGTCCAGAGTAATAAATATAAATATATTACTTCTCCACGCAGAAGTTAGCTCCGATAGCCCTTTTGTCTACTACATGTTAGATGTGTTAGCATTTAGTAATCATGTTAACACCCTCTCCCTCAGATCAGTATACACTGAGCTGTATCTATCTATGATCGTGACATCTTTCCGTAGTTAATGTTAAGAGACGTTGTTGTTCCACGTTCCAAGAATAGATGAGTGCTCCAGCCATCAAGCGTCGGTGCTCGACAACGTGTGTCCCATGGCAATTGCAATTGATCGCCAAGTCCCCAAAAAACCAATCCCGGAAGGAAAGAAAGAAAAGAAAAAAACTACTTAGCGCACACTAATCATCATCATCAACCAGCTCTTCATCGAACCTTTGAGGACCATCTTCTCTTCTGATTCGTACTGCGGCAGTGCTAAGAAATGCTTAGTGGCTACATGTAGGTACATATGTATGAGCTACGCGAGAACGCATCCCAGTCTGGGCCTACAAATCATATTCGTGATAACTCGCACGTGCAACCCTAGCCCTGGCCTATTCGAGGGAAGCTTGAAGAAACCCCCCACATCAAATCCCACTGGTAGAGAACGTGCCCACATATTTTTTTTTTTTTTTTTTTACCCACCTTAGAAAGGGAACACCCCGGTTTGGTCCTCAGGGTGTACCGCCTCAGATAGTACGGATAGACGCCTTTAAGCGGCTGAAGGATTTAGTGCCGATATATGTCATCTTGAAATCAAAGGGCATGGATGCGCACCTATCATGCCCTTATGCATGCACCTGGAATCATTATATTGCACCAAAATTTCCCGTCCAGGTTACAGGAAGTCATGGCACTTACTACTATACCTACTGCCTATACCTCACTCTTCTGCTCGAGCGAAATACATGGACCCCGCTCTCATCATAAACTCCACTTTACTTCAAGGTTTGAATCCTGATCTTCCAGCTTAGAATTTCGACATAATGGCGCACATGGTCTTTAAGAAGCCTCTACAGGACCAGACTACCCGCGAAACATACCTTAAGCAATGTCAAGAGCTCCGGAAAGCCAAAGAGCAGGGTTTTATAGATGTCGAAGCTTACCAGGAAGCAAAAAAGGGCTTATTGCCGCAGCCAAATCCACTTGTGTCGACAGCCTCTACAATTGATTTAAACAGCAATGCAAGTAGTAAGGCTGCGCCCTCGATCGCTGCAAACCAACGATCCCGAATGTCAAGTAGCACATCCTCTTCTGGTAGTACGGTGGGCTCAGTCCACTACCCAACAGAAGCCTTCCTCCCGAGCCTAGAAAGGAAGAAGACCTCCACATCTATCCTCCAACGAGGCAATGTAGCCATAGCACTTTACAACCCAGACGCCCAATCAGAAGAAGATCGCGAGATCATTCGTCTCAGGCGTAAAGCACAGAAAGCACTTGCAGAGGCAGAGAGATTTGAAAGGCTCAAAAACTATCAAAACCAACTCCGAGAGGGAGACCAGGAGGGAATACTCGACCCTTCCCGTTTCGAACAGTTGTCTCTTTCACCGGAGCTACTCACAGTGCCCACAAACGACTCTACCATCACAAGTTCGACATCATCGGTCTCTGGTCGATCTATGAAATCACAGCGTATGAATTTCAATATTTTTCGCAAGAGATCGGCCTCGATCAGTCGAGGTTCTCCACCTCCACCCCCTCCGCCAGTCCCACTACTGCAACGTACGGGCACCGCGTCCAGTTCAATAAGCTCCTCGAGCTCTTCGAACACCCGACGCTATGGCGATGCTCGTGGGGGAGGTCGGGAGGCGATACTTGATGCTATGCCTATGAATTTCGCAGACATCTTTCTTATGGGACCTCCACCAGCGTCAACCACCCAAGCACGGCCACCAAGTAGGCGACACTCCTTCTCTAGCCAGCACTCGCGGCCCAGTGTTACTATTCCTCGGCGGTCCACCGAATCACCTCCTGGCATAATACTTCGCAGGGCCCGAGAGGAGTTCGTGTATGAATCTAGACCAGTGTCACCAGTACAATTGAACTTCAGACCAAATACTCCACCGGATGAGAAGCGCCCTCCAGTGTCGACGGAGCTCCGAGATATATTTCTATCTTTATTGCAGGAATTTGAAGACACCACAATCCTGTTCTCATATCCCAAGTACGGAAAGGTCAAGAGGGTATCCTATACCAGCTCATTGCGTTCGGTGGTGAGATCTGTAAAGGAGGAGGAGGAATGGAGTGTGGAGGGTGGAGAGGGAAGCTTCTTTATTGAGGAGGGCGCCGGATTACTGAGATCCGTGCTCGAGAGACAGGTGTGGTTTTTGATGGCCATGAAATGGCTATCTTTTGGGCGAGTTCTCTTTTCTCCAGGGCATCATCTGATTGAGCTCAGCGGCGACGTTGGAATTGCGATGGGAGTTTCAGAATCTAGTATCCTTGACCTTGATGGTGTAGTTACTGGTTTGTCAACCCTTGGTAGAAATTTTGGAAATGGCGTACTAACAACATTACAGCCGATTACTCCTGGCATCTTGCCGAAGAGTATCCTTTCACTACCATTTACAACGTTCTTCTTCCGCACTCCCCACGCCCACAACGCAATTCAGCCTTTCCACCCAACGTCCACCACATCACTGCTCCCACGCTCTCAAACCTCAGTGGCCTCCCCGCCAACAGCATCGATGTCAGAACTCACAGAACACTACTGTATGACCTGTCTACATACAAGACCAAAGGCATAATATGGTCTTTATCATGCGGTATTCCGCGAGTGTGCGCGAGTACTAAAGCCACATGGTTACTTTGAAATGACAATCGTGGACCCTGTGATGAATAATATGGGCCTGCGCACGAAGGCATGGATTTCGAAACACATCTCCTTGGCTGGCGGTATGAGACCTAGTAAGATAGTTTTAACAGCACTAGAGAGGTTAGGGAGCGCTGCCTCCAGCAATGGAGTTTTATTCGATGAGGTGAAGGAGTGCTGGGTGTGGATGCCAACCACTAGCATTGGAGATGAGCTAAGTACTGTTACAAGTACGGTGGGGAGACATCTCTATGATCACTTGTACGCGCCTGCAGAAGGAGATGATAAGATGCCATGATGGTGAAGGTTATGATCTGGCATGATATTTGAAGGCGAGGAGAATACCGCTTTTAGGTGGTTGAAATGCTATGCTAGGAAGGTTTAGAGCGAGATCTTCGATCTGTGTATTCCTTCTTTTTTTTTTTTGTTTCTATTGGGTTACTGGGAATCTGGGGCGTTGTTTTATGGCATATCGGGCGCAATTTGAAGAACGTTTTTCTTTTTTTAACCACATGAGATGCTTAATGTAGCAGGACTAATTAAAACCTCTCTTACAAAAGATGTACTATCGTAGGCGTTCCTGCTCGAGAGGTGTGGGATCTTTGAACTTGCGCATTTCGAGGAGAAAATTCGAATACTTGACCGTCTCGCCAGCTATCACAACTCACAAGGACGGATCCGTACCACAGGGACCGGCCCCCTCACGTTTGGGTCGGTACGATGTGGTAGAACTCACAGAACACAAAACTGTATGACCTGTCTACATACAGAGACCAAAGGCATAATATGGTCTTTATCATGCGGTAATGTGCGCGCGTATGGTTTCCTCCAACGTAATTGAGGTTGCACGCCACTTACTCGGGTCTAATTTTTGCATATGACAGTTAAGGTTTTTTCGCAGTAACGACCTCACAGTCATAACATTGGAAAAACTTTTTAACCTCAAAGATAGTATCTCGCTTGATCAACCTTACAAATCTCTTATCACCACATGAATGCACTTCTCAACTGTATTAATATTATCCCTCCAGTTAAGGAAACATCATACGGGCGGCTGAGCAGTGGCAGTCCTTGAATACATGTGCGTCTGACAAAGGCGAGAACCGCTTGGGTTCAACATATCGTAATCATTCACATGAAGGTTTATTTGCCGCGTGCAACCCAGGTATTTGTAGGAAGGCACCTGACAGCCTGAATTTGGGCGGCGATTTAACAACCAAGTAAGTATATGCACACGTCTTGGTGCATAACGCAAGTCATCAGAATATAGAGAACCCAAGGAAAATTAGAAAAATACTTATGTTTCATAGAGAACTCTATTCATACATTGTTCCCACCAACTTACCTTTCACTCTTTTGATGTTCTTAGGCGTTGCACCACACCCCAGTGTATATACAAATCCTCTTTAAGCAGTGTGAGATACCTCGGAGGTCAAGCAGGAAGAACAAGATCTTGGCAGGGTGGCAGCCACATAGCCGCAGTGCCATTAGAGGTGCTTTATTCTAGTGGGCATTTCGGTATCCCGATTCATATGAAAGACGTTGAGGCTGTGGAGATTTTGCGAATTGAAACTAAAGGTGTTGTAAAACGATGAAGCTCTGCAAATAGATTGCCAGATACCGTTAATTCTTGAAAAACAGATTAAAGCATACTGAAACAAATACAGATGGATCTTGCAATACGTCTCATACCAATTAACAGACCCAGATCTTACCTGTTCTGAAAGGACGTTCATGGATGGTTTGTGACGGTACACATACACTATTTGTATCTACGTCGGAGCACCGGGCAAGGTGCTGATTTTATTTTGTGACTTAGATAGAGGCACTGGGGCCCATGGCACCACTGTGAGGCTGGCCCAGGAAAATTGCAAATACTGCTGCGTGAGCTTTTTAGTTACATTAACAATAAGCCTATCCACTCCAATGGTTTCAAATATAAGACTATCTTTCCTCTTCATGAGTTACTTCAAAGTCTCCAACAATTCCATTCTCATCTCTTTTTTATTTTTTATCCATTTCTATGGATCTTGATACTGAGACTGAACCATTTCTTATTCCCTGGCAATTCTTTCACTGCGGGCCAGTCAAAATTAATCTTTTTGCATTCCCATCATCATCATCTCTGTTGTTGATTAAGAGAGCATCGATTGTTGTGTCTAAGGCATACAGAGGAAGTGAATACAAAGCTAATTGAATAAAAGCTTAATGCAAAAACTTAATGCTGTTAAGAGCAATACAACTTACAGGTATGGGTAGTTCACGTACCTGGGAGTTTTTCAGTAAAGTATAATTTTTTGAAGGAAGGAACCCAAGGGGAACTTATAATATCCATCAACGTGCTACGGAACTATCTCCGATTAATTTTAAAAAATATATATATCATCTCCATCAAAAACGTGAGAGAATGGTGTCCCAATCGCTAGGTTTGGACAAATATCTATAATTCTACAAATTCGCAAAGATAGTAGCGGTAATATGGCTTTAAATTTATTCAGAGTCGGCGAAAAACAATCTTCAAAAAGCTTGGTTTCCCCCGCAGAACCACCAGGGGCAAATCCCGACTGCCGGAGGAACTTTCTCTTTCAGCACTAGGTGTACCACCACTATAGTGGTATGCCTACACCCCTACGGCGATACCTCTTGGAGTGGGTCTCGCAGTACAATAGCCCTACACGAATAGTTATTCCTGGTGTTCTTTGGCGCCTATATATATATAGTACACTGCGTCCATTTTTTGTGTAATGCTGGGGCTTTATGGAGACAGTTCCAACAAAGTATAAGTTGGAGAATGGATTTCAGGCACCCACAAAGCACTGGAAATGCGGGACACTGCTCGCATAAACTATTTACACGAGGCGTTAGATAGCTGAAGATGTAGTTGAAAAAACCTGAATATTAGGATACCAATGCAAGATGTCATGCTCAGGTTTAACTGCATCCCCCATAAAGAAAAATATGATTTACCTTTACCCTTGTCGGCCAGTTTCAAGGAGCAGAAGCCCAGGAGGCAGAATATAGTCGCAGGAGTGACCTGTTGAAGGAGCCCTGATAATTAGTTATTAGCAAAGAAGACCTATTTAAATAATTTTACGGACACGCACAATTGGCTACATATCTCATGGCTAGCGGGTTGACTGATACCTGATCCGTCGACACCATTTTGCCAACTCACGCTCCAGCGTGGGGGATAGCTTATGCAATCTCTCCCGAATCCCTTAAGCTGGCAATGCCGACCCCCTATAATAGAGATCCAGAATTTGTATAGGAGATCAATTATTTTATAAGAAAGATAACAAGGTCTGTGAGCAAACGCCACCAACCTTTGCTTCTTTCTGGGGGGTCAGTATTTACTGCCAGCTTAAGGGATAGCCGATACCGGAAGCTCTCCCGAGATCTTGTACTGTACGATAATCCCGTACCAATCATCATCCAACCACTCACTCCACTTCCCTTCATCCACTACCGCCATCACCTCTCTTAACCTCTCATCGAAGATTTCCCACAGTACGGTCGCCCTACAGGAGAAAACCCGAAGGGAGGAACCACAGCCAAATAATTGGTTATGGCTATAGTTCTCTGAAAGTCAGCATTAGATATATTAATAGCTTGATAAGGGAGTACAAAATTGCTTCGATACCTTATACCGATGGTGCTCTTTGAAGCTGGGGATGTTGCGTTGTTCTAGATGTGTTTCAAGACTATGATAATCTATGGAGCAGCTCTAGAGGCTGCATCTTGTACACCGTAGGGGCCAAGGTATTAGTCGAACATACATATAGCTATGGTTACTTAATGAATAGGGACGGGATCTTACTCTCTTGGGCCTACAGTACAACCACCCCACAGGAGATAAGAAGATGACGCTCCCATGGCCCTCATACGCTTGGACTAGTTGGTTACAGCGTAGAGAAAGCTAGCCCACCTGGAAGGGTGGAAATAATGCAGGAGGTAGTTTGCATCCACTTCCAGCGACAGATGATTTGAGGCCTCCGTGTGCCGCTAGAGCGTGTCTATTTTGAATATTATAAAAGATCATGCTTTATATTATCAACACGAACCGATCTTTTTGGTCCTCCTCGTATCCACATCGATAGGTTGTATTAGTGGTCTTTGATGAATCTATGAATACAGGATTAGACGTCTGTAAACAAATGAGAGAGTTCATCACTATTTCGGGGTGGATACATACATTTCATCGATTTATCGAGCCTGGGAGAGGGGAGTAGCAGTAACCAAGAGTGCTATCTCTAAAGGGTTTTAGCGGATGTTTGAGCACCGAAGGTTACCAGATAGTAATGAATCAAATGACTTGGAGACATACCAAATACCCCCACCACACCACCAGTGTACATGACATTTGAAACATTGAGTTTCTTCAATGAAAGGAGGCAGCCACCAGTCAAGATAAAGTCTGGAATCAGCGGACTAGCGGTGAAACTTTTCTTTTCTTGATATCAGACGTCGTGAAGGATGAAGATACCGACCCCACCTTGATACGGTGCTTCGCGTACATCATGTCGTTGGTGCGTCAAGATTTGAATGGGCGGGGTAATACTATGGCGAGTCTTAAGAATACGGGGATGGTCTAAGGGGTAGGTAAGCCCCGTATATGAGGTTGAATAAAATCTAAAGAATAAAAGATACGTGCTTGGAGTACAAAAATTCGGTGATGTGCAGGCATGGGGCATGATATGTGAAAGAATATGGTGCGGTAAACGTGTCAAAAGTGATTTTACCAACGGTGGTGAAAGTAATACCAGCATCTATAGTATCTACATGTATTCATTGAAACAGATAAAAGCACAGACCTTTTGGCCAAAAGGGGCTATATAGCGCCAGCACATATGAACATTGTCCACCAGTGGGGGATTTCACCTCCAGTGGTAGGTCATTTACCGGTGGCAGCTATTTTACCACCGGTGTGAAGCTGTTGGTATTGATGATAATGCAGAATAAAGACTGAAAGTCAGCATTTATACTGGAACAAGGGCTGAAATTCAGTACTTATACCACCGTTGGTAAAATTACTTTTGACACATTTACCGCTCGATACCATAAGCTCCTAGGTCTTCGGAATAACACTTAGACGGCTATATATATATAATACAACAGTAGGAGTTGGCTGCTGTTTAATACAGTTTGATTGTATATGTAGTTCGTAAGGTAGTTCGAGTAGGATCATGATTGCGGTTCTTTGAGCCTCGAGTAGCTTGTGCACTCGACGGCCTGGTAGTCCAGTGCTATGAACAGCTCCTTATAAGCTACAGAATGTCTAATCCGACTTTTCATATCGTAAATGTCTTCGTGATATCCTCAAAGTTCCCCCGTAAGACCGCCTATCTATTTTCGTCCCTAGACACACCTCTTGGCCTAACTACTGCAACCAACATTGAACCATTTACAACACATAGCAACGTTCTAAAACACAGAAACTCTCCTTACAAGCTTCCCTATCAACATCAACATTAAAACAGCTCCACATGATGTCAAAAAGAAATGAGTAAACCTCTGCCATCAACGTATAGAAGGTACAATACTTGATCCGATATAAAGGGCGACTTGTGTATCCTTCAATGAAAACAAACTTGGTGACATGATTTGTTTTACATTTGTTACCCTTCATCTCATCCTCCTCAAATTAACCCTCTGTTTTATAACACTGGTGCACTGTATAAATTGAAGTTAGCAATCAATGGAATCCACCCCGACGGGGGCAAGATTGTAACCTACATCATCGTGAAGTGTATGCTCTAAGCTTGGCGAGGCGGCCAACAGGCTTGGGGGCACTAAGACTAAGGGATAGTGCGTCCGGATCCTTTGGTATTAAACCACCCGTGAGCACTGGCTCCTTATAATCCTTGTACAAGTCGACGAAGCTCATCATTCCTTGTACACGTCTCTCCTCAGGCAACTCCCCAACCTTTTTGAGGACACCTTTCACCATCCGGATCTCCCTTCTCCTGACTGCGATCTGTGCATTCAAGCCAAGTATACACAATCTGTACTGCTCTGGAGTGTATCTGGGTTTCAAGAGCTCACCCATACCCGTATCTCCATTCGAGGTCTTGACTATGCCCATCGACCGGGGGCCAAAGGTGTGCTTGAAACCCGCGATAGGTAACTGGCCACCAGGAGGGCGGGTATACATGCTGGGCATGTTGCTCACTTTGATGAGAAGTTTATCGTGAGAAACCTGAGCGATGTGGCGTTCGAGTCTGGCAATCTTTCCATGGATGATAGTCTCGAGGGCTCTGTATTCGGAAGACATTTCTTGTGGACTTTTAGTTGAGGGAATATAGGGGGGAAGTGGATAGATGGTGGTGGTGGGCTGGTGAGCAGGGCTTATTATTGGTAGAGTTGGTGGTGGATGGGGGGTTGTTAGTGGGGTGGAGGGTTGGGGATGAGTGGAAAACTATTGATGACGTAAGGGCGTATCGTTAGAAAAAAGGGCTCTTTTCCCACTGTCAGTTTCGATCTAGAATTCAGCCAAGCTTCTCGACCCTCGCCAGATGTGGTATCGAATCGCTTGTCCTGAGTTATGGACAGGTAAGTTTACAAATTACACAACGGCTACATCTACGAGTGGCTTGGTTTTAAGCTGTCTTCACAACAATGTAACAGTACCATGGCCAGGGGCCCCACTAAAGAAATAAGAGTTATCATGTCCAGCGTCAACACAGTAAATACCAACCCCGATTCTATGGCTTCAGTGTTCGTAGCATGGCTAATAGACTCTCTCTATGTGGTTAATAAATGGGACTTTTCCCTCAGTGGTGAACGTGGCTTCCGAGCCTAGGTCATTGAAGCAGTAGCAGAAGTTATATATGTTTACATATGTATATTATATCTCCTATATATTAGTCACTCGGCTGGTAGGATCTTTTCTTTTATTCACATTGCAAACAATCACTACGAAACCAGAACTCGTGGTGGTTATTTGAAAGGAGGAGCCCAAATGCAGAAGAAATAACAATTCGCTGTACGGCGGTGGGTAATAAGCCATCGGATGATCTAACCAGAATTTTGCCTGCAAACGCGAGTTCTGGTGCATGGTGGGTTCCGTCCGATGACTTATTACCCACCGCTGTACGTATGGTCTTCTTTATCAACAGAGAAACGCCAAATATATTCGTAAAGAGGTGGTTTATGTTACTCGTCAGAAATGTGATATAGGCTAAGAAAAATTCACATAACCTTTGATGAGGCGAGATTCATGAAATATCACTCATCTTCACCCAAATTTATGCGCGAGTGAGAGTTCATGAAGCTAAACACGAACGCCTGAAGTGGATACATGTACCCGGGGGTCCTCAAAGTGATGCAACGGCGAGAAAGAACCACAATCTTGTAGCTATTGGCCACCACGCCTAAAGTTGGGAAATGATTTATTTAGATCGAATTGCATCAGGTAGAGCTATGCAATAAACAGTACATGAAAACAAAAATGCAAGGGTGGACTAGGTCTAGCTTTGATGGTGGTCGCGACACCAGAGTACTGAGCTCGTTGCATTACTTTAAGGGCTCCCGAGGTATAAGTACATTACATATGATATTATTTTGACCAGTATACATGTACGATGTATCCTCATTTTTAGGAGCATCCCACCTCATCGGTCGGCCCGGGGGGAGTTTAAGTAAGGGGTACCAAGCCATAATACAGCGGGAGCCCGCCTGCCCCTTGAGTATCGAGACCCATAAGTGTATCCCAGGGGTCCTCAAAGTGATGCAACGGCGACAAAGAACCACAATTTCGTAGCTACCGGGCACCATACCCAAAAGCTGGAGATGCGCTTGATTTATATTGATCGAATTGCATCAGACAGAGCTATATATTACCTGGGGGCAAAAATGGAAAAAGCTAACTTGGTGTAGCTTTGATGGTGGCCGCGACACCAGTTACTGAGCTCGTTGCATTTACTTTAAGGACCCCCGGGGTATATACATATGTACATGTAGTAATGATATTTTCCCGTCAAATCTGGTGTTTCGAGTCGGGTTCTATGACGGTGAGATCTAAGGATGGAAGATGCATGTGCGGTGTTATGAAGTTAGCCATCAGACCTTCCCATGAAACCTGAGGCGCTAGACTTTATATAGGTGAATAAGGTGAGTAATCGGTTGTAACTTTGAGCTTAAATAATAAGTGGGAAGTGAATAATATAATACGCCCAGTATCTTCCAGAGACCATGTTCATGTGTGTGATAACTTTAGTAGCGTACCAGCACTTTTGCTAGGCTCAGAAGATGTCCAAATGATAATTGTAGCGCTGCGGTTTTCCCGACAGCTCATGCAATAAATGTGGCATTTTTTGAGTCTGTAATGTTTACCTGGATCTAGTTGGGTGCATATACCTAATCTAACTTGGTTTCTACGGTTAATCAGACTCGCGGAACAACATTATCATGAACGATGTTATTCTAGGCCTGCTATTGCCGGCCAGTGCTCCATATTCATTCCGTTATAATTACCCCGCATGCCAATAGGAGCCGATTCCCTATCTGAAAATGATTGGTAGAGAGGCTAGGGGTCTATCAAGCTAGATGAAAGTCGATGTCCCTTGTCTGAAAACTCGCTCAGTACGACGTCTCGGGGTGGGTAGCTAGGCCTATAAGATGTGCTTGATGTCACTACGCCAAGTTCTATGAGCCCGGCTATCGAGATCTGGTGCTTTCTTCTCATATGGTTTTTTTATAAATGTGTAGAAATAGGGTACTGTTCCATACATGTAGTTGATTGGTAAGTAAGTACGTGCGGTTATAATTAATTAACACTCTTGGCAGTATACGTATGGTGGGTGCTGAAGCCTATGGAAATCTCGTATTAATGGAAGGTCGAGGAGTGTTTCGGATTGGACCTGTTTCGGAAGCACCAGCGCGAGTGACGTTTTGTGATGCCTGGGATACGTACTCTAGCTATAGGGCTCTGTGGCTCTTTAGACTGTAGTTGTCCCCCTTTTCCACATGCACACAAGGACAAGCACGTCAGACTTTGCAGCCTACCCTTGATCGCCCATTCATCAGTTTTACCAGCTTCACCTTATCATGAGCTCAGATATGGCATGCTCCCCTCGTCTCGTCAGTCCTGGTTTGATAATTCTTCTATTATTGTCTAACTACTAGTTGATGATTAAGGACCATCTTTTTCAGAAACAACATAATAAAAACTAGCGACGTCTCGCATGCACTCCCTATCAAATTCACACCGGTCGCATAACTCGGGGTTTATCGGATGCTACGGCCTTAGCGAGATATTGATTCCAATATATTGGCCTCGCTTCAGGTATCGATAACCTTATATTTCTCAATCAAGGTTTTTGAAATCATGCGATAGGGTGTCAAGATGTGAAAGCGTTTAGTCATCACATTCCTGGTGAAGTCGCTCAAGCAAAGCTCAGTTACACCGTTGCTTTGCATTTAAGGTGGGCGCGTTCTCGGCCCGATGCCCGCCCTTAATTCGGAGAATATGATTTGTCTTCCGTGACGCGATTATCTATTCTTTACAGCATTCAGTTCGTCCAGGCGTGATTTATTACAACAGCCCGACCTACTCCCAGGAAACCCCTCAGTGAGCAGATTTATAACTATTCATAATCAGGCCGTTCTCTACAGAGCAATTTCGTTTCTTGAAAGATACCTAGTCAAAAGGGGGCCAAATTGGTTGCGGCAAGACTGAGTAGACATAGAATGATCTACTATATATGCCTACCCCAGACTTTCTACCCCGCTCTAATATATACCCCTGGCGGCGTCGGCGTTGTCGGGAGAGAGCAGCGTTAGTACCTACCTTCCTTCGGTGGTTGCGAGGCACTAAATCGGTGGTAGTGTTTGAGCTTGTATTTTGTTAAGGCTCAGAATGACTATTTGAACTCGGTGTTTCCCTCTTCCTGAGGTTCTTACCTGTCTTTTGCGCCTTTGGTGAATCTACCAAAAATGAAGAGCCTCTCACTTCTGATATTCGGGTTATCGGCCTCCCTTTCTACAGCAGCGATTCCACCCCCAGGGGCGGATGGCAAGTATACCATCTCCGCACCTGGAATTCGTGCACAAGTTAGTTCCCTGATTCACTAATAGCTTTCAAAATCCCTTAATTGCCGCTTGACTGACAACACGTCAGTTTATCCCCTTCGCCGCAGCTATCACCAACCTCTTCGTCCTTGACAAAAATGGGATCGAACGCGATATTATCCTAGGCCATGACTCTCCCAGCGACTACTCAGCTGATCCGGGCACGCATATGGGTGCTATCCCGGGGCGTTATGCCAACCGCATCGGCAACGCTCAGTTCACACTCGACGGCGTAACATACTATACACCACAGAACGACGGGAGTAACACGCTACACTCCGGTCCTAATGGGTGGGGCAACCGTGTATATGAGGTGGTAGCGCTGAGCGGTAATAGCATCACGTTTGGGTTGCATGATCCAGCTTTTAGCACAGGCATGCCCGGGAGCGTGGACGCAAATGTTACGTATACGTTGACAGACAAAACATGGAATATTAAAATTCATGCGCTGTCGCCGGAGGCGAGAACTCGTAGGGCCCCCTGGTTCTGGGAGTGTTGGATTTTGGTAGAGAGCTACTAATGCATATATGTAAATTAGCATTAATGTTGACGCAACATACGTACTGGAACCTCGACGCCTTCGCAAACCCGGATACAGACCTTATCTGGAACCACACTTACTACACGCCCTACAGCCAGCGTCTCCTTGCTCCAGACCCAAATATGGTACCCACTGGTGAGATTACTACAATCCCAGAGGGCGATATCAACGATTTCTGGTCGGCCCCAAAGCAGCTGGGGACTAACCTTCTTACCCCGGGATGGGTGGGTAACTGTGGGACGGGCTCAGCATGTGAAGGCTATAACAACTGCTGGTTGGTAGATAAGAACCCCTGGGTAAATAAACCTGCGGCGACCCTGTCAAGTGGCTGGAGCGGAATTAAGATGGATATCTATACAACTCAAGCGGCTATGCAGCTGTATTCTTGTTATTGGATGCCAGGAACGACTCCTATTAAGAGTACTCAGGGAGGAGCAGGGGCAGCTGGGAACGGTTTAGTCAAGAGCGGGGGATGTGTGGCGTTAGAGGCACAGGATTGGAATGATGCCATTAATCAGTAAGTCCCCGTCGGAATAGTTGGGGGGCGGAACTCACTAACAATTTGAGTAGTCCTGAATGGGGGCGGAATCAATTCTATGGGCCGGGAGATGATTACAAATGGGAGGCCACCTATAAATTTGGATTGTTGTAGGAGTTATGTAGTTGGGGGTGAGGGTAAAATAAACTTCATAAGTCGAGCAAATTCCAATAGTTTTATTGATTACCCGGAATATGAAGTAGCGCACTGTTGCCACGGTTATAACAGGGAGAGACCGGCCATTAAATAGGGAAGTTCAGACACACGAGGTCACTCGGTCTTGGCAATCATTTGGTGTGTGTTCCTAGTCGGATAGAGCCTTGCTTTGAGGTTAATGAGTGGGCTGAACTTTAATGGTATCTACGTACTATATTAGCAGTCTTGTAGGAAAAAGATAAAGAACCACCCAATACCCCGCACAGTACATCATGCAATACCACCAGGAAGTAGCTATTTGTATGAGGGATCGAATAGGGCATCATGTACGGCTGATGCTCCCTCAACTGATCTTGCCAAGTGGTAAAGGCTTTTATTCACGTGTCATTGACAATTATGTGCATGCATGCTTGTTGTGCAACGTCGCTTGGGGGGAAGAAAACCTTGTAAAACGTCCACAAAAAAATAGTATATGTGTGTAGTGTTATAATATAGGCGGACCTACTCAATATAGGGGGTGAGCGGGAGTACATACATACATGTATCCACCCTGAAAAATACTGAAAAATACCATTGGTTGGGGGCCTGTAATAGTGTTAAACTAATCCTATCTAAGGAACTACGGGTCTTTAATTCTCTCGGTTGCCATCACTTGGGCTTAGTGGCCATCAGCCAATAACATTTTTAATTTGGGGGGTGGAGTACTCCCGCTCGCCCTCTATGAGTGCATTCAAGTAGATCCACCTTACTTAATGTACTACGGGTGCAGGGGTAAGTCTGGCGATAGTGAGAGTCCAGTGTCGCCAGACTTACCCCTACACCCGTAGTAGATATATCATAAATATTATCTTTCTTCATTGTAATGATGTGTAGGATCCGTCTCTACCCAGAGATCCGTTGATCGCAACGGTTATTACATGTATATCAATTGCCTGTATTTTAGCCTCGTAATTCCTTCTGAGATACTGCATGTATTTCAGACAATACACCAAGTATATCCCACTTAATTTCCCACGTCTTGGCCATCTCATAGCTTCTCATATACGGGTTCTCTTGTTCGGTTTCGAAATGTTCCGCTACCCGAGTCTTCCTCAGATATATTCTCGCCGTCATGTTTCAGTACTGATATGTGTACATACATCAAGCACATGTTCATAGCCGTGCATGTGGTGTTTTGGTATATATCCACATATCCTCTCGTCTATACGGAGTGTAACACACAATGTCCACGCGAAATCTTTATTCCCTCATCCTCGCTCAATAAGATACCGAGGCCTTGGCCATGGTAACATCACACCACAGTACCTCTTCCGGAACCGCTCTGCATTGCTTGCATATGTCACTTCTTATTTCAACGTCTTTCTCCGTGAAATTTTCCGAAACCTCCGGGTCAAACGTGGGGAAAAACTCTTGGTATGTTTCCCCAATATATATTAAACATACTCTAGTGCATACACTATCTGTGTATCATCTCCCCACGCCAAGTGTAATAACGGAACAGACTCCGCCGGTATACTATAGGACAGGTCAATATCTCCGAGACCGCTTTATTACACCCCGACCTCCGATCAGGCGCTATGCAGTTTCTCAATTATGCATTTGAACCCGGACCGACGAACCTGCAATTTCACTTTTCAGGGCGTACAGAGAGCTTCTTTATCATTCCTCAGCTCGCAGAATCGCGTCTTTTTATCACCGAGCCTAGTGGGATATTCTCTCGGCGTCAAAGTGGATTGTGGAGTTGAGAGTTGAGATGATCTATATAAGAAGGACCCTGAGCTCTTCAGTTCGGACCTCATCATCATCAATCATCTCTCGAATCTTCTGAGGTATCAAAGCAACAGACACGATGAGAAACGTTATCATTCCAGCTGCCGTGATGGCACTTGTGTCCTCCATCAATGCCCAACAGACTGCATATGGCCAATGCGGTGGAGTATGTCTCTTCACCTCGGTTCATATGGTCTAACTCTCTAACTAATTCATAGGCTTCATGGACTGGAGCAACTACTTGTGTTAGTGGCTTTTACTGCGCGTATGTATCCCTAAGAACTAGGCACTTTTCTGGCTTGGAGCTGGCTGACTGGAAAAAAGTTATTCCAATGAATGGTACAGCCAATGTGTTGCTGTATGCTCCCCAAATGCTGCAATATAAAGCAATTAATCTAACCAATCCTAGGGCACTGCCTCGACCACTGCCGCCGCCGGAACAACTACAACTACCAGCAGGTCTACCACCACCACCACCACCACCACCAGAACTACAACCACCCTGGCCACCTCAACCACCTCCGCCGCGTCCGCCGGCACTGGAACCGCTCAAGTTGATCAGCGTAGGTCTATCTTTCGCCCTGATTTTGGATCTTACTCACGCTTCTAGTTGTTGGATATGGCCGTGCCGCTACCGGTGGTGGTTCTGCCGCAGCCACCACAGTGACTAGCTGCTCTGCTCTCGAATCCGCTGTCGCCGCCTCTGGGGCCAAAGTCATCAAAGTTTCTGGGCTCCTTGACGGCTGTGGAATCATTGACGTTGAGAGCACAAAGACTATTCTGGGAGTTGGCAGCAACAGTGGGCTTACTAACGGCGGGCTCAGGATCAGGGATGCCGACAATGTGATCATCAGGAATATGGTGTTTAAGGTCCCACCTGAGGGCGGGGATTTATTGGCTTTAGATGGTGCCACTAATGTCTGGGTTGATCATTGTGATTTCTCAACCGTGGGGTTGACAGGTGGAAAGGATGAGTATGTTCCTTTAACGCTCACAATAGCGGTAGTGGTGAGTGATTTTTGTGACAGGCGCTGATCAGTCTTGTTGTAGTTATGATGGATTGTTAGATATTACGCACGCCTCCAACTTGGTCACTGTGTCTTGGAATAAGTTCCATGATCACTGGAAGGGATCGCTAGTTGGACACTCCGACAACAATGCTAGTGAAGGTAGGTCACTCTCATTTATACTTTGAGTCAATGTACTTACTTATATATCATAGATACTGGTTACCTCAAGGTTCGATTCCGTCCCAATCATTGCCCCTTCTGCCGTAAACCTAACATCACTATAGGTCACATACCACCATAACTCTTGGATCAACATCAACTCCCGTCTTCCTTCTCTCCGTTTTGGAACTGGCCACATATACAGGCATGACCACATCCCATGACCTAAGTTTAACTCCAGCTCTAACTTTGTACGACAGCTCATACTTTGCGGACTGCCCCACCTCCGGAATCAACTCCCGCATGGGCGCACAAGTCCTGGTTGAGAACAACAACTTCAACAGCGTTCCCCTTGCCATTGTCACCGACCTTGACTCTGATGACGAAGGGTATGCTGTTCAGAGGGACAACATATTTAACGACTCGACCACGAGGATTACACAGACTGGAAGCTTGACTCCGCCGTACACTTACACGTAAGTTCCCAACTGGTACTGTACTTATGCTTGACGGTGCTAATTGTAATATAGTATGGATTCCGCGGCGAGTGTACCGGCTATTGTCGCGGCTTATGCGGGAACTGGAATTGTGGGTTAAAGCTACAATTAATTTCAGGCCCAGTGCTGTCTTTACATGTTCGTAGAGAAAAAAGTAGTAGGATGTATTGGAATAAATATAAAATGTGAGAACATTTGAGAAAACTCTTTTGATATCACGCGAGTAGTGGGAAAAATTGCTTTTGAATGTGATAATACTGCCTTGGGTCAAGGTGCACCGTTTCAAAGTCATAGTATATTCATCAATCTATACTCCTTAAAACAGCATTCTGAGGCATCCTTTCCATTAAAAAGAATTTACGCCTAAAAACACTTATGCCCCACGTGCACCACTAAAAAAATGCTTTGTAAACCATTGTTACAAACCCGGGCCCATGAAAAAAAGAAAAAAGAAAAAAAATCCGATTCCCTACTTGAGCACCCAAATAGCAGTAAAAAAAAAAAAAAAAAAAAGAAAAAGAGAAAGAAAGACGATAAGTTTAACTAGAGTCTCTAGTTGAAATAGAAGAGTTTAGGCAAGAGTTTAGCAGATATATACCAAACCTTTAAGATAGGTAGTATCGATATAAATGGCCAAGCATCTGCCCGGTAACTAGCATGCAGGGTGGTTAATCCTAACGCCTAAGTAGATCCTCCAATTATATCACCGATACCCCGTCTTCATAGAGGCCATTACTTGATTCCGAGCCAAGCTGAGCCTTGTCCAGAACCACAAAGCTCCTCAGTTCAAAGTCTTCATCCATCATGTCCAGCTCAAGGATCTTCAGGTCAAAAACCGTAGCCTCTAGCTGCTTCAAAACATCTTCGTACATCTTGTGAAGGCCTTCGCCTTCACGCATTATCTTCTCGGTAGTCCTCAGGCCACGCTCCTTGGCTCTAATGTAGTCACGGTTAGTTCTTTCGATGTCCTGGGTGATGATATATTGGCAGTCCTGTAGCGACCGAAGACGGCTCTTGAGACAGCCGTGCTGGAGACGGAGGCTGTTCATTACTTCTGGTTCCTTGGGTGAGGGTGGTGAAGTTCTGGGGGTTTGTTTTTGTGGTGTTTTGTGGTGGATATACGCCTGGTGCGTATGTGTTGTCTGGGAGAAGTGTTAGATAAATCTCGGGGGATGCGTAGTTAAAGTTCTAACAAATTCAGGTTTGAGAGGGTTTGAGAGGATTCTATTGTTCTGATCCAACTCGGGTGATGGTTGAACGACTCGAGTATGGACATCACGAGATCTCCAAGCCTCGCGCGGGCGTGCCCCTCCAGCCCCGTCGGGGTCTGGCCAAGGGTAAGGGGCGAGAAGGCGAGGTTCATTAAGCACAAGCCTACGGAGATTGTCGTTTTTTGGCTGAGAGCATTTAAAGAGGCTCATCCTCTGAGTTTCAGATAGGGACAAGTGAGAAACTGCCAGAATGGTAGTTTCTTGGGCGGTAAGGGACAAGGTTAATTACTGACTAAGGTTGTTAGAGTAGCAGAAATGAGGGTTTGATTGGTATGTATATAGGTCTGTATATTCTCGGTATGAGTGTGATTGTGGGGAAGTAGAGGCTCCTGAAGGAAGGAAGGAAGCTGGGAAGGAACTAGTGTGGTATACTGATATATGCATACCACTTTCACAGCCATATTAACTTCCCGCGGTACATGACATACTTACATGTAATGATGGTATGTACGCTGCTAAACCAGAGAGAATACATGTATACATGTAGCTAAACAGTTACTTACATGTAGTAGCTCGTTTCAACCAAATAGGTCGTTAGCCCCTCCCAAGAGTAAAAATCCATGTAGCTTGGCATGCTTTAAGTTTTTTGATTTGGACTTTTTCAGTCTAACAAGCAATCTTGCGGTCAAAAACGAGCAAAGAGATGAAGGAGAAGAACGTACAAGTTGATAACTACCTAGAGATAAAATGTAACTCACGATTCTGCTTTAACCTACTTATCATTATCGTGTCTTAGTGGATATTTGTATTGACTTTAGTAGCCATATGGTTCCCTTTTCCCTGTATACAACATACTGCCCAAACCTACATAAACTACATGTATATCCCCGCCCACAAGGTCACTCATAAGCTATCACTCGGTTCACAAAATATCACTCGTTGTTGTGTGACTTTTGTAGAGGAAGAAGACAGTATTGTGCTTGATTAAGGGGACTATAGGTACTGAGGTCTTATATAAATAGGCATTGAATACTCATGCTAATGGCATCTACCGGAAAACAGTTCTAGACACTTTGACTACATGTAATCATGACCCCTAGGTACTACCAACATTACTATGACCTCCCATGCCCCGGAGGCCCAAAATCAACAACTTCGTAAGAGTTTTCAAATTCAATTGATTCCCGGAAATCATTTTTCTCCACTACAAAACTATCAAAATTTACCTATAACCATTCCATATCCTCTTCCAAAATTACATCAACTATACCAGAGACATTAAGAGAAGATGTTCCCACACCAACAGTGTAACGCGCCCCCTTATTCGCCACCCACTTTCCACGTACCTCATCAAAAGATGCAAGAGAGTATCTGTCAAGTTCAAAAGCAACAACTCTCGTCTCTTCAGGCTCAAGATCAACCTTGGTAAATCCGGCCAGCTGCCGGGCCATCGGCTGGAGAAAGCTCCCTGGAGGAACCACATAAACCTGGACAACCTCCTTTCCTCTCACATTCCCAGTATTCTTTACCCTACACAAGATACGTGCCGGCATTCTAGTGCTATGTCGAAGGTCTTCTCCTGGAAGAATTTCAACATTAAATGAAGTGTAGCTTAATCCGAACCCAAACTCGAATAGCGGCTTGATCAGGTCAGAGCTATAGTGTTTGTACCCGACCTTTGTCCCCTCCTCATATCTCACTATATCCTCTCCGGAGAAAGGGAAGTTCCTATGGCAAGGTACATCTTCGAGTGATCTTGGGAATGTGGTTGGCAATTTCCCACACGGGTTAACAGCACCAAAAAGTACATCTGCAATTGCGAAGCCATTTTCTTGTCCTTGGTACCAAGCCTGCAGAACCGCATCGACATTGTCTAGCCATGGCATTGAAATGGGGGAGCCGGATTGGTTGACAATAATTGTTTTTGTTACAGCGGAAATGGCTTCAATCATAGCGTCTTGGCTCCCGGGAAGTGCTAGAGTCTCTCTGTCGTGTCCCTACTGTGATGTTAGCACCCGCATTGAAGGGGCCCCTACTTTCATTTCTTACCTCTGATTCCCATTCATCCGTCATCCCCACTACCAGAACTGCAACATCACATCCACGAGCGACGTCCTGTGCTTCCTTTATCTTATCTACCTTTATCTCTTCAAGGTATCCTATGCGTACCCCTGCCTGATTGTCGAAACATGTATTATGCTCATTGTTTCGTTTTGGCGGGAATGCAACGCTATCAACACGGAGCGTGTACGAGACTCCTGCTTCGAGGTGTAGGCTAATCCTCTTTTCCTTTGAACCAAAGGTAAAGAAAGCCTCTGACCGCTCCTTCCATTCCCAGTTATCAAGTACAAGTTGATCGTTGATATACAACCTCGACCCACCAATGTTGCAGAGGGAAAGTTCGTGGTTACCAGTCGTCTTTGGGGTTAATTTTCCCGTGACGCGAAAGGCAAACTCTGTTCCGCGGATAACAGCTGGCTCTTGTCCAAACATCATAATAAATGTTCCGGGGTATGAACTGGTTTCTAATGGTTTACCGCTGAAATCCTGGTGTTCCTCTGTCCAGTATCTGATTGTAACGCCGGGCGTGACACCATCCTCTGCTAAAAGAGTGCCGTCGGTGATTAATGGGAGGAACTTGTGGAGTGTTGGGCCCTCTGCGTAAAGAACCTCAGCGCCGTATCCTTTGACGACGTCACTGATGGCATCAAACGGGTTGGACAAATGGTGGGGATTGAGCGTTGCACTTCCTCCCCCTCCAGCAGTTGGGTTCTTTGCTAGTCTCCCAATTACTGCAATCTTCTTCAACCCCGCTGGATTGAGCGGCAGTGCTCCTTCCTTATTTTTCAAAAGTACAGTACCCTCTGCTGCAACTCTCCTTAAGAGATTTCTGGCTTCTGGCGAGTCTGCTCCCTCCTCGGGCCGCTCTTCCGGACTCTCGAATCTTCCTGAATCCTTGATCATTTCCAAGAGTCTCAAGACAGGGACATCAAGCTCATTCTCTGCAATATCTCCCCTCTCTACCGCAGCTAGGAGCCCCCTCCGCCTCACGGGAGGACCTGGCATCTCCAGGTCTAGTCCGGCGCGTACACTCTCGGCGACAGAGTTCGTGCCCCCGAAATCGGACATAACGATCCCCTTGTAACCCCATTCTTCACGGAGTACCTTTTTGAGGAGGAACTCGTTCATATCGCAATGAACTCCATTTACCTTGTTATAGCTCGACATGACAGCTCTAGGGCTCTCGGCCTCAACAATCATTTGGAACGGTAAAAGATACGTCTCCCGGAGTACCTTCTCAGAGATCTGCACATCGACATTGAACCGGCGAGTTTCTTGCTCATTGCAGGCATAATGTTTCAACGTTGCGGAAACCCCTAATTGACCAGCGTTAGAAAAATATGATCACTTGCTTACCATTACCGGCCCATAACTCTTACCTCTGCTCTGCAGACCCCTCACATACGCTCCCCCCAGTATCCCCGTCAACCATGGGTCCTCTGAGAACGCCTCAAAGTTCCTCCCTCCTAGCGGCGATCTCTGTATACAAACTGTTGGTGCCAATAAAATCTGACATCCTTTTGCAACCGTTTCATCACCTAATAGCTGCCCCACCATTTCTACGGCCTCCTTGTCGAATGTCGCAGCGAGCAGTGTGGAACAGGGTATAAATGAGGACTTTGCTCCGCTTACGAACGTTTCGCCGCGAGCACCTGAGGGACCATCGGTCACCTAGTTTGTGTGTAAGTAGTGGGGAAAGAGTTTGGAGTGAGAAGGGGTACCTTAATGGAGGGAATCCCCAAACGGGGAATGGGCGCAGTACGCCAGGTTGAACCCCCTGCAAGAAGGGAGATCTTCTCTTCGAGCGTCAACTGCGATAGTAGGACTTGCGTATCAATTGCCATTGTGCTAAAAGAAGGCAGCAGATTATAGGGATTGTCTACCAAGGAAGAAGAAAAGAATCTGTTATGTATGTAAGGTAAGGAACTTGTAACATCTGCATATCAGGGGCCAGGCCAGACGGGGGCTTTTATACAATGCCTCATGTGGGGATGCCTTTACTTCTGCATTCTGCATTGAGCCACATGTTTGTTTACCCACGGGACGGGTCATGTCAATGCCTGAGTGCTAACTGTCATCAATAGGTTAAATGCAAAGGTGGGATATCCGGATATCTTTCCAGCCGATATTGCTGATGCCTTAGACTGCAAGCAATATCACGCAAGTGTGCTTTTCACATAGGCTAGAGATCCCCGGCCATCAATTCAGAGACATTATAATGATCAATTTCTCGGGCCAGTAGGCGTGGATACCCCCGCTTGTGTTTAAAGTTGATAATCATTAAAATAGACATGTGCTAACTTTGATAGCAAACTAATAATTACTAACTGGGGGTTCATTTACAAAAGAAGATTTGTGGAAATCTCCATTACCAGGAAGACATAACTAACATCTAACTCAGATTCTAGGTTTTTGACCAACCATTGAAAAAGAAACCGCTTATGCAAAAGAAATTAACATGAACTAGAAGTAAAGCCTCATACGGAAACCTCCGCTACCTCTGGTGAAGCTCTATGCTTCTCATTCGATAGCTGAGCACTTCCGGTTTCCACAATCTCACCAGCAGGTATTTTGAAAGCTGAAAATTTGAGTCAGTAAGCAACGAAAAATGTAGGGGTAGGGTAGGTGAGCATACTTGAAAAAGCCCTGGTTGGGATCCCATTTCGGAACATGTAGTCAAGTTCCTCATAGCTTCTGCCTTTCATCTCAGGGACCATGAACCAAATGAATCCCAACACAATCAAAGTGAAGGATCCGTAGATGAATCCCACCTTTGGTCCAAGATTCGCTTCATCAGGATTGATAAGATATGGGATAGTAAAGGAGATGACAAAACCAAATATGGTACTGCAGAAAACAGCAATGGCTTGAGTTGAGGCACGGTTCACCGATGAACTGACTTCTGACGCCACTGTCCATCCGACAGATCCGAGAGACAGCTGGTAGAAGACTGAGAAGATAACCATGAATGAGACAACGACTTTCGGGAAGTCTCCGGTGGTGTAGAGTTTGTTTGTGCCAATTCCACCAATGATGTAAAGGGACAGAAACATGATGCTCGTTCCCACAAGGAGGAGGGTACGACGTCCGAAGCGGTCAATAGAGTACCAAGAGCACATGTTGGCGACTACCTGCAGGGCAAACATAATAGCGGTGATAGTAAAAGCCTGGGCAGTGGCGATTCCGGAAAGAATGAAGAAGTATGTAGTATATCCAAAAACAAAGGCTACACCGACAAGCTGTTGCCCACTGAGAACACCTGCGGCAATAAATGTACGTCTTAAGTTTGTGCCCTTGAAGCAATCCAAGAATTTGACAGAGGACGCCTTCTGGTTATGCTCAATCTCAGCCTGGATGTCTCTGAAGCGCTCTTCAAAATCAACCTTCCCGCCATGTAGTCTCTCCAATGAAGCCTTAGCAGCCTCATGCTGGTTCTTCTCTGCGTGCCAATAAGGAGTCTCGGGGATAAACCAGGTGCCGAAGAAGAGCACGAATGGGACACCATATTGCACGATAATGGGGATACGGAAGGACAGTGCGTCGGTGCGTTTCATCGTGCCTTGCATAACGCAAGAGCAGATAAACTGACCAATTAAGGTGAAAAAGTTGAAAAATGTGAGAGTGATACCACGGAGTTCCTGTGGGCAGATCTCGGAAATGTATGTAGGAGCTCCAACAGCATACATGGACATGGCGATGTCTGCACCATGCGTTAGCTAGGATATTCAGGTACACCAAAGTAGTAAGGATAGTAAGACTTGCAGTTGATGAATTTCCCAGCGGCCATAACTCTCCATTCGTCGGCAAGTTCTTGGGCAAGAATTCCGCATGCCGAAATCACACTACCAATTATGAAGAGGTATCGTCGTCCAAGACTAGTAGTTTTGTTAGTAGACTGTAGATCTTTGGGTAAGCGCTATGGTTGGTTGACTTACTAATTACCAATAGGACCAGCAATGAAAGCACCAAGAACACCACCTGCTACTACTACACCGTTCCATGTGGACTGGTGTATAGCAGGAACGACAAAAGTGCCGTTATAGTTGTAACCAAAGTGCTGTACAAACACCGGTAATGACAAAAGGTAGCCACTCACGGCCCCGTCGAAACCATAGGTGATGGCAGCAAGAGAGACATACAAGCCTTAACATGGTATTAGTAACCTACTAAAAGCAATGAACCAACTAGATCATGACTCACAGTACGCAATAACTCTCTTATTTTCAAGAGCTACCTGTAATCTTGTTTTCTGTGTTGAGGAAGCTACCGAGACACTCATCTTTACAAATTTCTACGTTCAGAATGAGTATAAAGGTATATTGTTTTGAAGGGCAGGTGTTGGAATTGACAGGTCTAAAAAAACGTGGCACACAGATCGGAGTAAGAACCAAGATCCAAATGATATGGCAATAAGCAGTATTTTATACAGCCCATATTGAGTGCCATATTGAGATTTTTCTTTCACCCTTTTTTAATTAGGATCAATCGTGTCCCACCACCATCTCCACCACCAGAGTTAACACGGATTAGTGCGCGCCATTAATTGCTATCGGTTAATATTAGGCGAACTGTTCCAGAGCGCCCGTTTCGCATGGCTGGCAGGCAGCAAGGTGGGACGGTGGGACGGTGGAACGGTGCATGTATTGACTGGGGAATGACTCGTCTAGAATTACATACCGCACTTCACTGGCTGGGTACACTCTACTCTACAGACACATGTGGAGTAATAAGAGGGACGGGAGAGGCTTCTTCGGCTGTACGGTTCAACCCTAATTAAATTATCGACTTCTCGACATTCCACGTCTGTACTCGCTATCCTATAAGGTCTATATCTAAGAACACAATCTCACCCTCTCTCTCTCCCTATCTCTCTGGAAAGGGGTGGGTGGCTATCCTGCACGTCGTTGGAATTGTTCACGTATGGACTCGCCACATCATTCTCTATCAAAGTCGACAATTAATCGCATGATGGGGAGCGCTCGAGCGCTTTGGCGTCAGCTGCGGCTAAATTCCGGCCTACCTTCCCTTCTCTCTCCATGGATGTCCCATAGATATCCTGTAGCAGAAGAGTTTTAACTAAAAGGAGAGCTCCTATCATGACCATGCAGAGGGACATTTAATTGTAATTGCGTATGCGTTTTTCATCAACTTAGACACCTGTCAATCCTGCCGGATTTTATATTGACCCAAACAATATGAAATTTGCAGAACCATGACTACGGATCGAGATACACACCTAGCAGGAACCTATTACAATACCATCTACTCTGTTCACCGGCTGCGCAACTTCCGTAATCCAGGTTATCACCGTACGTCTAGAGGAACCCCGGATAACAGTTCTCGTTGGTTACCTCACATAAATCATCGTCTCATGGCGAACAGTATGTCTCTACTGATTTGCTTGCGTCTTGTGCTAGTTCTCTACCAGGTGGGCCGAAGAGCTCTCAACCCCTGTCGTAGCCTTCTGGAGTTCCCAGAAAGTAGCTGAACACTATGATCGAGGACTAGGCCAAAGGTACTCTCCGAGGTATATCCCTGATGGGTCGCGGGTTACCCCTGCTGCAGATGAACCTTCCCTGTTTACCTTTATTACTCTTCTTACTTTCAGGTACTGAATTGAACCAATCGGGAAAAGACCGGTTCTTAATTAATAAACAACCCTACCAATAGTGAAAGCAATTCTTGCATCTATTGCCCATGGGGAGGCAACTTCCTGATCTGATCTTGGCGATAAGTAGGTACATGTATTCAAATAGAGTAGAAAATCTCTACCTAGGCCCAATGGAGTTTTTCCGAGATTCCCCTACTTACTAGCAGGTAGAGGGGGGGGGGGGCAATCTTTTTTGGTAGGAGGGAGGAGGGTATTCGACACTACGATCCTCAACCAATGAAGGCTTTCTATTTGAAAATCTTTAACTGAACGCTGACGGGCGAACTGAAACATGAGCAACAGCATGAATAGACCAGTGCCTCGATTTCCCCGCTTCCATCCCTGGCATACTAGGAGGGATAGCAGAATATACTTAACGCTGATTCTGATACGTGCCGTTATTAGGGGCTGGGCTTGATCCTGAAGGGTTTTGAGCATGGCGTTTGCGTCTCAAAGATGGGGAATTTGTAAGAGTCAACGACTGTTAATAATGGGGCATCCAGAAGAAGTATGTATCGTTCTGATCCCCCAATTTCACAAAAGATTTGTACAGGGGATGAGTTTAAATATTGAGTGAATGGGTCCGTCCGAGGGCCCAAAATCCCCCGAAGCTTGTATAAGAACTGTGGATTATAGAGCCAGTTATATACCAATCAGCAATCAGAGCGGCCTCTTGCCTGTTCTCCAAGATATATTTGGCTGAAGCAGCTGAAATTTGGGTGCCCTGGGGTAATCAGCTAATCAATTACCAATCAACAGACGAAAATGAAGAGAATCTCGCCACGTTTCGTTTGCGTGATTTTATCCTCATACCATATCACTCCTCACCCACCCATTCACCACAAACGCAGCCAAGCCAAACCACCCCCATTACAAGACTCGGGGGCCTCTGCCAAACCGCCTCCCCCAGATTTCTTCGGGCCATTCACATCCACCTACCGAGTTACCGGACGAGAGGGAAGTTCGAGGGGAATTATTCAAGGGGAGTACCTGCATTGGTAGAACGCCAATATAAATGCCGTGTCTCTCGGCAAGGTCATGGTCAAATGTCGGCGTTTATTGGCCCGTGAAAGCTACTAATCTCTGCACTGCAGGTGCTAGAACTGTACCGGGAAACGTGCCTAAACTTCATCTGAAGTTCTTACAGTGCCATAGAGATAGAGGAGAAGGGGGGATCCCAAGGGAGATGAGGTATAGTAAGGGTGGCCATGGTGAATCGTAAAATATCTCGGCATTGGGGGGATTAGGCCAGTTCGCCAAGAAGTAGTCGGAGGTAAGCTGCTAGGGGAGCTAAGTGGATGTATGTAGCTGGAATTAGCTCTGGGGAACCATCTTCTGCTCTAGCATTGCCTCGCAGCTTGCATTGTCTTGAGGTGTCTTAATGGCTTAGTAAAGTGCTTAGCTCTGCGGTGTTGATGTTGCAGTTCTTCACACTGCTTCTGCTCATTAATACTGGCGAGGCAAGACAAGACACCCCCATTCCATGTTCCCATTTCCCGGTCACCAACCGCGTAAACGAAAGCGGCAGAATTAACACACTCCACTGCACACCACCCGTACCATCGTACAAACTAAATTCCGATTGGACAGGTGCCAAGGAAAATAAGGAAAAGCACATGTACTTACTTAGGTACCGTTACATGACGGGAAAGCAACAAACCTAGAAGAAAAGAAGAAAAAGAGAAACAGACAAGTAAATTTTTAATTCCTCCCTAACCTCAAAATACATACATACATACACAGCAGGCTTTATCTCACTATTCGGATCTCGTCTCCTGAACGTGAGGAGATTGAAGAAAAAGAAATAAGATCGTACTACTTAAAAATTTAAACTCAAATCAGACAACATACCATAACTATACCTGGTCCATGACCGTCGGCGTCCAGCATTAGGCGGCCGCGCCCAGCATCGCATACAAGTACACGTCCCTCCGCTCCCAATCCTATTCTACAATAGTGAAGTGGGGCCTTGGTTCGAGGATCGCGGTTAACGGATCTATACACTTTTTTCAGTGAGGAAACGCTACATGGTCATCTTTTAACTTTGCTGCACAACATCATGTCGGTAACTACACATCACTTGGTATGCCTCCGCTTATTTCCTACTGCATAAAGCGATATTTTGCTAATATTCTGTACTTCATAGATTGGCTGGTGGATATCACTTGGAATTGTTGGTGTTTTCGTTGGACTTCGACTCTGGGTTCGTGCTCGTCGTGATAACAGCTGGGGGAAAGATGACTGGGTAAGTCAAGTCATTCCACTTTACTTCTACCACTATCACGAACTTTTATATAAGTATATAAATACTAATAAAACATGTAGCTCTCAATTGCCACAATGCTCATGCTGGTTATCCAGCTTGTCATATCATCGCTCATGATGCTCGAATTCGACGCCCCCGATTGGGGCACCAACATGACTGCCATTACACGCTTCATGAAATACTCCTACGTGGGCTCAACTCTCTACCTCGTTATTCTGTGGATGATCAAAGCCCAATTGCTCGTCTTCTACCACCGCCTCATGGAGAATCTGGGGAAGCTGCAGCTTTTCATTAATATCGCGGCAGGAGCGGTGTTCATTATGGGCCTCATTGCCATCTTGATAAATGCGCTGCATTGTCAGCCAATCTCGAGGCAGTGGAATCCGGACCCGGCGCAACAGTGCCCGGATCAGACGAATAATCCAGTTTTCACGTTTGTGGTCACGGTCAATGTTTTGACGGATGTCATGAGTACGTTTTCCTATTACAGAGAATATAGTGGCTTGCTCGAAAGGAAAAAATGGACATATTGAGTAAATACTGATATTTGAATCCTCACAGTCATGGTCCTCCCCTTCCCCATCCTCCGCAATCTCCACCAACCCATGAAAGTCAAACTCGGCCTCGCTGGCGTCTTCCTCCTCGGTCTCGTCGTCATCGTCGTCTCAATAATCCGCATTGTATCAATTCTCAATACAACCGACATCTTCCTGTAAGCACCCACCTACAGCTAACCCCACATCCCATCACAAAAACTAACAACTCATAATGCAGAATTTCCAACCTTAGCTTCGTCGAGACCTACGTCGCCATGATCATCTCCGCCCTCCCCACCGTAAGCCTCACTCTCTACAAAACTCTCCGCTCCTCCTCCTCCACTTCCCACTAACCCACCTGCCTACCCCACAGCTCCGCGTGCTCTTCCTCGGCCACCGTGGCCGCGCCTATGGGTCTTCATACAGCAACTCGGGTCCCACGGGCACGCCCTCCCGCCTTACGAACGACAAGCCGCACACGCTGCGCAGCGGGCAGATGCAGTCACGGGTCACGGCACACTCGGACGCAGACTCTTTTGGAAGCGATATTGAGCTGGCAAATGTGGATGATAAGAATGTTGGTGGGGGGAGCGATGAGGATGGGGCTATTAGGAAGACGACGGAGATTACTGTTCAGACGAGGCCTGCCAGGACAAGTGATAGGGGGAGTGAGGGGAGTGGAAACAGCGCTGGGTTTGGGGGCTGGAACGGGAACGGCAGCTCCCAGAGGGGACAGTAGTTGAGCTAGCTAGAAGACATATCGCGGGCAATTGGACTGGCTCTTTTGTGCTGCTTGATGGTCTTATGGCGGTGGAGAAGGGTGGAAAAGATATGTAATTGTGTGTAATACGTACAGTGTTACACGTTATTGGGAGGTGAATTTGTTTCCTTTGTCTTTGGCGCCATGTTTTAATCGGGGTTTTATAGCTCTATTGTTTGTATGATAATTTACCTTTTTTTCTTTCTTTTCTTCCGTCTGCAAAACTTAGCTTAGATGCCCAAATAGTGTATGTAAATATTCAATGATTACGAATAGACTCTATTAAGATCACAGAAATATTGGCCCGCAGCCTGGAGTTTGAAAAAAGCCCATACTGTCGCTGCAAAAACATCGTAGACCTATTAACCAGTGAATAATCCTAATCTAGCTCAATGGCGCCAAGCCCGAGACTTGTTCCCGGATCTCTTGGAATTTGATTATTCTAGACTACCATTTCCTCCGATTCACCGAGAAACACTCTTGAAGCCCCGAGATGCCTACGAATAACCAGAGATTTACAAGCTTGTTTGTTTCATGGGCGCTCAGGCTACCTACTAACCTCACACACCATCTTCACCTGACCCCCCAACACCCCCGAGAAGCCTATCTCTTCCAGCACCGAGAAACGCTCTCAAAGACCCTGCAACCCACGAATCATGATTCCCGGCTCAAATACCTCTTCCAGCTCAATTCACTCTAGCCCAAGACCTATAAATCGCTAGCTCGAGATCTAACCCCAAAGCAATGCCAGTACAGTTTGACACTTGTTAATTAAACATCGTCAACACGCCGTACTGAAGAATCAAGCTTTGTCCAAGTCTCGTCCCGTCCCTTTTTCTCATCGTGCCTGCTGAGCCAAAGCTAACGTTTCCCCATGGGCTAGCTAGATCATCGAACGGGGGAATCCCACTCCACAATCGTTGCTAGCTACCTGAGTAGTTTATGTCGCTGCAATTGTCTCACTATGATAGTCTACTTGGATGTTCGAATATCTGAGACTGTCTCGGATGCTAGTCAGTTGGCTAGCGCTGTACGTATCAGCGAGCATACCTACTTTAAATCCGCCAGTAGGCACGTCGTTGTCGTCGTCTTAGGTTTAGGAAGGAGGAGGACAAACCGCTGAGACACCACACGAAAGTAACGAGAAACCATACAGGCTAGCTATAAGCTAGCCTCTCGTCTTTTGAAATCGCCTACTGCACAACCAATCACTCCCGAGGCCCTTGGCCTGGATTTTCTGGTTAGAGTGGTAGCAAAGAATAGCACGACCATCCCCTGTTTTGTCCCCCCTATAGTAAAAGAATAGTTTAGCTCGTTGATTATTTATAAAACCACGTGTCTATACGTGCACATTTCAGAACTCTTTACGATCCCCAACTCGCTCTGCATGATATTCAGTCCTAGGCGGAAAGTTCGGCACTGCGCAAGGATCAGGGTGTTTACCTTGGGTACACTGGCACTGCCAGAGTGTTGAGGTAATTGCACCATATATCACTCCACAAAGCAGAAAGGTTAGACGCGCACGGTGGTCAAACTCATCGACAGAGCTGGGAAGTACGCACACGACTGACTTTGAGAATCGTCGGAGAGAATCGAGTGAGCTGTTGTGATGCATAAATTAACTACATGTACCTACATGTATCAAACGATGGTACTTCCCGTACCGAGATATGCTGTAGCGGGAGAGAGTTGAGCCCGGGTAGGAAGCCGTAGTACGTAGACCCAGAAGGAAAGAAGAAAAAAAAAAAACCCAACCGCATCGCTAGCTACCTGGTATGAAATCCTATCCCCGCCTTGCCTTACGATGCCCATTGCCGGGTCCGGGTCCATCTTAACTTTGATTAAACTCTTTGCCGTTGATACCCCCCCCAAATAAAAAAAAACCCTCAGGATTAATTCCTACATGCCGTTATTTCTCTGCTCTTCTCCTCTGCCTGCCTTACGTGCATGAGTGCTGATCTCGGTTACACTATAGTATGCAGGGCATATCAGTATTGGAAGTCAGACCCCACGAGCAAGAGAGGGGCAGGCAGGCAACCCCTGACCCTGAGTATAATTCAAAGTTCTGATTTTGTCCAAGCTGGTCTAACCAACCAGCCCCTAAGTCTCGCATTTTTTTTCCCTCTGTCTGCAAAAAATTATTATAATGCCCCAGATGGAGAAGAAAAAAAGAAAGACAAAAAAGCCAAGATAAAGATGGTTCGATGCCCTCCACATGGAATATCACTGTAACCTTATTTCTTTTTGATCCTGCACTATACTATACTGGCTGTACAGTGCTGTACTCTAGGTATGTACCTACATGTGCTTCACCGGGTGATTTGAGGGGGGGGGCTGAGAAGAGTGCCGAAGTTTCGCAGTGCGTGGCTGGCTGCGCTGCTACTCTAGCTATTTGGCTACAAGCTTAACTTGTTCTGTTCTGCTGCTAGTAATATTGTACCTACTCTATTTTACTGTTTAGTATTCCAGAATCCAGAGCCCAGAGATCGAATTACTTATTGATTACTCACCAGTGCGCCGCGTGTAACTGATTCTTAGTTCGATCCTCATCATTCACCCAGTTATGATTTGATCGACTCTATATAGCTAGGAAGCTTTCTCTCGGGATAATCTCTACACATACTACATATAAGATATATTACTTCCTTTTAACGTGAATAGGTAGGTTAACGGCCATCTTTGGGGGAAAACAAAACGAAACATTGTTTTCGATTCAGCTTCTCCCCCCCCTCCTCTAAAGCTCTCCGCGCCGGCTAAGTATGTTGCTACTTTAGCCGCGGCTTTACCCATTCCGCCGCACATTGATTATCAGCGATCGTCACTGATTGATCTTATCGGGCGGCTATTTTCAGGCTGCAATTGGCTAGCTGACGAGACGTGCTAGGACTCGGATCCAGGAGATCAAATTAAAGAGTAATAATCGGCACATAAGCTTTGTGGAACGCGACGAAGAAGCGTAGCTTGGGCTCCGGCAGTAGTTCACCGTTATATAGAGGCCCAGGCCCCGTTGATTTCTGCGCCGGTGAGACATATACTAGCTAGAGTATGTAGTGTACGTAGTGAGAAATGTCGGCCGGCCGCGTGCTGTAAAATATGGCACAGAAGTGGAGGAGAGTCAGGTATAATCATGGAGATGAGGACGACTGCGTACGTACGTTAAAAAAAAAAGAAAAGAAAAGAAAAGAAAAGAAAAAATAGGCCTCTACACATATAAAGTACCGATTCGAGAAGCCGGGGTTTTTTTTTTTTTTTTTTTTTTTTGGGGGGTGAGGAATTAAGGGGGGAGAATCCTCGCTTGAGAATCGAAACCTCACTCGAATGTGCACTCTTCTCGAATACGGCACCCGACATCTTGGTACCGAAGCCCCCAGAACCGCATGGCGCTTGTTCTTGCGCGGTTCGGCATGGTTTCCGTGAGACAGATCAAGACAAGCACAGATTTCGCAGAGAGATGCCTGTCTCATCCCATCGACCCCATGTTTGTTCTGGGAGGCCAGATTCGAGCGAGTGGCTGTGGATTCGAGTGTGGTGAGACATGGAATTTGGAGAGACACAGCATCGTCAGTGGCGACGTGAGGTATTTTCACCGTGGGTGGTGATGATGATGATGGAATGAGGCCTAGGCGTGGGGTACGGTATTCGTTGTGATGCAATAACTTCTTCATGTACCCAGCTATCAGCTGTACTGGCTAGGCTTTGTGACTGTACTGATCACTGACTGACTGACTGATCATCTCGTTTATAGCCATGGATGTGGTGCAACATGGCTATGGTGGAGATCTAGAGTCATTCTAGAATAGTTACGAAAATGGAATGTCTGCTAGAACCTACATAGGTTCTAGCTATACTCAGAGGAATACATCCCCACATGCACACCAGCTGCTGCCTAAGATGTCAAAACTACGTACATGTAAGCTGAATTCACGAAATCTATTCATCATGATCGATGGTAGCCTTGAGTGATGGGGAAACCGAAGAAGAATTAAAGAAGGCTGATCCTTTGACAGAGGGCGGAGGGGGGAGGGGTGGGCACGTACTATGCGGAAGACATGTGTGTTTTCCGTTAACATTTAGTGAATAGTGATCATATCAAGAATCAAAATATATCACTAATCAGCCTATAGCTAGCTACTCGATCGATACTACATACACTCATGTATATAGCCCTTATATTATCACATCTTGCGTGATCATCATGTCTAGCTTGCGGTATCGATGGGCTAGCAGCTAGCTAGTGCACTGGTTTCATGAATTAATGGTTTGGGCCGGTGGTCCCCTCCCCTCCCCTCCCCTCCCCCTCCCCCGGATAGTCCACTAGCTAGGGCATCGAAGGTGAACCTGCAGGTAACAGAGAATAGGATTTAAATTTGAAAATCACTGCACCCGAGAGAAAAACTAAAACCCTTGGCTCATCATGTTGCATGGGTTGCTCCAGGTGTAATTAAGCTGTGACTTTAATTTGAGAGCAAACTCGTGAAAAGATTAATCAATAATTACGCGAGAAATTATTGCACACAAAATAACCGCTTTATTGCACTCGGGGGACGATATTACATGTTACATATTGAAAAAAAAAGGGCAACTAATGAACTGGGCGGGGGAGGGGAGGAGGGGATTGGAGAAAAGGGTTCCAATGGGTTATGCGTTGGTTCATATGGGTTTGGATCTGGTTTGTCCAAGTTTAACATGGGTGATATCTCTTTAGATCAATTCTTCATGGGTGTGTTCAACTCTGTTGCGTTGAACTCACTAAGGGCTTAAACAGAACTTATTGACACATTTCAGACTTAATCACAAAATATCACTCGCATTTAGAATCTAAAAATAGGAACCAATAATTCTGTCAAGGGTGAATTCTTCGAGAATGCAACAAATACTCCGTGAAGATAACATGCAATCGCTGAAATTGAAAATACCTACATACGCCATAGAATACATGAAAACCCCCAACAAAATAAACCAAATATTTCCGGAACACCCAAACCAAATGTCCTAGAACGCCTAAAAACTCCAATACCCACACTCCCAGAGCGCCCCAAAGTTTAAAACCCCACCTAAAGTCCTTGATCAACACTCCACACCATTGTCCCACCCAGGCACCGCTTACTCGCAAAGTCCGTCTTCATCTTCAGCGTCTCTGCATCATCATGCAGCACTAGCTGGTTACCGCTATATAGAGTCTGCTTCACCAGCGCATCTGTTTTACCACTGTCATTAGCCTCCCCTCCCTATACACCCCCAAGACGAATAGAAACGGTGGGAAGGAAGGGGGGGAGGAAGAAGGAAAAGGCATACCTTGAAGCAACACACTCTTCGCCGCACCCCCTGCCACCAATCTCGAAATCTCCAGATTCGTAAGTGAGCCCGCCGCATTCGAGCACTTACCCGCAGCCCCCTTGGCAACATACGGACATCCAGCCTCGAGGCAAGTCGGACTCATCTGGTATGTCATCCCGTAGAGCGCGAACCCGAGGTTGAGCTTCGCAGGCTTGATCCCCGCGCGCCAGAGCGGCACCAGCTTCGAGTCAGTCTCTGTGATATTCGTGTGGGGGAGCGCCTGCGCATCTGGCTTTGGTGCATCCTATCAAAACCCCCCCAATGACCATTAGTATCTCGGTCATGATCGAGAAACTCCACGGTGCAACAAGATAATACTTACCACGGGCGTGTGGTAATCATATGACATGAAATTGAAAAAGTCCACATAAGGTTCCATGCCCTTCACATCCATATCCTTCAGGGCGACATAGTCCGTCACCAGAACCGAGCTCAACCCATATTTTGTCCCGAAGGCTGCCCGCAACTCCTTCACCAGCAGGACCTGGTTCTTTGTGTCTGCGGGGGTGCCGCCACGGACAGGGTCGCAAGGCCATTCCCAGTCGAGGTCAGCACCTTGGAAGCCATAGCGGTCCATAAACTTTATGAGATTAGAAATCCAGGTTGCGCGCGAGGCGGCAGTAGAGGCCATGGTAGCCCAGTTGGATTTGGTGGGTTGGTCGGCGTTCTAAAGTTAATCTGGTGTTAGAAATTGGACAAGAATATGGGATTAGAGAAATATGGCGTTTTATAAAAATATAATACCACAAGACACTATGGGTAATTCCAATACTACTGCCACAGGCACATGCATGAGGTTTTGAGAAATCCTACATGGACATCCAGAACGACATGTTTGTGGATATGGTACTTACATTGAATAAACCACCACCAATGGCAATCCAAGTCTGCAACTTGTCGCTCTTGAGCGCCGTGAAGCTTTTATATAATTTCTCATCCCCCGCTCGCTGGGGATAGAAGTCAAAATTTCCAGCATCAAACAGAGCGAAAGCGAAGTTGATATGTGTCAGGCCCGCCGTCTTCATATTATCTGGCCTCATCGCATCACACTCCCGCTCATATGCACTAGTATATCAATTCCTAATTAGACTCGGTCATCTACAATTTATTCAAACCTTCAACACTCCACACCCGCCTAGATGAGCATCCCCGACGAATTGAACGAATATAAGAGATACTTACTATGACAAATAATACCCCACATTCCTCGCCTTCGCACTGGCTCCACTACAGCTTGGAATGGTGGTCTTCCCACAGCTCCCATACGCCTCCTGACACGGTGCCGCCGGATCCGGGCTACCACAAAAATCGTCCCCTGTCCCACAGTTCCCATAAAACGAGCAGCATGTGTTCAGCGGGCACGATTTCTTCCCAGGGGAGTCCTTCCCACACTCTACCACCTCTTGCTGGCGGCGTAATTTTGGTTTCGGTGCTGTCATCGGCGGCTTTAGTGGCGTTGGCGAGGAGCTCGGCGGCTTCGGCGGCGTTACCGGCGGCTTTAGGGCTTCGGCAACAAGCGGGGCGGGTGCGCCCTTTGCCGCAGCGGCCTTGATGGGAGGGGTCGGCACTGGGGCAACGGTGACGAGGACGGTCTTTGTGACCATTTTAGTTGTCGTGGAGGAATATGGAGGTGCCGATATCACTGATACTGCCAGCAGAAAAAGGAGGACAAGGGGGAGGGGGAGCATGATAGGATGCATGGTGGGGTAATGATCGCTGGGCAAGTTTTTTTTGTACTATATCTTAGATCAACTGGTATATTGACAATAATATGGTCTCAAGCAGGAGTGATAAGCATAGGGACTGCGCAAGCGGTATATATGCCAGCTACTATAAGTATTTACACTCTACCATCTACCCTCCTACTAGCTAACTAGGCTTCTAACTTCTATCCTCCTCCTCCAGTTAGTTAACGTCTAGCTACCATCGGTGAGCACCAGGGTGGCGCCCACTGACTACCTCTCTGACCGAGTACAAAGGGACTGAAGTGACTATATACCCCTTCTCACATATCCACTTTTCTTAGTATTGTTGTCCAGATCACATGGGTTGTTTATAGTTACCTGAACCGGCCGGCGTCCGTAACATGGGGGGAGAAAGTCTTGAAACAAAGCGGACAAGGGGCTTGGCAGAGAAGAAACATACCGGATTCTCGGAGCTAGCCACCGTGTGCGCCACAAGCGTGCAGGAACGCCCCGGGCATATGGGCGCAGACAAAGGCCTTTGTTTGCGAGGGAGGAGGGAGGATCCGGGAGAGGAGGCGATCAGATAAGATCTATCGATCTATGAGTTGTAGAATTACTGGTACGTTGTACTCTAATTATGCACCTAACTTACCGGGCTGCCTAAGGATCGTAAAGTAATATATTCTTTCAGGTTCGCAATCCCAAATATGCTCCCACGGCCGGCCAATAATTACAATAACTCTCGCAACAAGCTCCCCTATAGCTAATTAACCCCCACTACTAGCAAATATTCTGGCTAGCAATATGGCCATATGGGCGTTTTGTCGGAGACGAGCCTGTGCCCCATTCCAGGGACCACGGTAATTATAACTAACCAGTAGATTTTCACGGCGTAGAGATGGGTCGAAACTTTATTTTGTCGATCGGGGCTGGGTCGGGGGGGAGTGAGGCTCTGATAGGGCTGCGGAATCGCCAAAAAAATAAAGTCTGTTGATTACAGGCGCGGTTGCTACGCAATTAAGGGGGTTGGCTATGGTTATGCAGGCTGATTCACGGAACGTGGAGGCGTACGGGAATTTGTTTTTAACTGCACGAGAATGAGATTAGATTTTGGGCATTTCTTTATTAAGGCTACATACTTAATTGCCACTGGTATTGTAGAGAGCCGTGTAACTATTTATTTGGCGAGAACTGGGTAGGTAGTTCGTGCATGTATGTCTTATATGACCTGTGATATTATTACGTTATCTTCATGTTTACAGGACTTTCGCATACCGTATTTCGGGCTTTGGGCCAGCTTAAAATATTGTCATATTGCTGAGGGGTTATGTGAGATTTTTCAAGTGCTGCTTTGTCTAGGCTCCATTTGCCTGGCTTGAAGGGCTGTTACGTGGTCATTGATACAGAAACAACCTCCTGGGGCGAGAGAGGTACCGCCATTAATTGCGGTACTAAATGTTTGCATACACATGATGTAGTTATTGAACTAGTTTGAGGATTCGATCCGTGAATCACTTTGACTTTGGGGTCGTGGGATGCTGAAACACTTTGTCATTTTGTTTCATGTGTTAAGCCAAATCCTTTGAGAGACCTGAGTTAAATATGAAATGATGTCATTTTGGACATTTCCTGTGTAAGGTTTACGTTAGTTACACTACATGTAACTCTACTAACGTCTTTGAGGGCACATGCGTCACGCGATATCACTCGTTTAGATCAAATTTACAACTTTTGAAGATGAGCAATGAGTATGAAGGAATAAGATCGGCTCAGAATTAAAGGAAATCTTTATTCTTTAATGTATGTTATTTTTTTATTAGCCAGCTAACGTTGAAACAAGATGTCAAGGAAAACAACCAAAACGCTAGGAAATTAATACGCCAGAACCCTTTGTTGAAACATGCCAAGAAAAGAAATAAATAAAAAGAAATAAGCTGGCCGAGCTGGCAACTGTGATGATAGGAAATAATTTATTTTTTGTTTTGCGTGGTTTTTCCCCCAGCTTTTCAGCAGCCTTAAGAGTCTTGATTACTAACCCTTCTATGCGCTCATGATCAGCAGATAGGTTTCCAAGGGTCCTGTCGCTTGGAAATTAACCCGTACAATTTTGCACCTCCAGTAACTCCACTCAAGATACACAATTTAGGAACATCATGTTGCAGAATCTTTGTTGGCTGGTAGTCGTTTCGGATCTGCCTAGACAGAACAGTAGATTATAGTCCCAAACTCAACGCTTCCCTCATCATATGAACCAAGTACAAGTCCTCGATTGACTTTTGAGAGCAGCCAGCGCCCTGGGAACCGCCAAAATCATGAGGTCCTAGGAGACGGTCTCCACGTGCCTCTCGCCAATAGTTTGTGGCGTTGAGGGCAACATCGTCTCGGCAGAACAGATATCCCCATTTGGCAGCAAAGGCCTCGGTCAGTTCGTAGCTCGAGGGTTCGTATGAGTGCGTTCCCCAAAGCCTCAGTCCACCAAGTTCAATGTCCTGGCAAAAGTCGATTTGATTGATAGTGTTTGGTGTGTCGCGAAGAATCTCGAGGATTGTGACGCGGAAGGCTGGGAATGGGATGAGGTCAATGTAAGGATGGTGAGGGACTGTTCTCTGGAGATCCACAGGAGCCAGGTATGGAGTGTATTCCCTTAAGACACTGATTCTCTCCTCCAATTTCATATCATATGGAGTATCCAGAGACGTAAAAAAAGGTGAACTCGCGGATTTATCAATCAACATACTTGTAGTTACCCCCACCTCGGGCATGTGGAGATCGATAGCGTTCTGGATGATAAGGACGTGCCTCTTGAAAAACTCATACTCATTGTGCTGGGGCCTCGTCGCATTCAACCAGGACTCGGCGGGCATAATAAGAGCTGGCGTGATGGAAGGTCTAGGCATAAATTGGCGTCCGATGATGCTTGCTAACGGGAAAGTTGGCTCGACGGACCAGTCGAGGTTTCCATATGTTTCTTCGTCGTAAACAAAACCATGCGCGAGATGATGCTCGTACTCGGCGCAGAGGGGAAACTGTGGGCGCAACCGAATCCTCTCCTCGGCCTCTTTATCCTCCCTGATAAGAAACTCAATCTTCTCGGCACCCTGCTTACGCTTCTCGCCTGTGAACTATTATTAACTTCAGGCCTACCCTTAATAGCGTGGGAGAAAACTTACGGAGTACTGCCTGGGATTTGCGGTTCTGCGCCCTTCTTCGCTCTAAGGCGTTGCCAATTACTACTATTGGATATATCTGCTCGTCTTCACCTATAGTTCCCGGGGATGCAGTGAAGCTATCCGTACTAGAAGATGCTGAGGTGGGGTAGTGCGACATGTTGCTAGAGGTGGTTTTCGCCCGGTTATAGCTTGTAACGGAGTTGGGTGTATATCAACGCTTTCCAGAAAAAAGGGAAGATACGTGAGGGCTGAGTAAGATGTTTGATATTGCCTTGAAAGGGGTTTAAGTCAGAGTAGTGGGTGCTCGATTATAATAAATGTCTTATTATAGACCAAAGCTGTAAGGACCGTACGTAGATGAATGTTTATGAGATCTAGAGATTGTTTGCTGGTGCTGAAGAACTAATTGATAGAAAAGACGGGAGGATGATGATAGTCTTATATACGAAAATCACACTGATAATTCGATCATCTATTCAACAGCCTTGTGATTCACTCGGATTAGTTGACAGAGTTCATATCATACAATAAGCAAAACACGTACAACGTATAGCTTTTCCAGCGCAGATACTCTGAATAGCTTGACTACATAGATCCATCTTTACCATGCAAAGCAGGTACCTGAACATTGTTACACCAGGTAGTGGGCCCAATAGTGTCACAGATGAAACTAAAGCGCAAGATGCAAGGAAACAAGTGCAGAAGAACAGTATGTACAGAAACACGTATGTGCAGGGGGTATGTGGTTGAGGACTATGTGTTCCTAGGCCTAGGGCGAGAAAATCGCGGCCGAGAAGTTCGTTCTACGGATTAATTAACACTAAATCTGTATATGCGCGCAAGATTTTCTTTCTTTTAACGTGCTCACCGGTACTGGCCTATTTCCTCATGCCACCGTGCCCGATTTCTGCTATTCGTTCTAAAGTACACTTATAGACCGGTGGATATTGCACTGAAACATGTCAAGATCAAGAAAACGAATGTGCTCGTCTCTCAACTAGAAGTACACTTCCGGCATATATTATTAGGAGCCCTATGAGAAAAAGGATTTTCACTATGACTAAAGATGGGAGCTGAAGACTAAATCTAATTTGAAAGAGCCGTGTCTCATTCTATGATGTAACTATGGCTACTTTTGTTCCAGCGGGAGCAGTTTTCTCGTCAAAATTCCTACAGGAAAGATCTCGAAAAAGAGAGAGTTTATCTTCAAAGAACGTTAATTTAGCAATTTTTATATTATTTCCATGTAACGGTTTTATCTAGTTCTATATCTATATGTCGATCCCCACCACCCTTCAGAATCTTTGGCGGCTTATTAATTGCAAATTGCAAACTCAACATCATCAACCGTCGTAAGGGTCTCCAAGTACTTACCCCTGTGGTTGACGAAGCTGAAGGTTTCAACATATATAGTAGCGGACAATCTATTCGTTAGGAAGTGTCTTGGTCGAGTGGGGGGGTGTGAGACATCCATCTGGAACAAGACATACATGTATATAGTTGGTGTGGTTACACTTTGAGCGCCTAGTACAGCTGCCAATGATTGAGGTGCGGGAAGTATTCAATATAACGGCGAAGCACCTGGACACATTTACTAATTGCCTTAGGGCACACCTACACTCCTCTTGTGAGGTAAACATGTTAGCTACAATGAAAAACTCACTGCCTCGATTGAAATCGGCAACTACCAATCAGAATCAGACTTTCAATGTGGAGTTAAAGAGACGACAGCTGAGCCCCTCGATTGAGCTCAAGCGAATCATTTTTTACACCGGCACTAGTCCAATTGGCCAATTATCCATAATCCATGTCAATAATTAAGCCACTCACTACATGTATGCATGCCTATCACTACTATGTGCTGAAGGGGGGAGACTCTGTATGTAGCTTTCCGCTCTCACAACCCCACAGATAGGAACCTGGCTGAAGATCATGCATATTTTAAACTGAAAACTCATCTCTCTCTAAATCTCCCTCTCTCTCTCTCGAGTCACTCCCGGGGTGCCAAGATGCAGAGGGACCTGAAATATCTGTAGGTATATACTACGTTACGCATACATGCACATAGCGATGAGTATATGGTAGGATCAATTGGGCACTCGTGATTTGTTACTAAAAACAGTTTTTCTAAAAAGAGGAAAAGCCACAATTGCAAAGGGTCAGAAAGGGACGAAAGGGACGTACTGCCTCAACGGTGTGTGCTGAAGATTGTCTTGGCATGACGTCTAAGCCCGCGCTTGCGCGCTACATAGTGTAGGGTTGATAGCAAGCGCACAACCTCACCCAAGATTCCCCCCCCTCCCCTCCCCCCCCACGTTACAGGTACATATCATATGCACACCTCTAGGATCTATACGCCTGAGAGAGGGAGTTGCCCTAGGGTGGCCACAGAACATTCTTCTCGAACTAATCTCCAGTTTTGATCATGTATCCTCTCGAGATGCAAGTCCTACCCGCCTCGCTAGATGAATTCGGTATCTGTCTCCACCTTTATGAAACGTAGAGATGTCTAAATATGTAGTGCAACTTAGGCTTAAAGGTCAAATTAACACGCGAGATACTCGGACTTGTCGGCCAGGGCGAACGTCTTTCAAGGTCGGGGGTGGTGGCTGCCTAGCCGGCCATCTGTCACCGACCGGGTCCCGAAAAGTGCAACCCAAACCATCGGGACCTACTTCATGTACCTACCAACAGCACTCTCTTGATTGGCAAGGATTTTTGGGTACCCAAGTCCTTCGGTAAATTTGAGCAGGTATGGGTGAGAGTAATCCCGAGCGCCCGGTCGGCTGAACGCCATAGAACGTGGCAGGTGAGTCAAACCCCACTACAGATTCATGGAGATCTCGTTATGCGAATAATGAGATGTTATTTGGATTTCATGTCATAATCCTCAAAAAAAAAGTTTTTGGGGCTTGAGGAAGTAGAAAATACAACCCTCTTCAACTTTAATAGCAATATGGTCGAGGCTTACCTTGGTATACCCAAATTCATAGCCTGGCCTTGGAAACGAGATCTCGACCCCGCCCCCTGGTAAAGAGATCGATCTGGCATGAGGTAGTTCCGTGTAATCCTGTGGTCAAATACGCCTTAACCTCCCCTGCACTCGTTTTTCGTGCAGATGCCTTTTTTTTGCGCATTACTGGAAATGATAGGCCCGCTTAATGGATTATTCTTGGCATGAATCTTGCAACCATACACTCTCGGGCCAGCCCTAGGGATATGCATATGTACTAGTAGCCTTACAAATAGCTGTACAACACGTGGAGCTCTTACCCTATGCAGAATTTCGACTAATGCATCTGCGGAACGCCTTCGATACTGCCTTGCCTTTCGTGCGCGCACTGTAAACGGCCGGCCTTAAGATGCTGCATACGGGTGCGAAGAGATCGAAATACTCACGATTATCGTAGATTTAGGCTGTTCCTTATGCCAGGGGGAATATCTCATAACACAAGAATTAGACTTGGAAGATTTGGAAGCCTCAGAGCCGATCTGGGGTACTCTATAGAATTTTTCGATTGGTAGATTCATGCATGAATCGAGAGTTCTACCCTTCCTTCTTTCAAACCCACGTCACCTTATAAGCGGCTCTGTATGCTAATATATACTTGCATAAAGGTCAGAGCATCGCCCAAAGAAATTGTAATATGGCCGTTTCGATTCCTATGTAGGCGGTCATGCCATTCTTATGACTCATTACGGACTGCACAGAATGGACGGCAACTACAATCTTTCAGTATCTGGTTACGATGCATTCACATTTGACTAAGTGAATAGGGCGAACTTGTGCTTCGAGCCAGAGCAAATTGCAGCCCCAAATGCAAAAATTTACATAGTTAGCTGCCTCAAGAAAGTTCTACTTGTGGTAGTGTTGGATACTGTAATACATCCGATCCAGGTTATCCGCGTAGGTTCGCAAAGGACATTGTCCGAGCTGTTTCATCAGACCAGAGGTACCTACGATGCTTGAAATTACCATGCACATATTATTTAATCAGCGAAGTATATCATTTTCTTTTATTGATCTGGGGAGTGGGGGCTGCGGAGGGGGATGAGAGTACTGAAACAGCCTCTTCTGGCTGCGAGTAATAGTAGGTTACAGATACGATTGTGTATATAGATCTTTTTTTCAGCGTTCTGCTGGGTATAGAAACAAGTAAAACGAGTCATTGAGGGGAAGCTCTTGGAAATGAATCATGGATATATTTCCCTGGTTTTGGCGCCTAATATCTGAAAATTGATTGAACCCCACCCACCCCGACCGATTCGACAAACAGCGAGCCAACACGCCGCTGGTTCCCCTGGCCACACCCATAAACCGCGCCGGGGTAGATATCTAAGAGTCACATATGAAGCTCCCGCTGATAGTCAGATACGTTATACCCCTATAGCCTTCCAAAGCCGAAGATGTGATATTCTTACAGCTGTAAACTTATTACCATTACTTCATGTATACAGCAAAGTGCAATCTTTTGCGTAATTTAATCTAAAAACAGTATAACTGTTAAATAATAGAACAGCCTACTAGGGCCCAATACCACTCCGTTCTCAAAACGGCTGGCCCTCGATGAGCCAAGTTCCAATATGGCACGAGGTTTTTGCTTAGATTCTCAGCGGGGGCACCTATGGGGGCCTTAAGTCCTTATCTGAGGTTGTGTTATGAATTAAAATCTGTTATCTTAAACATTGTTATTCGGCTTCTATTTGTGCCTGCCGGCCGGCCCCGATGGACAAAGTGACAAAATACGCAACAGGATCTACGAGGAAGGTTTGAATTTGGGGTTTCTCTCCTATTGCAGTAATTATAATCTGATATACATAGCAACGAAGAGTTTTGGGTAGATGCAGAAGTAATCGACCGGCGGATAGCACATGTTTCAAAAATATGATACATGAAATATCACTCGCGCTCTCGGGTAACCCCGAGCAAGAACACCCCTGCTGCAATTAACTCGTTCAGCCTGAGAGCTAGACAACTCACCCTTCTGCATGTCTCATCCACTTAATTACTATACAGGAATAATAAAAAACTACTCCGTCTCTTTCAACATAATTTTTGTTCTGCTCCTGAGGTCAAGGACTTGGCATGAGTGACTCTTTAAAATAATTCTAGTGTCAGTTTTCCCCATCTGCTTTCCCCAGGCATACCAATCCTTCTTGAATTTCACTTAATGTGGTATAGTTGATCTAGTTATCTCCTCCATAATATCGACTGTTGGGTTGTCTCCATAACAATGCCATGCCAGTTTTCAAATCTCCGTGCATGTGGCTTCTCTTTTTGGCTGCTTTATCTCATGTCTGCCCTCATGAATTGTCGATCTGTAGTCCTTCAAGTTTCCGTTAATCCTTGGATTATTGGTTATAGAGTTCAGATAGGGCGAGTGGGCTGGATTTGCCCTGTTTTCCAGGCCACAGAAGATTGTTAGGGCTGGTTTAGGTGTCGGTTATATAATTGCTTTACTCCGTCTTGGTTTAAGATAGACAGAAGGATAATGTTACGTCAGATACCAGAGTATCCAGCTGTGAATTAACCCGAATTTTTTTTTTTTTTTTTACTACTTTAGTATTAGAGTTATGTAGCCTGCATGTATTTATAATAAAGTCCTTGTATAACACCTTTACTGAGCGTCAGTTACTTAAAAGTTGGGTGGCAACCCGGCAAGTAGACCGATTAGTTCATTAGGCGCGCTTGCCAAGCATGACTGATGTAAGGAATAGCCAAGCTTATAATTGGTGCCCTATCAGCTAAGCAAGTGCAATTCAGCGAGGCTATTCAGAAAGCTTAAGCCCCTATGACTAGAATAACAATAATAACGACTGCACAGCTCTGGATACCGCCCAAAGCTATGTGCTGTCACGTCAGCTTAGTATCTCTGAAATTTTCAAACCTTCATACACATGCGGGCCGTACTAATACCCACGGTATCGATAGCGAAGGTTGTCCTGCAGCTGGTTGGGGTGTTTGATAGATTTGCCGTGGTTGTTTGTATCATGTATCTAGCTGTAGATGAGGCGGGTATTGGATTCAGGTGAGGCGTCAACTTCAGATAACCCATTCTCGTGGATGACAAATATTAACATCCAGCCTTATAACCCGTCTCCTATAGCAGAACAGACAACGCCCAAAGAAGAGGTTTCGAAAATGGGGGAGGTAACTGGTACTGGTCTCACTAAGCAGCTTAATGAAGAGTCTTACCGGGTATGTATGTACACGTGTCAATGATTAGTTGACACGATAAACTTATATATAAATTAGGAAAAGAGTAAATGTCCAACTACATACCTAATCAAAAACCTACCCTCATCGCTCCACACGGGGTCATCTACAAGCTTATAATTAAGCTTAATATCAACGAGCGACTCATACATCCCCGGCGTCTTCGACCCGATCTACGCATCATAAACCAAAGACCCACTGACTAGGGCACCCAGCCACAGCCACATTATTATTCTTTAATTTCCTATGTTACTTTATTCTGTTAGGTGTTTATTTTATTTTCTTAACGGGACAGTTTTGCGGAGGTTTTTTATGCCATAGTTTATACTTTATGCAATGTTTTGCACATAAAACAAATACACTGATATGGAGAAGAGAGAGAAAAAGGTAAATGTCCAACCATTAGTGCCAAAACCTATGACAATTTTGCGGTATTGGTGTGTGTTAGCGTTATCATGTAGCCCTTTAATTTTGGCCAGAAAAGTCTATTATCTTCAACACCGCCGATGAGGCCCATTTGGCAACAGGCAAAAACGGAGTAATTTCACCCCATAAACTACTTAGATCGTTTCGACGACCTTTTTGTTAGGCCTTGAATATCCTTGGAAACTCCGCTTTGCCTAAATTACTTTGACACCCCATATGACACTAACTGAGAACGACACCTATAAAAGAAGCGGACGGCCTACCAATTAATTGGGCAAATCTATGGCCATATGGCTAAATTATTTTTTAAACATATATATCGACTCGATAACAATACCTATAGGCCGCTTATCTCCCTATTGGTGATAGCACCAGCGAATCTTCTAGATCTACTTCTGAGAGAATGTGTTTCTATGACAATCACGAAGGGATAGCTGGAGGTTATATCATAGATTTTCCAACATAGATAAAAAGCAGGATTTAAATACACGGTACTAATTGTCTTTGCCAGAAAAGGTCAAACTCTTGATAGTACCTAAGGGTCCCATCTCATCCTCCTACTTTTCCAAGCTTCAACCATTCCCACTGGTAGGCTTCCAGGCCTCACCACCTCAAGGCCGCCCCATTTTGCAATCATCCCTTCGCCAAAGCAGGCCACAACCCATTGCCAATAAACGGTCATATCGTTCCAATTAACATGTGTATCCTCATCACCGGCGCCGCCGTGTGGTACTCCCCCTCGACCTCTAGGTCCACCTCGTCCACCCCGGCCACCCCGGCCACCCCGCCCTCCCCGGACGCCCCAAGCCCCTTGTAAGTTTTGCGAGTCTTCATTACTCGCCCGCTTGGGCACCAGCCCTCCAGTCTCGTTTGATACTCTTTTGAGCGCTGCTTCGATCTCGGTGGTTATCTCAACGCGGCAGTCAGATGGCTCCCCTAATAGACCTCCGTAGATAGTTGCCCAATCACCAGATTTAAGTTCACGATGCCTCGTATACTCCTCGAAAGACATGAACTTCTCCTTCGCCTGGTCCGAAAGGATGTCGGACTGCCTTGAGGCTTTCCCATCATCCCACCGTTCTTTGGAAATCGCATAGCACGCCTCGTCCTTCTCTATCGCCTTCGAGAATGCATCTTTGGGTTCATCCTCGATATGCTCCCGTAAGGTGTAGAGGGGGATGAACGGATTTTTGACTTCTAGTCCTCCCATAGAGAGGGGCCAATAGTACCAACCATCCGGAATGTCACGGACTGAGAACCTCTCTTCAATCATAGCGGCAAGATGAGCAGTCACGGACCCGTTGTGCAATGGAAAGAGTTGACGGTGGATCTCCTTCAGAGCCTTGACGACCATGTCGATGTGTTTTTTACCGTAACAGTTCGCAGGTGTCCCGAAATTGGTAGTGAAATAAGATGATACGTATTTGTTGTATACCTGAACCCAAGCAAAGACCGATCCATTACAAGCTTGGAGCTGATATCGAAGCTCGGAAATATGGGAATCAACCTGTGCTTGGTCGATGACGAAATCGCCGGAAGGTTCAAACTTCAAGAATCCATGCTTGATCGGCCCCCTAGGAAGGTCTGGGTGTAGGGGCTGCCCAACGGAGGCAGAACCTGTCTTTTCGCTGTTAAACTTCAAGCCCATAAGTCCCGCAAACTTCTGCATTTCTCTCCAGGCGGCGGCACAACGTTCGGAGTCACTTCCCCAGAGCCAAAGATCGTCAAATTGACGATATAGAAACAACCCATTGGCCCGCTGATTAACAGCGTAGTCCATGCAGAACAGAATCATCTCACCAAGACAGTCACTCAAACTATGAGCCATAGGAACCCCACGTCTTCGCATCTTTGGAGGCTCTCCAGCGGTAAGCTTTAGCGGAGATGCGAGAAACTTTTCGAAGAATCCGAGCCAGATCCCGGATATACCAAAGAATCTAAGAACAGTGAGGAGTGATGAATGCGAAAGGCTCGAACCAAACGAGAATAAGTCAGAGCCAACAACGGTAAAACTACCATGCAGAGCCTTATTCAAGATGCATTCAGTAGCCATGATACGAAGTATTGTTTGCTTCACGGCCATAGGAGTAGGTTTGGGGGCGGTATTGGAGTCCACGACGTCCGAGTCGTATGTCGGATTGCCGCTGGTTTCCATCGAGTCCGGAAGCTGTCCCATAAAGAATTGCTCTTCTTGCATTTTCCCCCTTATACTTGCGATAGTAGAGAAAACGTCACCCCATCCATCTGTCTCATTGAGGAATAACGCACGCCTCTCGGTGTCGACCCTTGGCATGGGCGTAGTCGAGGGTTTCCAAACACGTAAGTTAGCGATTATCTGACGGAAAGCTCCTTTGAATTCGATGGACCATTTTGTTCCCAGGTAGTGCAAGAAAATAGCCTGCAAAAGCTCCTCTTCCATAAAGTTCCGATACTTGCCATTCAGATATCTCCTCATCTCTATTGAGACACCACCTGCAGGCCAAGACCAAGAGGAAAGAGATGACAAGTGCATGTTCAGAACGTCCGCAACCTCCTTAAGGACTACCTTGTTGAGCATAAACTCTTTGAGAGTGGAGCGCTTTTCGTTCGAGAGCAAGTCCTTTGATAGCAAGGACTTGATAGTCCACTCCAAATCTTCCACTGTAAATTTTGAGCTGAGAAACGACCCGCCAAACGCTGCAATTCTTTTCCTTACCACTTCGAGTTGGCTCTTGGATTCTTTAGATACTGAGAAGAGCTCCTCGAGATATGCTTCGATAGCTACAGGATCGGTTTCATTCGGGGTTACGACGTAGGCCTCAAATTTTGCACGCTCCTCATGCAGTTCTCTCCTCCCTGCCCCCCCGGACTTCTTTCCCGAGGAGCTAGTTTCTTTGACCGTTCCACCTACTTTCTCCGACTTACCCCCTCCATTGGATTGACTTCCAACCCACTCAGTCAGAAGTTTTCCGAAGAGCTCGGCATACTCGAACTTGACCGCCTCCGTTTCAAGGCTGTTGGACAACTTCCTCTCCCATTCACTTAGGCTAGAGCCCCCAATACTAGGATCATTCTCCGCCTGTTGAAGAAAATACTCTATATTTGTGAGGTAGGGTGATTTGGAGGGGCCAGTGCTCCCCGACTCGGTTGAAGTGTTGTCGGAGCCATGCCAAGATTTCAAGGCATTGAGGAGCAAGCGGACTTTCTCACAAGGATCGGCAGTAGCAGCGACCGATGACAACACATTTTCTTTGTGAGAAGTGAAGTCGGCATGCTGCTTCGAGAGGACCTCGAGCTTGGTGGTAGTAATTGCGTGGAGGGTTTCGGCGAAGGTAGCCATAGGGACTGGGTGGATGGGGACGGGAGAAGGAAGAACAGGACCTCAGAGAGAGAACTCTTTAAATGGCTGTCGAATTGACAATATGCGGGGTTATCTTTGCAGTATTGAAAAATGAGTCACTCGATGAGTATGTATAATATTGTTAATCACTTCTGGAAGTATCTTGGGACAAACATTTTAAAACATGTTAAAAACACTAGCAATATTGTGTTCCATAGTGTTAATTTCTGCAGCGGTAGGATAGTCCGTCGCGGGTGCATGTTATATCTACCTGCAAGTTAACCAACCAAACCACCCCAAAACGCCCTCTGTAGTACTATATAGGTTTCCAAGAGCAGCTAGAACTTCATAGAACGCCCCAATATGTTGAGTCAGATTACAGTCGATCTTTCGTTACTACATATGTACCTAAAACTTCAGAACCCTATACGACCTGCATACTCAATGACTTAAATATGGCTCTGCGCCGCGGGTGAGCAGCTCTAAATCCTAGTATTGAAGCTCCATCCCATCGAACCAAAGCTCTAGCTCTTAGGCCCTTGCCGTGTACTCGCATTGTAGCGTTTCTGAACACAACCGCTATTACATACATGCCATATAAAAATGTAGTCTTGGCGGTTCTTTGTATGCAATATTAGTCGGGTTCAAAAGCGCTATGAAATTGCGAGTAGTTTCAAGCCGTGAGTCATGATCATATCTCTGATTGCAATTATGACACCACAAACATTGTGACTCACGAGTAGTGTTGATAAATACATTAAAGGAATCATAGAAATTTTAACCCACTAGTACTATTCTATCCAATTAGTAGATAATAATTTACTCTTGGCAAGTTCATACCTATAACCTATCATAACGCTTTGGCAAGTACATATATCCTTACAATTCGAAAGCCCCTAATATAGGGCGTCCAGAAACGAAACAAGAAAACTACCCACCTCAGAAATGAGTCAATATACTAACAACTTGTTATAATATACAACCAAATCAAAAGAGAGATATTCTGCAATTCGGAGTAAGAGTTTATCTCTAACGCCACGAGCCACTAAGAAGACTGAAAGACTCGCCTATTATCAGTATTTAATATAAAGAGATATATTCCAATTTTGGCTTAGCCCTAAATCTCGAAGAAGAATACTAGGAATAAAAGGTTTGTCGTCATAAAGAGCTTATTCTGATGGAAATGGATCCAGGAAAACGACAAACGCTACCCATCTCCAAGAAAGGCCTAACTTGTTTAGTTCCTTCTCAAGGTTACAGAGAGGGTCAACTGACTCTATGTTAACCGCCAACAGTCAAAAATATCCTGTCTGGTTGCTTTTTGGCGCTATTGAACTGTGTGCCGGGGGATAGAGGCGCGCCCACCACGCTATTTACACTGACATTGATCTTTAGATGGCACGATATAGCTTTTCCGCGCAATAGCCAGCACTCACAATCAAGAGGGTTTCGTGCATCTATGGTCGGGGGAACAGTTCCACACAAAGCACCTTATTTTGAAAAGACCTCTTTCAATATGTTAGCTCATAGGGTCCATTTTATATATGAGTGGACATATGCTTAAGTTCATGGCGTAAGCAGGGAAAGCCATGGGCAAGGTGGGGTGCATCTAGGCATCTAGAAATTTCCACCCCGTGCGGTCTCATGAAATACACCATTTAGACCGTCTAACGCTTCCGGTATGATTACTGTTGACAGATGCAATGAGCACTCCTGCCGGATAAATTGAGGATGAGTGCTCGTTATTAGTGGTGCAAGGCTATCCCTCTATTGATTGATGTGTTAGTCTCCTGCTGTTAAACTTCACTCCTGACCGGAGATTACCGACACAAAACAATGACTGGTGAGGGGCACAGAGCCAGTGAGTTAGACGAGAGAAATAACAGATGAGGAGGTGGGATGCTGGAAATCGGATAATCAGAGATTAGGAATTGCCAGTACTCCCGCAATAGAAGAACAGGTCCAGCGGCCACTTACCCAGTGTAAAAGCCACTCCAATGTGGACATAGTCGTGATGCCAAAGGTTTGAAGCTGGGCATATCCAGCCACCATCTAAACTATGTAGTTTCCATAGATGGGCCTCCGAGACGTCCTTAGGGTGGTGGCCGTCAAGTCGAGGATCGATATGTAACTACATGTGTGCACGTATCGATCAATCTCGGACTGTGTTTTGAACCGTGTCACGTGTTAACTTATCCGAACTTTATTTTCGGGCATGTTTGCTAAGCCGGATTCACACAAGACCCTTCTTCCTTTTCCTTTGCAGACCGCCAACGGATCTACCGGGCCCAGCATCACCATCAGCTGCAGTCCTACCAAAGCCCACACGCCTTCACCTTCCCATTGCATCTCCTTTTTCCAGCCCAGTGAGGTTTCTATACGAGTCTCCAGCCACGGCTAGTGATAAAACTATTAAATGCCTCAACAATGTCAAAGAGTACTACTTCCTCTTCTCGCCTAGCTAGGCCTCTCCAAGAAGATACCACTCTTTCTTAGATGCAACATCCTATTTATATTATACCAGAACATGCCATCTCTCTCGTATTTCCCGAATTCTTCCGCCGCAACGAGATCTCCAGATCGATGCTGCTATCTTCAGACCCTTCCTAAATTAATAACTCTGAGCCCCACGTTACCACGACAAGGACAAGAAAATACATGTTTAGAATGACAAGTCACGCATTCTTACAGTGGGTGTTTTCGAGTGGTACACAAGCTGGAATGAGGAATGTTTCCAAGACTCCCCAGCGACGGGGAAATATACTTAAATCAAAGAGTGTGAAAAATTCCAAGACTAAGGGGGCACGGTTAGGCCTAATAGACCTAATATGATTGGAGACTACCAAGTGCCTTGGTGAGTGTCAGATTTTGTTTAGTGCATTTCTCGATGACTGATAACTACAAAAGTGGATATATGTAGGTTCTTATATATATATATGTGCTAACTACAAAGCTGCTACTATTCCCCCCACCTTCCTAAATGGTACAGTAGTACAATGACTGGGGTCCCCCTGATCTCTTTTCTAACAGAACTCACTAGCTTATGGTTTCGTTACCGTACTGTTGTCACTTTGGGCCATTTATGGTGTCCTAACCGCCGAGAATTTCTACGGGCTAATAAATTGTCCAGATAAAATCTTATGATAATACCTACATATCTCTATTCTCCCTTCTTTAGCCTTGTTTATACGGGCTACTAGATACCCGTATATGGGACTCGAGCTTTGCAGAGAGCTGCCAAGATACCAAAATTGACTGCTGCAAAAATGAGTCGATATCACACCTGTAGCGAGAATACGGTTGGGCTGCAGGTTTGATCTTGCGCACCCCGACCGATATATGGCCAAGCATTCTATACGAAGACATTGAGGTCAAGTAACCAGAATCGAGTATGTACCTATTGTCCAACATCTCGGAGTCCCCGGCCCAGTAACTAGACCAAGAGGGCAGGTGTTTCGCCTTAAGCCGTTTTACCATGTGAAGATCTATCTATATTCTAAAGCCCACCGCGTTGCTTTAGTTTTCACTATCACGAGAACTGATTAGTATATCCATGCATTCTCCACATCTCCAATGGCGGGATAGAAGTAGCCGAATACCTAATCCAACCTGGTAGATACATCCACATTTTCTTGCGCCGGTAGTCCTATTAATAGCTTCGTGTGCAGTGGTGGCGCCGCACCTTATTCAGACCTCTGGCTCCAAGCTTGGGCGAGTTTATCATTGGTTAGAATTCTCCGTACCTGAAAAATGTGCATGTGCCTTAATTACCCTAACCCCCCCTGTGGGTACATTCCCTAGGCATCTACTCTACCCTATGTAGAGAACGCACTCATGTATGGCATATGTACCTACATGTTTGGTGGCGGTGGTAAACGCTACTTGGCAATGTAGTGCCTACATGCCACCTGTAAAGTCTCCGAGTTTTCTTCCGTAATACGAGATCCTGGGTCGGTCCCGATCAAAAATTAGGTGCACCATACTAGCATTCTTGGTACAGATGTAGAGTACTGTACCTACCAGATGGTACTCTACCTACTCTACATATCACCGCCGGCCGGCTTGCCTCGGCATCCAGGGCAGATGATCATGAACCCGTACTATAGCTACGAATGCCAAGGGCCCACTCGGGAAATAAACGGGAGAACCAGATATCTGGATCATGGGAGTGGCGATTCTCCTGATCAGCTGTTGCTTAATTCTACCTAGGCTCAGGAATCAGGATCTATCGAACCACGATACCGTATTCGGTTTTCCTTCAGCTAGGTTGTATCCCGGATATACGGAGCACAGAGAGCTATTACAATCTCAGGCCATTAACTAATTGTAATAGCTGGTTAGTTAGTTTGCTGATAGGTATGTACACGTACGTAGAGTACAAAAATATGTAGGTACGTGTTACGGAGTCTCAAATCAACCTGTAATTCAGGGAGGTATAACACATGCAGTAGACACATGGGGAGAGAGGGAAAGGCTTATTTCTGCTCGCTCAAACTCAAATACTTACTCTACTTAGTAAATCATGTACCTATATTCGGCCACCCCTATACATACGTTTGATACGTAGTCCCTGATCTCTGGCCATACCGTATTATCTGAGAAAATTCGTTGCGCTACAGCAAGGATTATTTACACCAAAACGTACAGATTGACGTCTAAAGGTGACCTCCGGTTGGCTTATACCCCTGCTGTCTCGCAACGAATTTTTTCAGATAATACGGTACTCTAGTTGTTCGGACCGACCCGTGGAACGTGCCGATATACATAAGTAGGTAACTATAGAGGTATTTTCGTGGTTCATTGCTATAACTGATCTCTGCTGCGCTGGTGCTCCCGATCACTGGTGGCTCGATTGGAGAGCTAAGCGGACGATAAAAGTGCAGATCAACATGGATCATAATACGAAGCGTCTGTGTCGTACCAAAGCAAGCGAGCACCCTCTGTAACCCCAGCAACCAGGATCTCTGGATGTGCTGGTTTATGCTTATCCACGTCTCTGCAGCAGCAGCAGCAGCAGCAGGCCGTCAGTTGCCCGCCCGGCCATAATCAGATGAGGCAAATATGGCGGTTGATCAGCAGAGAAAAGATTTACCTACATACTGGAACAGCAGACACGAAGGGGGCCTCGGGGAAAAAAAAAGAAAGAAAAAAAGCAAGAACAATCAACCCAATAAGTACATACCCTCTTCTGGAAAGGTGGTCCATGATGGTTTACCAATTGAATCGACATTTTTGTGCCGCGGTGACATTTCAGAAGCATCGCCGAATGCGGGAGGGGACAGAAATAGCTACGAGAACTGCGCTGCCCTGTCTGAATCCGGACTGATGCGAGACAAGAATATAATCAGAGATGGGTGCTGTCTAACGGTGGTGGTGTTGTACCTCCTCTATAATGTACCTACTTATACGCAGTTGTATTGAGCCCTTGCATTCCTGCCAATTTTAACCAGATCAAGTGTAGAATACTTTTTGTCGTGAGCCTATTGGCCAACATTGAAACAACAAGCTAATGATCCTACCATACATGTAGCTATAGGGTCAATTCGCCTTCTTGCATTCCACACTTCAGCTGACAGCAATTAACCTCTACACTGTCTAATCAATCAGTGCAAGTGCAGCCTAGAAGGTGTCTACCCTCAGCACCAAGAACTCCTCCCAAGAACTCCTTCGGGGACCTCAAGCGACAAAACCCTAGGTCCTCAATCCCCAGTTGGCTAAGTCTGCTGGTGTTTAATCTCTAGAGCTGTTTAGCATGTGGTGAGAGGTGGTGAGAGAAGCTTGGTGGTTAGACTTGAAACGGAATGGTCCCACAACAACTATAACTCGCAGCCACCATTCACCTCGTGTGTGCATGGATTCGTAGTATTTCCTCCGACAAAGAACAACAGATCTTTCTCATGTGTGTGTGTGTGTGTGGACTACATGACGCACGGAGAGGAAGCGGGGGGAAGAGTACCGACTGGCCAGATGTCCATCACTAAGACGGGAAAGAGGGGGCTCATCTTTCCGTCCCGTAGAATGATATTCAGGAACAGCGACACTGCATATATACAGATACAATCTATATGAGTGGGGGGATGAGCTGTGGGGTGAGTGGAGATATATAAGGGTAGGAGTGATCCCATCCCCTTCCTCTTAGATCTTCTTACTATCTCTATATCAGTAGCAGAAGCAGCGGCGTTTCATTCTTTTATTAATTTGATATATAGCAAGAAGGATATAATACTGGTGGGAAGTTTCAGTTCAATATGGTCCGCTCGTTGAGAACAATTGCTGCCTCGGTGGCCGCTGCCCTGCTTCCGCTGCTTGCAAGTTCCCAGGTCATCTCCATTTCGCTCCGGGAGAGTCCTCCATACAATCATGACTTTGAATTCCCACTCCCCATCATGCCCGTCAAGCAGCCATTGACGTATGTCCTATACCTATCTACTCATCCATCAATTGAGGTCCAAACTAACACTACCGCTGTCCCACAGCTCATACACAAACCCCCAGACAGGCGTGCAGGTTGACTTTTACGAAATCAAGATCAGAGAGGTCACAAAGAACCTCTTCCCGGACCTTGGTGATGCCACACTCATTGGCTACGATGGGCAGATCCCCGGTCCCACCTTCCGGGTGCCGAAGGGGAGGGAGACGGTCATCCGGTTTGTGAATGAGTACTACCGGAAATCCTCTATCCATCTACATGGCTCTTATAGCCGGGCTCGTGGGTTTTGCCCTTCCATCACCTGGGGAAAATTTCAAGATATATGTTATTGACTGGTACTGGGGTATAGCGTTTGATGGGTGGGCAGAGGATACTATTAATCCGGGGCAGTATAAGGACTACTATTATCCTAATACACAGTCTGCTAGGACGCTGTGGTATCATGTAGGCTCTATTTTTATGCGCCGTGAACACACCCCTCTCTCAGAATATACTGACCATCACTGCAGGACCACGCGATGGGAATTACCGCACTCAATGCCTACTCCGGCCAGGCCGGTTTCTACATCCTCGAAGACGCCGCCCTCGAAGAGTCCCTCGACATCCCCCGCGGCGCCTACGACATCCCACTCATGCTCAACTCCAAGCGCTACACCTCCACCGGCAACATCACCGACGAGACCGCCGAGACCATCAGCACCTACGGCGACACCCCGTCCGTCAACGGCCAGATCCTCCCGCACTTTGTCGTCGAGCCGCGAAAGTACCGCTTCCGCGTCCTCAATGCTGCGGCAAGCAGGACCTTCAATCTAACGCTGAACGTGGACGCAACGCGGCAGAATAAAAATTTCCATGTGGTGGGCAGTGATTCAGGGTTCATGTCGAGGCCGGTCGAGACGGAGTCGTTGGTCTCTGCTATGGCGGAGAGATGGGAGGTGTGTATAATATCCCTGCAACTGCTACATGGAAGATCACTCGTTGTCGATCTCGTACTGACGGTACGTACTGCCTAGCTAGATTGTAATCGACTTTGCAGGCCTTGAGGGACAGAACGTGACGATGAAGCATAGGAATTGCTTCATTGACACAAACTATGCTGGCTACGACAAGATCATGCAGTTTCGCGTTGGAAACACCGTCTCCTCCGAGGTTGGGAACGGACCGCTCCCGGCAAAGCTCGTTGACCTTGATCTCCCCGCGTCCAAGACGCAGCTCGACCAGAACTTTGTCTTTGGGAGGACTGGAGGGCCTGGTCCGACGGGGAAGTGGACGATCAACGGTGTCACCTTCTCGGATGTTCGAAACCGTACGTCATTCTAGAGTTTTTGGTGGTGGTGGTGGTGTGCATTGCTAACATGAGCCATTAGGGATACTGAGGAACGTCCCAAGGGGAACAACGGAGATGTGGAGGCTACAGGGTGGCGGAGGATGGTCACATCCGGTGCATATCCACCTTGTTGACTTTCAGATTCTGACTCGGCGGAAGGCGACGCAGAACAGCCAGTTTGGGAGGACGGAGGTTACGCCGTATGAGGCAGCGGCGTTGAAGGATGTGATTGTTCTTGGAAACAATGAGGCGGTGACTGTATTGGCGAAATATGCTGCAAGTTCCCTTCCTTTGAACGGTGAGAGTGGGAGGGGGAAGAAAAAAAAAAGCTAATGGTGTATATATTGATAGCCTTGGGATGGTGTCTACATGTTTCACTGCCACAACCTGGTGCATGAAGATCACGACATGGTAAATTATCCACCTGCCCTCATCCCCTCTCACATTATGGACAGCTAATATAACATGCCATCAGATGGCCGCGTTCAACGTCACGGCCCTTCCAGACTTCAACTACCCCGAAACCACACGCTTCATCGACCCCATGGAGGCGCGGTTCCGGGCAAAGCCATACAACGGCTTCTCCATCGCGGAGGCCAACAGCGCACTGGAGTTTTTCTCGAGCCTGAACGCATACACGGACGCGGACAAGATTGATACTGCTCTCGACGAGTACTGGGCGGCGAAGACACGGGCGAGTTAGTGATTAATATTTAATGGCTAGTTAATATCTATTCTTTTTTTATTTGCTGGGAGGAGGGGGGGGTTCTTTGTATTTAGTTACTGCCTGTCTATCGAGGGTTTCCTTTGTCGTCCATAAGAATCAAATACTTCAGTGTGTCTTGGCGGGCCCCACACAGTTTAGTCTTCTTCCCTGTAGATCACCGCCGGTTCCGGGGTGTAGCCGAAGAGCCCTGCATATGCAGCCGGAGATCTGAGCGAGATGAAGGAAATCTGTCTGTATATCTGTGTATACTTGTACTTACCTCCTCTCGTAGTCTCGATGCTGTCTGCTACTGGCGAGGCCCATCACGGCCGGAGAGGAATGTAGTGTCGCATCATGTCCTGTGTGTTCCGGGCAGGGGCTTGACCTTGCTGCCCGGGAGTGTTCGGTGGATTCAAAGACCGGCAAGAGACAGGGTTAGGGTTGCTGTGTGAATGGGTTAGGGGTAGTCATAAGCGATGCGGGGCAGCACGGGCACTACTTTAGTGGGGGAAGTCTACAGACCTACGCCTTTGGTTACTCTGGGGTATCTACCACTATTATAACTACAGTTCTGGGATGCCACTGGACTGCCATTGTTACTGTCTGAGGGAGTGGGGGGGGGGGTGTTTCTTCTTGGGTTTGTTTGATTCCGACAGCTGAAGATTGAAATATGAAACAACACTGTACTGACATGACTGACGTCGGTCCGATTTGATATGTACAGGCGCCCACCTTACCTACTATGAATTGGAGGTGGGACCGATCACACCATCCTCCCTGTACCGGGTGCTGTACTACATAATTATCGATCGATGCGTTCACTTTGTGGATCTGTGGCCTTTGGAGAGAGAGAGAGAGAGAGAGAGAGAACACCTACATATCTACAATAATTGCAGTACTATTCTGGTTCTCTACGAGATGGGGATACCGACATAGAGGAGTGCCTCTCTACATGGATGCTCTACAAAATACGGGCCAATTGGAACCACACCCCACCTGCATGCCCATGGCCAAATGGGAGGGCAATAAGTGGTCTAATATGCCCCACGACATGTTTAAAAAAAGACAGATCCCTGTGAAAATTTTCATCCTCAACGCAGCCTATATTGCTTTTTTTTCTTACACGGTACGGTACGCGCCGCGAGGGGAGGGCACGTGAATTGACGTGATCGTGGCTGCACTTTATTTGATGTGGAGGGGGGGGGAAGAGAGAGAGAGAGACGGTCTGCTGGATAAAGGAAGGGGGTCGCCCGTGCGATCCTGTGGGATATATGCGGGGATGAGGATTTATATATATATTCACTAGAGTCTGCTCTTCTTTAATTGAATATTTGATCGCGACATCACTCGAATTGAATAGAAATAGACGCCAACATGGCCGCTCCTTCATTCGCTAGGTATGATCATACATGTCTGGTCGGATATATCTGTCAATGCCACAAACTAACATGCCCCACAGCTTCCTCTCCTCCCCCACAATCCGCCTCATCCTACCCTCCACCCCCGAGGACAAGACCTACACCATTCACCGCTCCATCCTCGCCTCCCAGACCGCCCTCCTAAAGTCCCAGCGCACCCGCAACGCCTACATCCTCCTCGACCAGTCCGCCGTCACCGTCCCCACCGTCGAGTACGCCCTCGAGTACCTCTACACCGCCGACTACGTCCTTCCCGCGCAGGATGCCTCCTCCGCAAACGGCAGCGAAGACACCTCGACGCTCCTAGAGACGTCGCGCCCCGCGGCCCACCTCCCGCAGGACTCGCCGCTGCTCGCAGCCGCCATGGCCGGCGCAATTGGCGTGTGGGGGAGGGCGGCACCCAGGTTCGACGCCGCAGAGAACACGAGCACATACACGTCTATATACTTCCCGGCCGAGGACCGGAGGAAGAAGGTGCAGATTGTGACTGACTTGAAGGAGAAGGAGCAGCAGCAGACGCTGCTGCCGTCGCCGCCGGCGTCGCCCGTGTTTCAGACCTACCAGCCCGTGTTGTCGCTGAAGGGGGCGTCCAAGAAGCTCGAGGAGAAGAAGAAGGAGGCGGTGGTGGTGGCACCCGCCGAGGTGGTCCCGTACGATGTGGCGTGCCTCAGGGCGCACATTGCGGTGTGGAGGTTTGCGGAGGCGCCCGGCGTGGGGATTCCCGGGCTGGCCAAGCTGGCGCTGGAGAAGCTGACGGCGCTGTTTGAGGCGGCGGCCGGCGAGAGACTGACGAAGCTGGTCGAGGAGATGGTGGGCACCGTGTTTTGCGCCGACAAGCCCGAGGAGACCACGTTGAGGGTGTTTGTGGTCGGGAAGGTGGTCGGCAGGATCGCGGAGCTGAGCAGGAGAAAGGAGTTTAATGAGTTTATCCGCAGGGGGGGCGAGTTTGTGGTTGATGTTTTGGGCAGTTTGGCGGATGTCAGAGATGGCTGTTGAGGGGTGAGAACAGCTTTATATCATTAGGCTGGTGTCCTGGGTTATATATTCGTTTTTTTTTTTGTCTGTTTGTATCATAGCGTAATTTAGCTTTGTAATTTGCGCAGAATTGTCAATTGGAAAAGCTTCTTCATCTGGGCCTGTAATGGTTCTCGCGGGCGTTGATCTCACTCTGGGTCTGCTCTGCCCTGGTGGCTTTAGGGTAGAGTAGCTTGTTGTACTAATTGGTGACCTTTTGCTGGGCGAGTAGAAATTGAGGATGTGTGATGGTGATGGTGGGGTTTGTTATGGGGGCAGCTTGTAGCTGATCGACTTTACTGCCTTGAAGTCGTTGGTGGTGGGGATGTCTTCTGGATCTTTCCTGCAGCCCTAACCTTGATGCTTCTGTACGTGAGGGCCTTGCGGGGTAAGGAGTCTATAATTGTATATAACCAATGATCTTCCATTGAGCTGGCGTTGGATCCTTCTGGAACCTATATTCAATCGCCAGGGAAAGGATTGCTTATTTATAGTGCTTAGTCCGAATTTCTAATAGCCCGGTCGATCAATGTGCAAAACAAGGTCGGTAGATGAACTAAATGATGCATGTATCTGATGTGTCGAGAGGTAGATACATACAGTGCTAAACTGGGGGGTGTAATAGATACTGATACGGTATCGTTAAAATTAAAGCTGTAGCAATGCCGCAGTGTACTGTCGTCGACTGGATACACCCGCTTTTTGGTCAAGAGATAATTTACCTTTTATTCCTTTTCGCCCTTAAATATACTTATGTCAAGTGGTAAATAGTATAGTGGTTATGGATGTCACTCAGGGAATGTGTTTTTATTTTTTTCCCTCAGGGTTAGGGCCTTCTTGGAGTTGGAAATGTGTATGTAAAGTCCTAATTACACATTTACTTTTACATGTATTCTTCACCTACATGATTCGTATACCGACGGTTTTATATGATCCGCTTACCGGGCTGTTAGAGTAATGCGTTACCTGCCGGGACTGGGTATGCTCTACTCGTGGTCTTTACGGGACGTGGTCGTGTCAATACGGAGCGGTGCAGTATCTGGCTAGCTGGTGTTGTTTATGCTTGTGCCTTGGGGGGGCACACCAGTTAGTAAGTGGTGGGTGGTGCTGCACCCCGAAGGTTGTGGCAAAACCTCACCTCCCCGTAACACTGGAGGCAGGAGTGGGTGGTAAGCTTGGATATATACGCTAGATAGGCCAAACCTCCAGTGATCTGGCTAGCTAGCGGGGTACCTCTCCGCGTATTACTTCAAGTTGCTTTCGACCATGCTTATACATGATTCATAATACGTGTACGGTATAGAAAAACGGAGGTAACATCACGACGGGATTTAGTGACGGGCCGGTAATATAGAGGAGGAGTGCTCTGCCAACATTGCCGCACTGACGGGATACCGTAGTGATCCCACCACTCATTTTTGGTACTCGATCTTGGTGGCTAATCATGAACTATCACTCGGGTCGATCTCACCCCCACCCACAAATCGTGCATTACCACGTCCGCCTATGCAACCATCCCTCCTAGCCCTCCCCACACCCCTAAACAGCCCAGCCCAGCTCTCATCTCGCCATCGATACCGTCCAACATAACCCTAACCCTGCATTGTCCATACCAATTAACCGTCGGGCAGCACAGAACACGCTGTATAGCAAGCAAGAGCCTGTTTCAGTCTCCTGGGGGGGTGTGGTGGTGGTGTGTGGGCCCCACCGCGAGATGCAGCACCACGGTTAACTGCGGGCAGGTGCGTGCGTGCAGATGTATCATTTCCAGTTTCAGGTCTGCCGTGGGACTGCGTGCATGGCCGAAGGAGGGAGGAGCTGTGTAGCATGCTATAATGATCATGATGAGGTGATGGAGGGTTGTAGAATGAGTGGGGTTAGAGGTGGGGGGGTTGGCGTAAGTTATATATATATTGGTATGCATCTCTTGATCATATGAACGCTCCTCATGCGAAACACAGGACTGTATATATTGGGCCGAGTACTTGAGTTAATTCCATGCACTCATCATCCTAACAGCCCGTCCAGGGAACGAATCCAGAATCTCCATCTACACCACCCCAAACCCACCACAAGCTCTGCCCTACAAGCCATCTAGATCTCTCCCTCCACCTTCTCTACCATCAACCCCCATCGTCCACTCAAGCCCCGCGAAAGAGGTACACCACCTACAAGTATCCAACCATAGCCATACTGTACTGCAGTACCACCAAGCACCATCTATCCCGGCGGGTACTGACAGCCAGAAGTCTACCCCCACACCACCAGGCAGTCCAATCCAGCGGCACTACATAAGCACTTACCCAGCAGTTAATCACCATCTCTGGCTCGATGCAATGGCATTTCCACTTGGCCCTGTCTAGCTGGGGCACTACCAGCCATATCTGGTACCGTATAAGAGACCTATTAGGTAGTTAGAAATAGTAACTCGTTATCTGTTCCCCCCCAGCTGCTAGTAAGAAACTTACCCAGAGGTTTAGTCCACGAAATGTCTCTCTCAACCCAACTACACCAAACCACACCCCCCCAACCCCCAACACCCCACCGTCCCCTCGCAGCCAGGCGGGAATTTAAGAATCCCCTAGCGACAAAGGGTACCAGAATCCGCCGCTACTACCCTCCATTAAGGCCATTGGCCGAGGTACGGATAATCTCTCTGTCTCTAGGGGTGGTGGTGGTATAGAGAGGTTGGAGATACACTCCCGCTACTTACTTAAATCAATCGGCCTTTCGGGTGCGGTAGTAGTCGATACGACGGCTATCACTTAGTCCTAGAACAGTCCTCGGGATACATACCGGCCGGGGAATCTTCGGTAAATAATAATAACCCCTCACCCCGTCAATAAGGACCACAACAGTACATACTGGAGTTTAACTACCTATCACTCGCAGCCAGGTAAGCACCCCGCATTCCCTACCCGTATATCCTCTTCCCGTCTCCGCTGTCAGAGTATCGTAAAACCATAGAATAACCATGATCTCAAGACCAGTAATTACGCATATGCATTGGTATTGCCTTCCATGCTTCTGCCCTACAGATTACATGTATACATACGTGACAAACGACAAATTATCTATATAAAAAAAAATAGCACACACTGAAAGTCAAGCACGCTCCTAGCTAAAGTACACTAACCGATCCACACACGGGGACAAAAAAAGGGGGGGAAATCCACAAAGGAAAAAACAGAGTCAAATACGCAAACCCGGACCAAAGAACACCCCTCAACACCTACATTTTATCCCAAACACCTCCCGCCACCCCCCCCCCCCCCAAAACCTATGACCATGACCACCCACCCACAAACAACCCGGCATCCCCAGGACCCCCACCATATCCGCCTCCAGCCCACGCGCTCCCAGTCCACTCGGCGTTCCCCCCAATCTGCTGCATCATCTCAAATACCCGCAGCCCATCCATACTCATACACTCAGCGACCATCTCCGGTGGCATAAAAATCCCCTGTTGCCCCTGATCTCCCTGTAGCGGTGCTAGTGGCGGCGGCATCATCTCATATCCCTGTATCGACTGTTGCATATGCTGCTGTGGGACGTGATAAGGCTCATGCGCATGCACAATATTTGCCAGACTCGCGGGCAGGCTCTGGGGCGGTGCATATGGGGGTGTCCAGCTGCTCGTCTCGGTTTTAACCCTTTTATTACACTCACGCTCACGCGGAAGTTCATTGTTGCATAGGTCAATTGTGGCCTTTGCGAGCGAGTCGAAAACGTCGCGGCAGCCCTGGGCGGCGGGGCACCGGTTGATCATTGATGAGAGGATGTCCACTGTAGCCTGGGCATGGTATTCGATTTGATCAATAGTCGCCTGATGGCGCACCTCGGGGCAATGCCAGATGGCGCAAAGGTAGGACGTGCTGGCCATGAAGAGGTTGTGGCAGGACAGCCAGGTGTAGTTGATGCAGTTCTCGCCCTGGAGACGGCGGTACAGGCGGATTATCTTCTCACCGCTCTCAAAGATGGTCTCGAAGGCTGAGACGCTGGGATGTGGGACTGCTGGGCAGAGCCCATATAGGAGAAGCCTGGTTTGCTCGTAGTTGAGCTCTATAAAGCCCAGGTTGTACCCGCAATTTGTATCCTCGTTCGATTTTGGCACCGTGGTACACCACTCCCGCAATCGCTCTTCGACGTCTTTGCGCCACTCGTCGACATTGTTGAACCGCCGTGGCAGCGAAGAACTGCTCTGGTATAGAACCTGCTGGATCTCTGACTGGATACGCCGGATCCGGAAAACGTGGATGAAGATCGTCCTGCAGGAGCGCTTGCCATTGACCCTCGCTGGGACGCCCTCTCCTTGATCCGACCACCCCACCAGCTCCTCCGCCGGCAACGGTGTCCGGACCGCATCGTCGGCCACACCGAACGGTCGTCCCAAATACAGCCCCAATTGACGATCAAGCGCGTATGTGGACCACCAGAGACGTCGGCGCTCGTCGATCGTGAGCGGGTCCAATGTCCTCTCGGCCCTTTGTGTGTTTTCTTGGTGTAGGCCAAGATCAATCGCGAGTCGCAGGGCAGCGCCAAGGACATACCAAACACCGGGGGCGGCCGGCCTCATGATTGAGTAAAGGGCGAGCAGGAGAATTCCCTTGAGCCCATCGAGGCGGTTATTGGTATATGAGATTGAGTTGAAGAGGGCGTCCATGTGAATCATCGCCGAGGCGTGATATCTCTCTGGAAGGTTATCGTTCTTGCTGTTCATTGAGGCTGCAATAGCATACACCATGAACAAGAAGTAAAGGTCGGCATGGTGCTGATTCTCCCTCTCCGCTGCGTCACTACTATTTTGGAGGTCCAGACCAATGCTGCCACCGCCGTGCTGCTCAATGTGTGCATAAGCACGCTGAAAGATGTGTGTAAAGCTTGGACGATGCAGAATTGGCGTCTGCGGGTTGGCAAGGTTGAAGTAGATGTCGAGATACTGCTCTCCGATATGTCGAGGAGGGAATGGCTCTGGGGTAACTCGCTGACGGGGGTTTGGTGTTGCGGAGTCTGCGACGGTGTTTGTGCTCTCTGTGGTGGCATTGGGAGAGGTTGAGGGTGCGGATTTGATGGACGACGTTGCGCTGTTTGAGGGCTGCGGTGGCGGGTTGTTGCTGTCACATTTGTTCATTTTAACAGCTGCAAACATGAGACGGGCAAACCTGTGATTGACCGCCAGTCAGCCAATGATCGGACGAAAGGTCTGTGAATAGCAGCTGCCAGTGAGAGGGAATTAAATGATACCCCCCAAGATATCAGTTAAAACCCCAGGATGAACCTACGATATTCCAGAGCTTCCTCCCACAAATCCCGGCGAGCTCGTGCCTTGAACACTGACCAGCCCGACCTGGCTTACCAGATTCTCTATATCCGGTCTCAAATGAAGCGCTTTATCCTCCGCTGCCTCTGCCGCCGCCGACCCCGACTGCATCAACATACTTCCCTCTCCCACACTCCCTCTCGCACTACCCAAGCCATTTCCTCTTCCGCTCTCGCTCCTCCTCCGCCTCTCCTCCTCACCACCACCACCATCATCCCCACCGCTCAACTTCCTCTTTCCCAGCCCCGAGCCACTACCACCACCACTACCGCCGCCGCCGCCGCCGCCGCTGCCCCCATCTCCACCATCCACCAACCCCAGCTCCCCCTCAAGAAACCTGACCCTTTTCTCCAACCAATCCACATAACTCCGTGGTACCTCGCGCCCCGTTGCAGCGTCAATACCCACACACTCGACCCCCGCCTTTGCGCATGATGTGCACGATGGGAACAGCTGGTCGCACTTCGTCTTTCGCGACCGGCAGCGGTTACACGCTGAGATGGAGCGCGATATCTGGCCGCCAGCAGAACCACGGCGGCGCGGTGAGGAAGGTGCTGTGAACGTGGGGCGTTGCGTGCTCGGCGAGGGGATACTCGAGGTGGGGGGCGAAGTACGCTTTTTTGGGCTGCCGCCTGGGGGGGCGGGTTTGGGCTTCATGGCGTGGTGGTGCGGGATTGTCGCTTATCGGTTCGGTTCTGATCAAAACGACCAATGAGGAGAAGGTGGAGAGAGGGAGAGAGGAGAGAGAAAGAGAAAGAGAGAGAGAGAGAGAGAGGAGAGAGAGAGACGAGCTCGGAGGGGAGAGGAGAATATGGGCTGGATGTAGTAGGCTGGATGTAGTAGACTGGGGAAAGAAGGAATGGACTGATGGTGGAAATGTTCAAGAAGTTGAGGTGAGTTGATCGATCAGAGTGAGCGAGTGAGTAAATGAAAGACACCTACAGCTAACTGTAGTGACACCTGTCCAAGAAGAGATCCTCTTCAGCAGCCCCCCTCCCACGATAGATAGTAATAATAAAAAATAGATATAGATAGATAGAGCAGGTATGCAAGCAAAATAGGTTGTAGGAATGTGGTGCAGCAGCAAAACCCTCGGAAGAATTAAAGAAGACACCTCCCCTCCCTCACAAAGAAGCCAAGCTATGTATGTACTATTGATTCATTCAGGAGAACAAGATGAATACGAAGAACAAGAAGGACAAGAAGAACAAGAAGAACAAGTCGGAACAGTACCACAAGTACATATGTTCTAACTCTATCGTACCGACGACCCGGTGCCCAGTTCCCGACCTTGCGTTCCCCCGGGGGTGTTTAACTTATCTAACCTCTCTCCCTCTACCTCTCCCCACGCATGGATTATTTGAGGCGTTAGGATCGAGGAGAATGGAAGGGAAAAGGAAAAAAAAAAAAAAGTGTATGTACCACTTTAAGAGTAATCAAATCATCTTCGACCATAGCAAGCGAAGCTCTAACAAACATCCCTACCTAGGTGTTACCTTATAGGTAGTTAGTAGCAGTAGTAGTGAGTCTAGCTGCTCGGAGACTTATTAGACTCAGAATAACAACGGTCTCTCCCCCCCCCCCACCTCCCTTCCCCCCTCCCCTCTTCCCCAAGACACACGAACGGATTTATGATATGTGGTGGCCGTTTACCCGCTTCCTAGTTTAAAGAGGGAGACTAACCGGTCTTGGTGGGTGTGTGTTTCGCGATCATGGGAAGCCTCTGTAGAGGCTGTGTTACTGTTTGGGGCACAATACTCAGTACTTACATTGTAACTAACTAGATATACTATAGGCTCCAACGACTGGCCTAAACCACCGAGTGCAAATACCATCACCAGCAGAAATAACACTGAGGAGATAAAGCTCGTGCACTCTGGATAGGTAGGTTTCCCAGTCTCACCTCTCCTATGGTATTCAATGAGCTCTGAATCACCAATTAACCAAGCATTTCCTTGCTTTCTCTCTCTCTCTCTCTCTGTCCCTCTCTCCCTCTCTCTCGGGACCGGTATATTACTCTACCTCCCAATATAACCGGACACCCACGTTGTATAGAGTATATATACGTGATATAGCCAGCTCCCAGTTCCAAGGCCCAGCAGCGAAGCGACCACCCTGCTGGGTTAGGTCCTCTCTGACTAGCTAGCTATCTACAATAAATTATCTACTAGGTATTTCTATACGCTAGGAGATAGCTCCAGGCTATCTAGATCCATGACCCAATTGCTCTCTATCGACCCAGGCAGTAGAGCAGGAATACTTTACATATGTAAGACATCACCTTCCGTGGGGGCTTGTACCACACTCCCTCAGACTCGGCGATACCGATGTCAAAGGGGAAAAAAAAAAAAAAAAAAAAAAAATTTAATTCCATGCTATGCACCTCACTTAATTTCAATACTTAGTCAATACAATACAATTCACCTCTATCAAGCTTACTATTATATTACATTACTCACGATATATATGCATAACCCGCTTTAAAGCGGATTAACATTCTTCCACGCGACGCACCACCACCACATGTACTTATGTACCTACCCCAAGGTTAAAGATCAGATCAATGCTTACTGCTCACTGCTCACTGTGTTGCCCCCCCCCCCCCCTCCTCTCCCCCAAAACGGTGACCTCCGACCCCGGCCATTATCATCATCATCATCATGCAGTTTGGCCGAGCGCCAGGGTTAGGGTTTTATTTCGGTGTCGGATATGAATAGTGGTGTTATGTAAGACGTCGGTTAGAGAATGAGAGGTTGTGTGATGGGGAAGGATACGAGTGATTGCGGATGATACAGCGCATGCTAGTTCTAAAAGTAGAAATACATACATACATGTACCCAGCACGTGGATTGGGGGGAGGGTGCTTTTTCCCTTTTTAGTTTGCTTTTTTGCTTTTGACATGAAGGGACGGTTTTGGGTAGTGGGCGGAGAGGGCTTGTATGGCGCGATAGCTCTCCCTCCCTCCCTCCCTCCCTCCCTTTCTCTCTTTTCTTTTTCTTTCTTTTCTTCTTGGGCTTGCGCGTGATAAGGGATACGAGGGGAGTGTGGGGGAAAAAGTTAAGGTTTGCTGGTACCCCGAGATGTTGTGCAGTCAGTCATGTAGGGTCCATGTGAGTGAGCGATAACATGGGAGTGGTTAGGTGATTTATTGATCGAGTCCAGGGGGGCAAGGAAGAAAGGATTCATTTTCTTTTCTTTTCTTTTCTTCTTTTTTTTTTTCAAGAGGTTGTCCATCTACCTATATAGATGGTGTATACCACACACCATCCTGGCCAATTTTGTAATAGTTTTGGAAGATAAAAGTGACTATGTTCTTCGTAAAGTATCACCACAAGTCAATAACAACAAATAACGAAAATGGTTCAAAATCGAGTGATATTCCATGAACAACGCCCCCCCCCCCTGGTTTCCTTCGGCCCAAGTTTCCCGTTTGATCCAGTGCCGCCGTTGCCACGCCAGGCTATCATGGTGTTTCGAAGTGTTTTTCTTTTCTTTTCCCTGGCCTCGTTGTGGCGTTCCAGGGCCGGGAAGGATGGGTCTATATCATTCTCCTCCTGGAGAGAGAGAGAGAGAGAGAAATAGATAGAGTTTGGCCCTGTTACATTGATGGGAAATTCCAGGAGGTGGGAATCGATCGGCGCGGTGCCATTCCCGCCGGTTTGGGGGTGAGACATTGCATGGGAACGTCACGGTAGGCAGGCTTGGCTTGGCTGCAGTCAAGTCACATCACGTAGCCTCAGATAGAGTGACTAGCTATTATATAGCCATGTCGTTTGAGAGGTGGTAGGCAAGAGGAGAGATCAGAGGGGGGTGGGTGCTCTACTCAGTTTCTACAATATATCAGTGTTGACCGCGTGCGCACCGGGGTACGCAGCTGGTAAGTGAGAGATCCGAGACCATGGGCCGGGTTTAAAGGTCGGAATCCCGGGGGCGCCTTCCGTAGGGCCTCCGAAATCTCTCCAAAGCTTATTAGGGGCCTAGGTCTTGCCTGACATAACACACGCAGGGCGGCTCGCTTGCCTCGGTTTAGACGTGTCCGAACCGTCCGCCTCCGGGTTCGAGGGTCAGAATCCCGGGGCCGTTAATTGAAGATGCAGTTTCATGTTTGGCTTGTTCAGCATGGTAAGGGTGTGTGTGTGTGTGTGTGTGTGTGTGTGTGTGTCTTACAGGATTGTAATTACATGTGTGTTTATGAAGTAGAGAAGAGTATTATCGACTAGCAGTTAGCTGGACATTGATATGATGCTATAGGTACGGTAGTAGATGTCGGGAGTGAACATTGTAGAATTGCCAAAAGACGTCACGAGGCTGGTGGGGATAGTTTAATTGAAGGCATCTTTTCAGAGACAGAAGTGAGCACGTACTTGAACCGACCTATGATTTGTTTTCTTTTCTTTTTTTACAAAAGTAGAAGGGGCCCTACATACTCGTTTTATCAAAGAGACAGGAGTAGGTATATCCTGCGTATATATATACAACCTGGTACCTTTCGTAAACGAGTACGAGCAGTAGGGTTTGAAAGAAACGATAGACCAGGACCCATAGAGTTTGTAAGGTTTGATGGCAAGGCCCAGGTACGCATGGCACTAGCTAGCTAGTTGGTATAATTGAAATCAGGGCGATTATTATGCGCCCCGCTGTTCTTGGATCGAGTTAATGGGAGGGATCATAGGGTACCAACCAAGAAGAGGCCAGTGCAATGTTTCTGGTGGCTATAGATAGATTAATCTGTTTCAATCTCCCATCGAATGTGGTCCGGGGGTCTAGCTGGGCTGCTGTCGGCAGCGCGATAGCTCCGTTGTCGCGGAACAAAGAGATTGAATTCCCGTAAGTAGCCTACATGTAGCTATTGACATAGTTCAAGCTTGCATAGACTCTACCGTCTGGAATGATAGTATCAAAAGATGGCTTGTAGCTAGCAATTACTTTAATCATGTGGTACAACATCAGATGGAGTGGTTCTAGATCTCTTTACTGGAACTGAAACGGTGTTGGCTGGTCTAGCAGCTCAGAATATCTACTTGATAGAGGCGAAATTCGAAAGGGGGGGCCAATTGACTGGTCTAGGCGAGGTCTCTAGAGGCAAAAAGGAAAATTTCCCCGCACAGCCGTTAGATCATTAAATGTGGAGCATAGACGTACTATCAAACATAATTTTATTGTGGTAATTAATCTCGTGATATTACCATTACTATGTATCTATATAGCTAGCACCAGCAAAGAGCCCTTTACATTCCTCTAGAACACGGAAGAAACTAGGGCCAGATCCAAGGGTCCAAAAGAGTCTCACCAATAGAAGACTTCCCCGGGAATCGGATAATACGCAGATTATTGATATCGATCCGTAGCGACCACCTCACGCAAAGACATATCAGAATACCTGCCAAAATTAAAATCGGTATATATAAGCTGTAATCAATAGCAAGGAATATGATTATAAATCATTATATAGATCATGTATCAAATCTGCCCCACCTATAAACCTGGCTAGTCGTCGTCATGCTACCCTGTCGCTGCTATGATCAGAGAGAGAGGGAGGGAGGGAGGGAGGGAGAGACAAAAAGATCTAAAGAGTGGGGATGATATGGCCCGGGGCTCATAGGAGATCACTCGAATATCCTCGTTACGTCAGCTAATAGACCAAGGCTAAGGCGCCAAGACCCATTCTAATTACGCGATAAAGAGTAACCCCACTGTTATAAGTAATTGAAGGAGATTGGTTATGCTGTAGTTTTGAATTCTAATTATAAGAAGCATTCTTAATGAAATACTAAAGAACGTTGAATAGATCACGTATACTTAACATATATAGAACACATGTTATATAAAGCTCCCTAGGCCCTCCGTACCCCACCACTCGCTCAACCCTCTAGCTAGTAGGCTGACACTGGAAGAAGAAGAGAAAAATCCATACTCTATGCATGACCCAAACACATTGCCTCTAAATATCAAAGATTGTGGACGGTTGGATACCTCGAACACGTGATGGCGCTTTGGACATGGGCTCTAGTTAAGAGTAGTGATTAAATTTCTTTTAGGATCTTAATTGGCAATATTGTCGGTTTCTACGACTGTGACTGCGAGCTCGGGCTGGGCAGTTGAGAAGCGAACGGGCTAATCACTTATGTACATATGGCGCGAGAAGGCATAGGGGGCGGGTGTGTAAACCGCAGAGGAATCTTTTTTGTATGGTAATTAGACAGTTAGGCTAGGCGCTAGTACAATTATGGGAGTAGATCTCCCAGTTTCTATAGACTGATCTGATTGGCTGCAAACGCCGAAGTTTACACACCTACCCTCCATAGCTTCTCGAGCCATAGCTCAGATCACTTTATACATTGGTCAGGGTGTTCTTGGTGGGCGGCGATTTCCCGCAACCTGGCCTTCCCGTGATATAAACGTATTGTTTCCTGCTATTAATGCACTTGTGGAGTTCTCTATCGATCTCCAGATCTACTCAAAGGGTTTTTCCGCCGCTTGGCCTTTGCTCCGACGACTATTGATCTGCCTAAAGAATAGTTTACTAATGCACTCTGCGATAGGAAATAAGTTCTATGCGCTGAATATTTTGAAGTTAATATGAGTATGAACTAGTACCTCTTTGCTAGCGCTAAGAGTCTCAGCTTCGAAAATTTTGTTAGTATTGGGCATTCATAGGTTGATAGGGAGCCACTGATTCTCCTCGTAACTATTACAAAGCTTAGTTGGTTCGTTCGAGTACTTCATAAGATTTATGCAACCTCCTATAGGCCGTTTGCTGCTATCGGCACAGGTTGGGGTAATTTGTCTGGTCATATCTAGCTTCTACTCATTGAGCTCGACACCTCCTGAACCATCTGCAACAGGGCGGGAATGCGGGTAGGCTAGACCACCTCTGGCTAAGAGGTTGGACCTATGACGCCGCCTGTCTGCAAACCGTCATGACCCCCGCACACCCTATCAGATCATTTGAAACAGTTGGCACTTCTTGCCCAACAGTGATTACATACCCGATCGCGATATTCCGGCCCCCAAGAATTCTTTTGCTTCCACTATCAAGATATAGGGTGGGGTTGTTAAACCCGATACCCCCATAGAATAACTTGGCTGCATCGGTTCCTTTATTCCTTTGTTTAGTTGCGAAGTAGATAGGGGCTTAAGAGGAGGTAATTTCTGCCTCACATATTTTTGAATTCGAAGTGACGATTTCTCGGTTTATCGGATGTATAGTTCTGAATCAGATGTTATTACGGGTGGTTTATAATTAGAGATATGGGCTAAGTTCTTAAGCTTACGAGCAAGACCAAATATCTTTTGATAGAGCCCTTCATATGTTTGAATACAGTCGGAAACTTTCGTATTCTAGCGAATTGGCTAGTGCCTAGTAATTATGGTGAACGATAGGAGATAGGAGCTATACCCGACTCCCAAGCATGATAGCGGTAATTTTTTGTAGACGAGGTTGGCGTTTAGTCTCATATTCTTGATACGAGGGGGAAAAACCTGCCTGTGCTTGTACCGGAAATCGTGTTGAAGTGGCGGGAAACTCTAGCATTAAGATCTATCCTCTAAATAAAGTCTTTAGGAATATTTGGGAGTGAGGAGAGTCCCCTGATTCCCCCGTAATCTAGATTTGTAAATATCATCGTAAGAAGTTAGCATGAGAATTTAGATCATCATCCTCATAGAGATAACAATCCTAGTGTGGCTTTGGGTTTCCTTGCGATCGCGCGAGGGGACGTTTTTTTTTTTTTTTTTGAAAGAATGAACTAATGAGTGATCCTTTAGATTTTTCCGGGTGTGGGGATTTCTTCTGCGGGTGGGATCCGATGGGAGAGAGTAAGTACTTAGATATATACAGCCGGTGTATGTACTCGTTGAGAGCCGAAATGTTATTGTGTCAGAGAAGATGGCCATGGATGCGTAGGTGACTTTGTCTCTCTAGGGTTAGGATGGTAGACATACAGCCACTCTTCAAAAGTGTTCGTGATTCATACTTTATAAGATGGTCAGTGCCCAATGTGGCTTACAGAGTTGAATCAAAGAACTCAAATGTATCTATAGAATTATAGAAACCTGATAACAGAGAATAAAAACGCCATGAACATCTAGTATTGATATTGGCCTCCATTAAGGGCCCGTTCGGACCGGCACGGATTATATTGATGGATTATTCCAAAGTGTCGATTATCAATGAGTGGGTGAAATAATTCAAATAAGCAGAACTTGAGGATAATCTCACACCAGTACACCGCAATGTCACGACTGCCACAGCTGAGAAACTTGGTGTCATTGGGGAGAAGAGAAAATAAACACCTTTCGAGCTAATTATTTTCTTGGCAGATTATTTGAATAAGCAGAAGTTAGAGAATATAGATTATCCACCCCCCCGAACACCTCTACTTATTACAATAATCCAAAACTCTATAATCTGTCGGATTATCGTGATTATCAGACTGTCCGAACGGGCCCTAAGTACTGGTAGCTTGAGATTTTAAACATTTCAATGCACAGTTTGGTAACTGACTTGAGCCGGACATGTCATACATCCGAATCACAAACACTTTTGATGAGTGGCTGTACCAAAAGCTTCAGCCTATACTTCACAAGGGAAGAAGCTCAAGATGATGCAGGGAGTGCAGGGTAAAGATAGGAAGTGGAGGCTTCATTTATGGCTGCAGCAGTTTGTCTACACAAGATGTTTCTATATCTGTGGTTAATCATCAGCCGAGTCGACAATTGAACCAGCTTGAACAGTTAGATTGTATAATGTATGTAGTTGGCAGAAAACATCGTATTGTAAGTTTAATGTTTGTACCTGGACTGGGGAACGCCGTGGCTCATACAGTGGCCCCTACGGGAAAACAAAAAGATCGTATAACATGTACATGCATACATGTAGTATCAGAGGTCGAGATAGAGCCGGCCGACCAAGACATGGAGAAACGAGTGCTGGTTACCCCTAACCCTACTGAATTAGGTAATCCTAACTACGAGTGACATTTAGTGTTTGGTAATATCTGTATTGTGTAGTAATATGTACATGTGGTGCTCGCATTAATAAGGAGAAAGTCTTAGGAACTGCAGGCGCGTGAGGGATGGTCTTAGACCCTTTGGGGTCGACTGGACCCTGTCGACTACAGGTAGCTTCAATGATTTTGGGTCGTCCTAATTTATTTAATTAGAAATCGTTGATCATGAAGACTTTATCCTCCCTTACTCGGGTGCGGTTGCAGGTATTGTGATTACATGTATAACACGGTAATTGGAAGAGGGCCGGCATACTGTTTTCTTCCTAGTATATAGTTTTCCTTCGAGGTTGGGGGATGGGGAGCATGGGGTTATATCGAGTAAACTGGCAAACGATTTTACAAGTATATTATATTGCCCTAACTTGGGACTCCTGGAACTTGGAACCTGGACATACCTAGTCTGGCCGCCCATCTCACGCATCATACCTCTAATAGAGCGGGTGGGGGTGGCGGTTATCCCTTAGGAGGATAAAGTGGTTAAATTTGCGACCTGGTCCGTGCTAGTGATGGTCATGAGACGAGACGAGACGAGGCCAAGATCTTGAACTTTGTCTAGTAAAAGTGAAATTAAGATATCTCGAGACTTTGTCTCGAGACCAGCAGCAAGGCGAGGCGGGACGTACCGGGACCTCGAGAGACGAGATGAGATCTGGCTTAATCTCGTCTTGTCTCGTCTCGTGCCAATCACTAGTTCGAGCTGCTTAAACCAACAAGTTTCCTATTATCGAGAGCTGAGAAGCTGATTATAAGTTTACCTAGAGTGGATATGATATAATATTTTGTGTGGCTCGCGATCGAATTTCACCATTTTATCCTCCAACGGATACCTTGCAATTGCTGTAATTCGCCTTCCCTATCGCTTCTGGACCCAAATTTTGCAGGCAAAGCATTGAGGAAAACTATACGTGGAAAGCCAAGCCAAACATGATACAGTTCGATTTATATGTGTTGTATCTACACCCACCTGCACTGTGCTTTACACGTGTACCTCTGGTTAAGGGAGCTAACTTGCTAGGATTGTAGGACCGGGTGATGAACCTCACATTCCTGGGGTTGAATAATTTGAGTAAGGCTGAGAATCTTTATTTATGATACCGGACTATTAATGAAGCGCGCCAGTCAAATAGGCAACAAAGTGCGCCAAGAAAGATTCCACCAGTCGGTTACACTCGATTTTTGTGCATCTCATACTATACTCGCGACACAAGTACCCGAAAATGCAGCTTGTACTGTATTGATGTATTTTCCTCTTTTAATCCAATAAGAATTGCATTTCAAGACTTGCATATTAATATATTCGGGTACTATACCTCATACCTGCCACAAGCTGTAGAAGGATATATAGTTGGTTTGATCTGGTGACCCCGATCTCTTAATCGAATCATAGTTCACATCAAAAGAAAAATAGCTTCATGTAACTGGTAGATAGCCCCTTCATTTCTTAAGATCGGGGCCGGGAAGCTATAGAGTTTTAACTGGGCAACGTGCAACAAGGCTGATATCCAGCTACGTGTATTATGCGCATGCGCAGTTGGGATTACCCAAATGGAGGCTCAACTAATCAGTAATAGTTGCTTTTTGTGCGATTTCGCGCTGTTCCTGATTTTGCCAATGGATACTACGTATACAGGTAGCTCGCCTGCCACTCAGATAATTTAGGTGTTGAACTCGAAATAAGCCCGGATATGATAATTATTGCAAATATATATTGCTAAAACTTGGGTTTACAGAATTTTCTCGTCTTTTATAATTAGTAGTTTGCAATTGAGTATCTACTAAGTGCATTGTCGATCATTGACCTCCGACTTGAACGTTTGTAGCCTGATAAAAGAACTTGGACACCCTTGGAACTTGGCCTTCGCAAAAATATAGTTTTTGTAATTCTAGGGATCTGAGGTACGGTATTTGGACTCTCATCAACTGGGATTGGCACGGCAAACGGGACTTTATTAGCGGGGGAATACCTGTATGCAGACTGTAGTCGTGGCCATGATTAGCGTGTGGAATATTTTACTCGGGGCAGAAAAATAGTACCGGGCAATGCAAGTCCCGCCCCTATTTGCATTGGTGAACCAAAAGCCCTTATTGTCCGGTAATTTTTTTTTACTTGCCCCAAGTATGGTCATGTTATACCTGCCTGGACTTCTTTAAACCTCCTGCCTGCGCCGGTACTGATATTCTACGGTAGGAGATCATACGGACCCTATAAACACGTACACGCATTTATGCTTCAAGCCTAGGTTTATGACGTATTGCGAGTTGTCAAAAATAATGAGATGCAACCAGATTGAACCCAACAAACTCCCAACCAGGACCAACTAGGAAGTTGCCACAAACAAAGTAAGTAATTAGTAATAATAAAATACTATAGCTAGAGACCCGAATTATATCAGTATTTGGTATTGGGTTTATTGGAACTTACGGGGTTGGGGTGAGTGTCGCAGTGTTCGTTGAGCCATGTCTTCCCGGTGCGTCCAATATCTATAGATTGAGATCGAATCTGAATGTTGGAAACCTTTAACTAAGCTTAAAGCCCCGCTTGTATACAGCAATGAAACTATTTAACATTAACACAGTCTCATGGAATTCTTCGTTACAGGGATCGTATGGCTGGTTTGACCAGGCTGCTCGTCAATGGACTGGTCCATTCGGGAACCAAATGTGTTCGCTAGTTGTCGGGGGCACATCCACCTTGTTTGGTACTGTATTCCTTAGGCTGGTGAAATATATAGCTTCCCCGACTTCCCAAGGAGAGAGCTATATATTTATACACGGTGGCTAAGCAGTCCGGTCCGTTATGTTAATTTCTCTACTTTGATCATCTGTTCAATGGCAAAGTTACTATACTGGAACACACCCCGACCTGGAAGTCGGGGAATCCTACATGTCTCAACACCCCAAGAAATAAAGGCATAAGGCATAGCATTACCAATATAGCAAATAACCGTGGGGTTAGTGTGGAGAACTCACTTCTGTAAACGCATGGGGTTTCAAGTGTGTGGTAATACTAAGAATTTTTGAGCTATAGGTATATGCACATGGGCTGAACATATCTACCTGGAATAAAAGACTTGGAAAGGTTGTATGGTGCGGCGCGCCTTAAAGGTGACATGTCGGTATTTCAGCTGGAACAATCTTGGCTACTCCGAATGCTTTTGAACCAATTAGAGCATTGTAATCCAGCCACTTTATGGCTGGAAACCACATCTTAGCCGCAACTCTGTAATGAAGGGCACTTCACCAGGTCTTGGCGCTTTTTACATACAAAAACAGGTAAATGGCATCGCTAATAACTTTTCAACAAGACAAGATACCAAAATCTATGAAGCCAAAATCTTTACCATACCTATACCTACAATTTGGCTTCATAGACTTTTGATATCCTGTCCGGTTGAAAAGTTATTCGCAGTGCAATTTATGTCACCTTTAAGACGCGCCGCACCATATTCTGCCTTGCTAGGTGCACTGTGCCAGCTGATGTTCATGGCCTTTCTGGCGTATAACGTTGGTTTGCGCTATCGGGTCAATTGTAATTAATTCTGAGCAATTGCTTCGAGCCGTAAATCAACCAAGTTCATAAAAGCACATTCACAGAGCCGTCACATGGTAAGAGCGCAATCATAATAACAATGAGGCTTAGATTGGTTAAAACCACATTAAGCCATAAACAGAGCACTGAGGGTTACTGTCAAAGCTTATCACTTAGGCTATTGTTGGGGTGCGCAATCTTACAATTTGGTACACGTTATTATTGGTCTAGGGTTTGCGTTTAGTTGGTTGGTTGGTGAAAGTCCATTTAAGGAAGAGGGGAGCTAGATGGTTTTATAAATGTATCAGTTACATATACCTCATGTATGCAGTTACGAGTCGGGATCGGGTGAATTGTCGAATAGTTGCTGACTCGTTGAAATTGCCGGTTTTTTTATCGGCGGCCAGGTCAGCTCGTACTCGAATGAAACGTGGAGGTTAATGACTGTACATTGTTCGGGGGTATGCTTTGAGCTCGAGTGTTATCGTAATACTAACCAACCTCTTAAATCCCCCAATTAGCCTGGTATCATTGGGATGTATATGACCGCATTGTATATATATATAGATTGAGCCACGATAGCACCTACATAAGGAGAGCATGGCCGGCAAGGTTTTAGCCCAGCAAAAGAGAGACCCATCAGCCACCACAAACAGCGAGTCCCCCAGACATACCGCAATCGCACGACCCCCACCTCCCCGGGGCAGAATAATCCGTACGAACGCCGGACGTCAACGTACCTTCAGCTCAGAATTGATTAAAAATATTAAATGGCCGGCGGTTTCTCAAGCTTTGCTGACTCCGACCCCGGCGATGAGTTTTCAAACAATCTCTTTTCCGATCTCGCCCCATTGCTTGCTCTTGGGGGGGAGAGGGTAGCTGTGCAATATATGGCCGAGTCAATGGGTTGGGCAGACAACATTATCTTTGCGATGGCGCCTATCGGTGTTCTCACCGCAATCGTCAGTGCAATTAGGGTTGGTGGAGCCACATGGCTAAAGGCACTCGTTGGGAGAGCAAAAGAGAATGCTGCAGTTGTAGAGTCTGAGCTGATGTCATCAATCTCGGACGAGGTGTGCGAGATGTTCAACGGGAGGAACATTGTGAGAATAATGGGCAAAGCATCTATCAAAGAGTTTATAGTATTCTCAGGGGGCCATGAAAGCAAAGGAAATGCGAATAAGCCAGAATACAATGGGTTCTGGACATTGTCAGAGGCTGTGGAGAAGGAATTTCTGATAACGAGGGGTGAGTCGCGGCCCAGCCTATATATAATACAGCCAGCTCCTATCAATGTGTAGCTACACATATATATATATCCGTCTGATGCGTGGTTTTGCGTACTTTAAGCTAATGTGAAAACTAAAATATGGTAGATTTCCCAGATTATCCTTTGTTAAGGCGAATAAGAAGAGATATCAAATCAAAGGCAAGGGGCTTCATCACCCAGGTATCTAAGTTTTTCCTCAGACGCGATCTCGAGACCCAGGCGGGCAGGGATGAAGAGAACGCACCAGAACGCGGCGATGGTCTTGAAAGGACGTCACGTCAATCATCGTTTAGAGTTTACATCAGTCACATCGAAGTACCTGTGCTTAAAAAATATGGAAGAGCTCTCGCCGACGCACTAAATTTCCTCAGTACTTTCTTTCCAAAGCAGTCAGGTACAGACACAAACGGCGACGAAGTCATCAATAACCTGAGCAAGAAACCTCCAAACATTTCCCTCAATACTTACGTCAGTGGTAGGCGAGAGGAGATCCGTGCTGTGGCGGCGATTGCAATGCTCCTTCAGTTTGGGGTTCTTGCATTTGAATGGCTCATAACGTATCATCCGACCTTCAAACAACAAAAAGGTGGAAGAGATATGGGGAAATACGCTTTCCCCCTTACATGCACTGGGACTTTGATTGTCGTTTCAGGGGTACTCCTTTGCAGCTACATTGTTGAAAGTGCTACCAGGAATGAAATCCACAGACTGGAGAAAGGGGGTCTTCAAATATTGTGGATACAACAGGGTGGGTGTGTTGGTGATCAAATGTTTGATTCCTACTTGATGGTGGCAAAAGGAATGCGCGACAACATCATTACATCACAACGGACGAAGAATAAAGATGGAGAGCCAGGTACCTCTTCTATCAGAGCTACACTCACCGCAATTGGATCGGCTATTACCATTGCAGGGTTTGTGGTACAATTTGTCGGATTTCGTTCAATGGCTTGGTCTGCCTCGATATCTCAACTTGCTGCTACGATTATCATGATAATACTCCGAGCTTACGTACGGCGGGGTTTGTCTAACACCCCATGGGCGAAAAAGCTTCCCAAGGACTACGAAGTCGATTGGGTGGCTACCCGTACGTCCAACCAGGCTGACCTAAAGCTACTTCTGAGCAAATCCACGGCTGACAGGGATACGAGTTCAAGTTGGCCGGCGTGGATACGTAGAAAAGGGGGTAGACTGTCGGGGTACTCTGGTGATGATGATCTGTTCTGGAAGGAGGGCTCTTTCGGGTGGTGTATACAGCCTGTTGGAGGTTTACGGAGGTACAGAGCGCTGAGGGTACCCGAAGAGGTAGAGCTACCGCGTTCAGAGTGGGGAATACGTCAGTCAAAAGGTACAAGAAAGTCAATGAAGCTTATTGAAGCAAGAATAAGACTAAAGTCTGAAATGAGCTGGTCGACATCTGGACCTGCAGCCAAGCAGGCAGTTCTTGTGGCATCCGCTATAGAAACAATCATGAACTCGTTTCCCCCAGAGGATTTGAATGTGGGAAGACTCGTATGGTCTATAAACGACGATCTGGGAGGCGAAACAACTTTTGGATTACAAATGGACAAATCTGGACTATGGAAAGCAGACGTGGGTCAAATAGAGGCATATCTTTCTCTTTGGCTATTCTCGGTGTCAGGGGAGGGTGGGGAGGTGGGGTTGAAGGCACGCAACAGTAGTGTAGGTATTCCTAGTGACCTCGCATCGAAAAACTATTCTCTTCGACTTCTGGGGCCGATAGAAGAGAATACAGTTCAGTGTATGAACTGGTGGCTGGGAGAAGCTTTTGCCTTGGTGGAGGAGGCTAGTTCAATCCCGAGCCTCAATGATCCCACGGAATTCAAAATCGGTCCCACTACCCCCGCAAACGAGCGTGGTGGTATTCGTACAGTTATGTTCCAACGGCATTGGATCGTTGGGTACCACACAAATGTCACCAAAACATTAGTTACGATTTCTGATGCTAGTCTAGATGTTTTGTACGCACAGGAGCTTTTTTCTGCATTCATGCGGTCCTTTTCTCAATTCAAAAGCCCAATAAAGGGCTCAACTATACTTATACCCCCTTCTCAAAAAACGAACAACAATCTGGAGTTGACATCAATTGCCCTGGAACACAAGGAACTCAAGCGGGTCGTGAAGTCAATATCTCGAAGTGGCCTAGGATCCGTCGAAGAGGTCATGCTTAGCATTTTTCCTCCCCTGATCATGGAATTCAAACTTCCGGATATGACCGCAGTAGTTGCCTCTATTACGGACAGTGGGCGTGTTGAAGAATCGCACCAACGTTGGAAGAGAGCCGGGGAGCTGTATCAAATGGCTCATACGGTTGCAGTTCAATCTCGCTGCATGGGGTCGCTTCTTTATCAGACGACCTGTGCGTTAACGGAGTTTATTCGGGCGTTAACACTTGAGATAGAGATCACTGAGATGTACCACGAGCCGAAATATCATCGAAAGGGGAATATAAAGTAAGTAACTGTTTATCCAACACCGATCGATACCGGCTTTGGAAGAAATTGACGAGTATAAACTGCATTAGATCCAATCGAATCTTGAAGCTCAAAGATATACGGGAGGGGACCATCAAGGCGTTAAAATGTAATGCACTACCGCCCTCTGTACTGACTACAATTAGTGGATTGTACAAAACGCAGCAGAGAGAAGAGGGCAGTGATCTTTGGATCTCCCTAGTGGAGAGACCCACAAACCTAGCTACTACGGCCTCGGAGATATTCGCCTCAGAGCTCTGGACCCATCCCCATGAACACACAGCACAAGGGGTTGAGTCGGCCTTTCAAGCTGGCAGCTTTGAGGGTAGCACAGATATAAGGGACTTCGCAGGCTTTACACCTCTCCATTACGCCTGTTCAGCGCACATAGCGAGGTGCCTGCTAGATGCTGGCGCATCACCGTATGCCAAAGCTCATGATGGAACCACACCCCTTCATAATGCGGCTCGGGACAAGCGAGAAGAAATAGTTGAATTGCTCATTCAGTATGTGCCCGACTTAAATCCGCGTGATAACCGCGGCCGGACACCACTACATTGGGCGGCATATACTGGGAGCTATGAAGTAGTCGATCTACTTTTGGAGGCAGGTGCTGATCCGCGTGTTCTGTCAGAGCACCGGAGGAACCCATTGCACATTGCAGCTTGTAAGGGTCATTTAGGGATAGTTGAATTGTTAGTTAAGAACGGGAAGGCGGATATAACTAGGATACCAGATAGCGACGGGCGCACCCCATTGCACTTAGCGGTCGCTGGGAATCATTGTAGAGTTATTTCGTATCTTGCAGATCTAGAGAGGTACTGGCCTGAAGACCTTTCGGGATTCACAGCGATCCATCTGGTAGCACTTTCGGGGGATAAGGAGGCCATCGAGGCCGTCTTTGGAGGTAATTCGAACGCGGAGGGTGAACTTGAGAGGATGTTTAATTCAGGTTCTTACGAAACGCCACTACACGTTGCTGCAGAGTATGGGAATAGGTTACTGGTCGAGTTCATTAGTTCGAAGATCCCTGACTCAGTTCTTTTGCGGGACAGCAGCGGCGAGACAGCGTTAATGCGTGCGGTACGTCACGGGCAGCAGGAGGTGGTTGAGATCCTTCTGGAGCGAGGAGGTGAGAAGGCCATCGAGGCCGCCTCTGGGAATAACCCAGGCACGGAGGGTGGAGTTGAGAGGAGGTTTAATTCAGGTGCCTCTTACGAAACGCCGCTACATGTTGCTGCAGAGGATGGAAATAAGTTACTGGTCGAGCTCATCAGCTCGAAGGCCCCTAACTCGATTCATTTACGGGACAGCAGCGGCGAGACAGCATTAATGCGCGCGGCACGTCACGGGAAACAGGAGGTGGTTGGGTTCCTGCTAGAGCGTGGAGGTGAAATGAACACACTAAACCCCTTGGGCCAGTCGGCGCTCCACTTAGCAGCTATGGGCGGGGCGGACAGCACCGTGGAGGTAATCAGTGTCCTTCTTTTATGGGATATTGATAGCAGGACGAAAGATGAAAACGGGAACACTCCATTATTATGCGCCGCTTTAAGCGGGAATATTTCGGCGGTGGAGAGTCTGCTTCACGGGCCCGGGTGCAGAAATATCGATATATATGCTGAGAACAAAATGAAACAGTCGGCACTACACTTAGCAGCTATGGGGAAAGGGAAAGACTCCTCAGATGTAATTGGAGCCTTGCTTTTGGCGGGTATCAGCATTAACAGCACGGATGTAAATGGATGCACACCATTCCTATGCGCTGCAGCGAGTGGGAATATATCGGCAGTAGAATCTCTAATTCGTATATCTGACAATATAAACGCGGTTAACAAATCAGGCCAAAGCGCCCTGCATCTCGCAGTTGGGCTAGACCCCGCACCTAAGCCTTTGATTGAACTCCTTGTTTCAAGCGGTGTAAATAAAGACCTGAGAGACAACCAGGGAAAGTCTGCGCTTGATTATCCTATAGCTCAGAAGACCGGCTGGTTAAAAGAATATCTGGCAGAGATTGCTAATGGGGGTGCTGGGGTTGTGGCGGGCGGTGCGGTTCGGAATCGTTTAGTTAGGTTAGAGTTTAGTGAGGTCGGGAGATGAGAAGGATTTGAAAGGGTCGAGGTTTAGGAAGGGGAAGAGATATTGAGGCTACATAGAGCAGTGTCAGGCTGTGAGTTTATATTTGTATATGTCCATATGTACTGGACCATTCCCTTCAAATTTCTTATAATGTGATTGAGGACTACTTGTTTTCTTATCCTTTTCTTTTGTACACAGAGAATTGATTAAGATCATATTTTATCTCCTATTTTAACCAAGGAAATATATTAATAGAATGTTCACATATTTCATCAACTAATGATATTGATAAGTAAATGGGCCGCAAGGGGAATTTTGGTAAGAAACATAGATATATGTATTACTCGTTAGCATGAAGAGAAGTCTCGTAGCGGGAAAGAGGCGCCCGGACATGGAAGTTCTGGGACGCAATCGCTATTGGGCGAAAAGTAGGAATACATGAATGCAATGTAGCTACATTCCTGGGTACAGCCGACTCTCGATATAGTGATATAGTGATGAGGTCGGGACCGGAAAATGGCATTCTTATGACAAGATCATCACTACAAGAAATGAGGAAGAGCGAGGTTTTCTCTTTTACTAAAAGGTTGGGACCAGTAAGACTCATCCTTGTAAGACGAATACCACTATATCAAGTATCACTGTATCTAGAGTCGGCCGTATATAGATTATATATATCGGAGGTGCATCCTCCAGCCACAAATGAGGTGAAAAATCAAAACGCTACTAGGTAAGTATATCTGCTTCAGCGCTAATTATAACTTCATTCGTTCGTAAGCGCGTCATATCCAACAAAAATATCGACTGCCGTGGCCTGTTTATCAAATGGGAAGGGCAAATTCCCGCTCAATCTCGAAAGCCTATTTTACTCCATACTATGTATACTAAGACCAGCTTGGTAATAAAAACTCTTCATGATGATAGCGAAGAAGATTTCCTATCCGCTCATGGATCGTAGTTTATTGATTAGTCGGACTCTGGTTTAATTAGTGAATCACTGTTAATTGATAAAGGCTGTAATAAATAATAAACTTACTTATCTCTGTGTTAGATATCTTTCTGGTCGATATGACGATAATAAGTAGAGGCTATAGAGCCTCGGACGTTGAAAGTGATGTCCCGAAGTCTGATCACAGTACTTTGAACCAACCAGATTTCACTGGCTCAAATTAGATTAGCCAATAAACGTTGTGAACTACCCCTCCTAGCAGGTGCTGACCTTTATAATAGAGAAACGGAGTTTAGGGGGTCTTAAGAAAAAGTCACACTCTTGGCTCGTTCAATCTCGCCGGCATTTCTGTGCGGCGGATTGACGGGTGGTGATCGGACGTGAGCTTCAGTGCAACCAAATCCCTGGTGCTTTTCAGAGAAAAATACCCTATGCCTCCCACACAGCTTTTATACCCAGGGATCGACTAATCCACTTGGTTACGCTCTCCCTTGACAACCAACGTGCAGGACGGACCGACCAATCAGAAGTCGACACATATTTTCCTCAACACCAGGAAATACCCCTCTTTCGAGCTTTCCCCCAATCAGAAAACTCCATTCAGATATCTCTTTGGCTTCACCATGAGATCAGGCGAGAAGACGAACAACTACAAGGCGCACATGTCAACTAACTGGAGAGAAAACAAAGCCATGAGTATCCAGAAACTCATGGCTAGTCAGTCGGACCTGCAAATTCAGCAGGTCGAGCAGATTACGAGATTGAGACGGAATATCAGCAGTTTGGCGAAGAAGAACAATGAACTGACGCGGCAAGTTCATGAACTCGTGAGAAGATTGCAGCAATACCCTCCTCCGAGGGTGCCTACAGAGACGAGACCACAAGCCGAGGCAGAAAGGCCTTCATCAGATACAGATACGGAAATTGCAAGCGAGACGGAGACAGAAGGGGAAGGAGGAGAGGAAGAAGAAGAATACCAGGGATCTGATTGCGTCATGGAGGAAGCAGAAGAGACGCCACAGCCACCGCCATCACCGCCACCCCCTCACCCACAAGCCCCAGAACCCACCCCACCCACGCCACCGCCACAACCAGCGATAAGATTACAAACAATTCAAACTCCCCCTGAGAGATGCGAGACATCGGCCTCCTCTCACCCGAGTCACGCACCGGTAAAGAAGACGAAAATAGTAGCGATACCAGCAGATAGCGTTAGACTGCAATACATGCAACAAGGGAAGGAGAAATGGAACGCGGCGAACCCGGCAGAGCAGTACACGGTTAAAGAATGGGCATGGTTCAAGCACAGCGAAACTACGGCTTTTTTTATCCTCCCAGTACCGGGAAGATTTGCAAGAGAAACAGACTTGGGGGCAACAGACATGAAAGGAACACGGGCGGGCAAATTCAGATTCGACGAGACAGAATTCGACTTCAGGATCCTACGACATCAGCGGTATTGGATAGACGAAACAAGACTGTACGGAAAAGGAGGGGTAGAAGCGACATTTGAAATTGAAATGGATGGATATTGAGGGGTTTCTTTTCTTTTGGGGGCTTGCCGGGTGAATGATGAGGCTCGAGATAGTGAGCGTGCCCGGTTGGCTAGTGTTGTGGAGGTTTCTTTTGAGTTTTGTTACTTCTGGGCGGAGGAGGGGGGACGCATTGACCCTGAGAGGAGGGGGGAAATGGTTGCCATAGCCGGAAGGCTGCATGCATGTATGAAGTAATAAATAAATAAAATAATCCACTTGGTTATTAAAACCCTAACCCTGTGGTGTCTCAGAAACTACCAACTAATCATTGACATGCATCGAGTGACAACATATGATCGTAATATTGGTATTGACAAACTGGACAACCTGGGTATAATAACACGATATCTGATCATTAAATACCAGGATGGTGAGACTGGGTAGGCCATTGACTCATGTTACCTGGCGCTCAGGGGTGCGGTAATATGCTCAATGTGGCTTGGCTAGCATTACTGCATGCGCCGCAATGTGTCATTGATGAATATATTTTGATGACATCTGTCTGGAATGTAGAAATCTGCGACCGGACGTCACTTTAACCTCACAGAGTAATGTAGCGCCACATAGCTCCTTGTAGTAGTATAGTATATCCTAGAGTAGAACCCTCATCTGTGTAGAGGGCGCCCATATTGATATATATATCGATTAGTCACTAAATGAAATCTCGACCCCCCACCTCTTCTTTAACCAACCTAAACACTTTACCAAAGCTTAGGACCAAAGAGGGCTGCCCGCAATGTGCAAGCAAAGATACCTAAAGTCTTCCCCTCCCCTGCCCAAACGCTTCGCGCGCCGCCCCTTCACCACATTCGGGACGCCTGGACCGACAAGCTCCCAGAGCTCTTTAACACCGCCGTACTACACCCCACCGCCATCCCCCCCTCCCACATTGCAGCCGCGGTCCTGCGCGACCTAGGCCTGTTCCTCAAGGAGCGTAGCAAGCGCGGATAGCGAGCGCTAATGAGCGACTTCCGGACGCTCGTCATGGACGAAAGTGAGGTGGTCGAGCACCGCAAATACCATCGCGTGCTGCTGGGGTTCGTACGGGCGGTACTGGCGGCAATGGTGGCGAGGGATAACGGCTTGGGTAGGTCGCTGGAGTGGTACTATGACGAGCGGGGGCGGGGTATGTAGTGCAGTTGTATACTTCTTGTCTGTGGTGCTTGTTGACAGAGAGGAATAGTGGAACCGAGCGAGTACAATGATCCGCAGCGCGACAGGGAGGAGTTCTATCGAGATTATTACTACTTTGAGGCGTGGTGAGAGAGATGGGTGAATTATGTGTGCTTTGCCGCCCTGCTGCGCAAGGATAGGGTTTTCGACTGCATAGCGGTGCTGGCGCGGGCCATCTATGGCGCGCTCCAAGGGGAGGTGTCGCCAGAGAGCTTTCCGAACGAGGGAGTCTTAGCGCTGGAGTAGGTAGTGGAAGTTCTGGGGGAGGATTTGTGGAGGAATGAAGTAGTGTGGACTGAGCGGAGGTTGGGAGGGAAGGCTTGGATGAGAAGTGAATGGAGTGGAAGGGGTGTTGAGGTCGATCATAGGAGATTTGCGGAGGGAGATGGAATTAGTGAGGATTTCGGCAGAGCAGACGGTGGAGAGGATGGTGGGAATTAGGAAGAAGTGTGGGGGCCGGGGTACAGGTAGTGTATTTGTCCGTTTACTTAACCTGAACACTTGATATCGATATATATGGCATTCGTCCAATGATCTCCTCGTAGTAATGCAGACCTCTGATCGGCTCTTGTAGAATATATGAAGTACGGTATAGAGATTTGAATGCGGACATAATAAAACATCGAGATCTATATAAAGTATCCATATCGGGGTTAACCCGAACCCAGTACTTCCAGGGCCGATAAAGTACATGATAGTTGGTATACTTGTAGGCTAGGGATTGCCGCAGAGATCCACAGACTATGACAATATCACACTACCCCCAGAACTACCCACACTTCCGCCGCCATCTTCAACAAAAGAGATTCATCACACAGAGGAAGTCATAGCAAATTGCACGCCGTCCCACAGCCGCTCTATCTTTTCTGCTCTTCGTACCTTCACTCCTTTTCTAGTCCCCCCCATCCTCGCTTCCTCCCCATCCTCCTCGCCTCTCCTCCGTCTGCTTTCCGTCATCCATTTGCACCTGGTATTAGAGTGTTACTTATCTTTATCCCAGGAGTCAGCCAGAAAATCTTTTATAGTACAAGCCGAAGTTATGAGCGCGGCTAGTGTGGGAAGAAAATAATAGTGGGAAAACGCGGTAATAATATATATATATATGGTGCCGCGCTCCTTAAAGGTGACACAAATTGCATCGCGAATAACTTTTTAACCAGGCAAGATATCAAAAATCTATGTGATCAAATTTTAGATATAGGTATGATAAAGATTTTGATCACATAGATTCTTGATATCTTGTCTGTTTGAAAAGTTATTCATGGTGCCATTTACCTATTTTTGTATGTAAAAGGCGCCAAGACTTGGTAAAGTGGAACAGTATTATACCCATTTATACCCTACATGGCAAACATAAAGCCAAGATCCGCATAAAGTGGCTGGAACCTAATGCTCTTATTGGTTCACAAGCACCCGGAGTGGCTAAGATTGTTCCAGCTGAGATACTGGCATGTCACCTTTAAGCCGCGCCGCACCATATAGCTGACTAAACTGCACACCAAATACATCTAGACAGGTGGCCTGGCCACTGTCCTAAATCCACAAGATTTTAAAGTATAACAGAGAGCCTTATAATAGCTCGATAGTTAAATAACTGACATACAGCGTTGCAGCCCAGAATCCTGAGAGCTTAATAAACTAAGACAGCTAATATAATGACAGGTAGTATAATATAATCCCTTCACAGGAACTTGGATGCGCCACTTTACTTAGCGCCATATCCAATTAGAATGTTTGCGGTCGTTGTTTGCCCCTTTCTCCGCGCTGATTGTAAAGGTGTCAGGCCTTCGTGAGATCGGGACATGGCATTCACCCCTTTGTCCAATAAGAATCTAACCAGTTCAGCGTTACCTCTCTCCGCCGCCAGGTGAAGGGAAGTATATGAACTTCTCCCATCGTGCCCTTTTAAGTTGTTGGCCCCTTTCTCAACAAGCAATGTAGCCATATCCATACGTTTTAGCCCCACTGCGGTACCTAGGAGCTCATATCCAAGTTCATTACTTGCAAAAGTTTCTCGGTCATGATCCAATATACCGCGAACCCTATCTATCGGGCCAGAGGTGACCGCACACAGGAGGGCTGACCTGATCGCTGTTGATTCACGTTTTTAGTTAACATTAAGTATTAGTTGGTATAGCAGGAAGTGTCTTACTTTTATAGCGAATGTAATTATCAGAATCCATATGTGTTGATGATCCAACCCTCCGCTGTGACGGAACCCTGTCAGAAGCAAGCCATTGATCCGCACGTGCCTGCGCTGCGCTCAACCTTCTGTTGGGTAACGGCGTCATCAAACGGGTGATGAAATCTAATCCGGTACTCCCGAACTCCTTGATCTGACGGTGGGGAAAGGAAGCTCTTCCTCTAACATAACCGGAAAGGTCATTGTGTGTTTGAAACGGGACTTCCTTGGTAATCATCTTGTAAATGACGCATCCTAATGACCAGATGTCAATTGCTTCCGTATATACCGAGGTATCGGGGTTGAATTCATCGAAAAGCTCAGGTGCCATATAGCCAACACTGCCTGCCTGGGTGCGCAGGTCTGTGTGGTCTCCAAACCGTTTCGAAATGCCGAAATCACCAAGCTTCACAATCAGAGGGAACCACCGAACGACAAAAATGTTCTATCACTCCCGTTAATCAAGATTCATTAAGAGCATTGGAGTGTAGTCCGAACCCCAGGTTTAACATCGCGGTGGCACAGCTTATTCCCGTGCATGATTTTTAAACCGTCAATTAATTGACGTGTAATCCCCTTAACATCAAACTCGAGGAGGCCATCACTTTCTTCAATGAATCCCTCGAGGTCACCACATTGGACGTATTCCATCGCGAGGTAGATACTCTCCTTGTCCTGAAACCATCCAAAGAATTGGACAAAGTTTTGTGAGTACTAGTACCGGAACGTGTCAGTAAATTATGTACTAATAGGAGGAAAGTTACTTTACTACCTGGGATAGCTCTATCAAAGCTCCGAGTTCCTCGGATCTGTCACGCCACATGGTGTTCCGTATCTGCTTTACGGCCCTGACAGCACCACTTTGTGTACACGTTTCCTTCCAAACTTCACCGAAACAGCCGGTGCCAATCTTGTCATTAATTCCCCTTTCCCATGTTTCCTTTCTCATAACCCTTCCCTGGCGGTCGCAAGGTATGGTGTGTGTAAATAATCCACTAGTAAACTCGGTAACGAGTCTATGGGAGTCATATCGACTAAAGGTGGGAGGCATCTGTGTAAATGTTGTGCTAGAAAGTGATGTTTATATCTTGAAGATTTGTAGGTTTCTGGTCGAGTTCAATATTGTATCTATATTGTGTCTTTCGGGGTCTCTATATACTGGTTCCCTGAATGGGGCTGGGGTCGCCGCCACATAGGTGCATGGTATATAAGGCGCTAATTAGCCATATATAACATTAATCAGGGGGCGGCCTTGCTGCTATTCTCACGTATGTGGAAGGTCATGCTGTGTTGCGGTGTCTGACTCTTGCCAGCCATTGACTTCATAGGATATATCCTAGGTAGACACTTAGTTGAAACTTGAAACAGTTATACAGGTCATGATTTCTTCCCGAGACATTCACAGATTAGAGCGGTACTGGTATGAGCATGATATTCAGAGGGCCTGTAGAACCTATCAGATTTCGTTGTAGCATCCAAGAAAATAAATACCTGTAGGTTGTATATACCAATAGTTAGCTTTAGCATGTGGGATAAGCGCCTGGGTGGGCGCGTACATGACTAAGCGCCTGCAGCTGAAAGATCCCAATCAATCGGGTAGGTGCACCGAAAGAGGAAAGATTTGCCACCTTGAATCAACACGACTTAACCGAGAAATGCGCGCATTCAATAGTTGTTTATCTAGCGGAGGCGCGCGCCTAGGTGGATAAGAACTGTCTTCATCCAGGATTGTACAGGTCCATGTACCTACGCCTATATAGCGCATAAAATAGTTTCACCTCCATGGCCACCGCCTATAGACCAGCTTGCTCATCAACGAGCATGGCCCATCAGCGAGCGTTGCCTACCACCAGATTTTGGGTGTACGCTCTCGTTGAGGGGCCGCGCTCTCTGATGGGCAAGCTGGTCTTTGTTTTTGTTTACATCATTAATTGTATGAGCAAGCTGGTCTATATATGCATGAGAACTCGGAAATAGAAACCTTAGGCCAACCATCACGGCTTTTGGTCAAAATTACTAGTTGCAGGGATCTTTTTTGCTGGGTGGGCAAACAGCATTTCTCAAAATTGATGCTTGGCCTAAAATCCCTAATCAGAGTGACCATGCGTGTGGGCCCGGGATGTACCGACCCACCAACTGGTGCCCGATGGGCTGTGTGGGGAGGTGGCGGGAGGAGGTGGGGGCGGTGGGGGCGGTTAAGAGGGTGTGTCCGGGATGGAGCGGGCGGGTTGGATAGGGCCGTCATTTGCGTGGGGCTGTTATGCGGCGGAGGGGTTTGAGTTGGAGGAGGGAGGACTGCAGAGGTAGGAATGTATGTGAGATATTTGCGAAATTTCTGTTATGTATGAAAGTTATGTGCAGACCATCAACCCTTGTTGCGAAATATGTCCGGGTAAGCTGTTGCACTATTAGTCTTGAAATTACTTGCAATTGCGAGATATTAATGCCGGAGACTTCGCTGAATGCTGCTCTGTTTCTGGTCAATCACTCCCTACATAAGCAACGCTAGTGCATGAGAGAGATTTCGCAAATGTCTCACGCCCAGGACATAATTATCAGGGTATAAAGTACTTACCTTGCAGCTGGCTGGTTATCCAATGGACGAGTGAGAGCTGATGATTGTCTTTTTGCATGAGCGTGCACGCAGCCGCCTAGTACGCCTAAAGGTGAGAGATTCATTTGAAAAATAAAGTAGAGAGATAGGAATATATATTACATATAATAACTCTTGCACTGCACTACAGGAACGTTAATGAACCAGCCCCCGTTAATTTTATCACCAGAAACTCCAAACACCCAGATCGATCTCTCGTCCCTACATCCTCGGTAGGTCCAACAGCATCTCTGGTCAGGGCTTAAACGGGCCCACCAAGGTTTTGGTGCCGCCCTCTGGCCTCTCGGTTATGATCTCTGGTGTATCAAAAGTGTATCTACCCTGCCAGGTTGATGTCTTTCCCTTCCAGGGTCGGGACCGGCTGCGATATCAAGAACATCAAGCACATTCACCATCATCAAGGCCTCCTAGGGGATCCCCACTACTACACGCGCCCCTACTATGCACAAAAAATACTCCTCGCAAGAGCCTTCAGCCGCGCACTACACACGCAGGTACTCAGCCTTCCAATTTCCAGCGGTAGGAACACGGTGGCCCCATACGCCGTATACGACTCGCGCGCCTGGTGATCGCGGACCTGACCGAGTACTTTGTAGTAGCAGGGTTGAGCTGTGTGTGGAGGTTCTACGTGTTGCGGGGATTTCTAGCGCGGACGTGGAGAGGATGGTGACCGTGGGGAGTGACGTGACTAAGGTCGCAGTGGTGGGTGGGGTTGTGTATGACTGGGCACTTGGGGAGGGGAAGCCGGTGATGAGAGATGGGACTGAGGCGGAGCGGGCGGATGTGGAGGGAGAAGGAGGAGGAGTGTTGGGCATGGAGGTCCGGGCGGCGGAGACGGCGCTGTTGATCTCCGTAGGTGTAGATGGATAGGGTTTAATGATTTACTATGGGGGTTTCTGTGGGAGGATTTACATAAGCCAGATAGTAAAGGGATCAATTAATAGCTTTATATAGCAATTTCTGGATGGTGTGGTGCCCAAAAAGTGGAAGTGTACCTACAAAACCCGCCACTACAATCACTAACCTTAACCCTAGCACTTCTCATAATCATATGAAATAGAGCCGGTATTGTTTCTACAGAATACTATAAAATAACCCTCAGTCTGTGAATAAAATGCTGAACACTCCTCCCTTAGGGGTCATCATTAGAGCGTTCAGGCTTACTCGACCTTTTTATTAGGAGGGGGGGAGGGTTGGGGGCTATGTGGCCAAGGGCTGGGTCCTTAGAGATTAGGAAATATCGAACCCCAATCCTACTCATCCTATGTCTGATCACCAGCTCACTTATTTTAGTATATCTCTACTTGCATGTTTTGCTTTGTTATTTCTTATCTAACAAGTGGGCTTGAACGCTCTATTGACAGACTGATAGGATACACCGAATGTGTCCAAAGAAACAATGCTTACTCCGAGAACCCGATCGTATCACTCCGGGGTGGAGCCAACAATCAGGACTCTTACCGGTTGCGTAGTATAATTCAATTTGGTCTTGTCCTGACCTGGCCCGCGCTTTGGGGCCAGTTAATACTAGCAAGCGAGACCTGTCCGGGACGAATAGACCACACAACACTGTCAGAATCGAAGCATCTCGAGTCCAGATGACATCCCTGAAGCTCTCAGTAGGATACTGGCCCCCCTTAACGAAAAGGTTGGTGACCTTTGCCAGCAGATCTTGTTATCTCTTTTATCAGATAATTGATCTCCCATATAAATTACTACCCCCTGATATAGGGGGATCAATTGCAACTTTGACAGCCTAAGGAAAAATGATGCGATCTTTAGTAATGTCATGCAAAGCGATATAGTATTGCAGCTGGTATCAAGGTGGTGGGCCTGACAGAGAAATCCAGACCAGAGCGCTGGGGTCCAAAAATGGAGACAAAACTGCAAGCATCTTAAACATGCAGGATTACGATTTCTTAATAAGTCTTGCTGCCTTGTAAGTATGTACCTAGTGAGTATGGCCTGCCCAAGCGCGCGCAAGTGACGGTGGAACATTCTCAACCCTGACTCAACCTACGTATTTCAAAGTTTAACTCAAAGGCTGGGCACATCATGATCAAGGACTATAGTAGAAAGTATTAATGGACGTTACATACACACAGGTCTTAGATCTCAGTTAATTTGGGAGTGTGCTCATCGGAAATGACGACATTTAACTGCCGTTTTATGTTGGTCTCGCTGATCTTGCCGGAACTGTGGGCGAAAGAATTCCTGCTATCATCCCGGTGAGACGTTTGGAGGAAATATAAAGCCTGTATACATTCGACCCACCGATAGTCGAGTAATTCAAGTGATCACTGCTTGGTGTTTCCCATTTCTATTGGAGTTGCTTTGAAAAACACATCTGTTATTCCCCTCAACTTGGAGCTGCGATATAGGTCTGTCAAGAGGGATATATAAGGAGGGTATAAAGACTAGTTAAGAAAGGGTTCGCCAGAGAATATCCACAATGAAAATCCTCAATCATTGATCCGCCGTGGAAGCCCTAACCCTATAGGCACCATGATGGTGCCCCGGTCCCAATTCAACCGGATAGTCCCCGTACTTATATCTATACCTATACATCTCAAAGGATTGCTCATTTACCTCCACTGTATCCCCTTCCGATATCCCCTTCACTTCTGCCGCCCCCTCCTTCAGTGTAGCTCCCGTCTCTTGACTACTTGAGGTTCCAATAGTAGTTCCCTCAAACAGTATCTCTTTGGCGGGAAGTTGCCAAAGATGTAGTGCATCAGATCCTGAACATGTCCTGGCCTGCTAGGCGAAGATTTGGCTGTGCATATGAGGCTATAATTGGGATACTATTAGCAGACCTAATCTAAACCCTTCAATCAATCGTTAATGAGGTATTGCGGTTTGTCCCTACACAAATGTGATAGCTCATGAGTTACCATCCATTTCTATACCATGTGGAATAAAAGCCATCAATGACCCGGTTTATTTGTATGCCCTAGACGTACGAGACACGAAAGTTATGTGATATTCAATGTTTGCTATAAGATATGCCCGGGGAAGCTGTTTGCTGCATTATCAGTCTTGAAATTACTTGCGAAATGCCATAGACTTCGCTGAATGATTTTTTTTTTTTTTAGTCATTCTTACTTCTTACATAGGTAACGCTAATGTATGAGAGAGATATTGTCAGTGTTTCATCTGCTCAGAAAATCCACGCCGAACCAGCTCCATTCTAGTTCGGTTCCGAACACCAGCTTGTTAAGCAAGACAAGTGAGACCCTAGCCCTAGTCCTCCTACCGCATAATCTAGGCATAACGAATCAGGCCGCCCTCGGATACTACTTACGCCTTGAACCTGTCGGGTTGGGGGCTCAACAACATTTGACCATTCCGAAGTCTGTACTCCAGCGTGGTTTCATTTGTTGTGGGGTTTTGCGGGCACGAAATAAGTTTATAGGCCTAGGCTCCCAACCAACCAGTCAACTGGGATTTCTTAATCCATCTCATATTCCGTTCACATCATAGACCTAGTCACTGCTGCGCGCAATGTCATGAATAAGGTAAAATATCATATTCTTCATTGCTTCTCCCCGTATCTTATATGTGTTCGATTCACTCTTGCTGACCAATTACCAACCACGCTCGAGACGTGAGATAGTTAGTGCATCTCAATCTACCACGCGCAGTTTCCAGCTGCCGCCATTATATACATCATAGATAGATGTGCTCTATTACATGCATGTGGCGCTTTTCGGGGAATGTTGACCAATAGCCACTGAGCAACAATCCTTCCGGATTGAAGTATAATAATTACCATATATAAAGAGCTAGACCAAGGCGTGATATGGCCGTGGGAGCGGTGATATGGCTAATGGGAAGCTGAGGATTTTTGCTCCTAGGAGAGCGTTCTTAGTCCAGGGGTATGGTAGTACAACGATCGGGGTTGGGGTTGGTGGTCCTCACGAAAAATCGAGCGGAGTAATAGTAGGAGAAGGGCTTCGTTAGAGAAGGGCTGAGGCATTCACGGGATTTGATGAGCCTTGGCCATTTAGCAAGGTGCGGCTATTTCTGAAACCTCGCTGCAAGAGCGGGGGTAGAGTCCAACCAGAGCTCATGTTTAGACGCCAATCTGCATCAGATTTTGCGTAGCGAGCGAGGTGTAACTCAACACTAGAATTCATTAATCATTGATCGCACGCATTAACCCGAAAGGATATCCTACGCCCGTCTTTACCAAGGATCTTCACGTGACTCACACTCTGGGGTTTTATTGGAGGATATCGTGGTGGATCTTTGGCAAAGACGCGCGGGTATCCCTTCCTCCCAGGAGAAGAGCATACCAGAAACCTTGACTTCATGCTTTCAAGATCTCCATCCCAGTTCTGATCAAAGCCCTCCCATAGGGGAATTGTACCGTACATCTATTGTATCACTCGCGTTTCGAAGCCACTGTACTGATATGTCCAAGCCATCAAACCACGAGCGCTTAGATCTTGGAAAAGCAGAGGCGTCGTTCCAGATTCTTTATTACAATAGTTCGCGCATGACATGGGGTGCGTGACCGAGGTATTTCGTGGGAATGGCAGCACGAGGGCCAATGTTTATAATTATTACACAACTATTGCCAGAGTTCGTATCGTTCGGATCCAGAAAGAGCCTACCATTCGCAAGCCTCGCATACCTCGAAAGTCGATCGAGTAAAATCACAACCGGGGAGTGGCAGCAAGACTAGCTAAAGCGTAGAAACAGCAATATGGCGGTCCTTGGACCAGCAAGCAGACACCAGATCAAGTTTGAAGACTCGACCGTAGAAAATGTACAATTATCCACATCCCTGCAAAGGCCTCTATGAATCTTAAAAGAGGCCGGTCACGCATTAGGCCCCTGGGAATCTAGGGAGCATAGTCTCCAAATGAATACAATCATTCCGGTCACGAGCCTGGTTGTCCTAGTCATTCGTGTTGGACCTCATTTATCCTCACTGCCGGCCTCCAAAGAGTGCGATTGTTCTCTCGAGGCGAGGGGTTGAGGCCCAAGACATTCCGATACGCGGGGGGTGGGGTCCTAATCGTAACAACACAATATATCTAGCAGTTAGGGATATATAATCTCTGTTTTCCCTGGGCCCTACCAACTATTCCCTCCACAATAGATGTTTAACTTGAGCGTGTTTGGTTGTTTCCTTAAAGGAAGCACTCAGAGCGGTAGAAAGATCGCTATACACGCGATGCTTTGCTTCTTTGTAGCACCGGTCTTTGTTTTTGGTGTAGGTCTGCAGGTAGCCGTATCTCCCCACACGGGCCTGATTGACTAAAGTAGGGCAGCAATATGTGTATTTTCATATCTAAGTACTCCAAGGGTTCATAAACGCGGCAAACTAGCTGCTACCCTCACCAAAAATCCAGATTATATGATATAGATATATGCTAAAAGGAACCCCCTGGGTTCATCTATAACCTCAGACATAGACTTTTATCCGGTGTTTGCTGAGGCTGCAAGGGGTAATGGTCCCGCAGTAATACAGTATTGGTGCTCAGCGTGTTAAGATAGGGTGACTCAAGAATAGTGACCCTACCCGCCTGGCCTGGATCCCCAATCTTGGGCCAATTAAGAGGTTCTATTGCCATATACACTTGTTTACCACATACTAGTGGAGGTTTTATTTCGGATTACCATGACAGGGTGCTCAACCAAACATCAAAAACATATTTACGTTAGTGAATGTCGGCTTGAGGGTTCAGGAACAGCCGCGAACCTCAGCTATCGGCCATCGGTTGAACGGCACCCCAGACAGTACCCCCAGGTGATTTCAGCCCCCGGAAAACACTCCAAAAGAAGCGACCCCATAAAAGTTACCACGCCTCAGGCAGGCCTGGCAGAGGGCTGCCTCATACCCGCTGGAAAAGGGAACTTTGACGTCTTGTGCGACCAGCCTTCGAGACGAATTAGTGTGGTATTCCTAAGCACGATGGTGACTGTGCTCAGAAACAACACCCGTTACAACACATGATTCCGGGTAGAAGAATCACCTCACTCCATATACAGCTGGGGGAGGGGGCGACTACCATAATCTACGGGCTCATGTATGAAGTATAAATAAATCAATAAATAGAAAAACAATCCTAGGAGTATGGCGAGTGATAGATCATGATTCCGATATGTGCGAGTGATTCTTCATGACCAACAAATTACCCGAGTGACCTTCCATGACGGAGCTATCAGTCCCAGCTTGCATTATAACACGGGAATATGTACTAACGGGGGGTTGGAACCATACCCCCGTCAAGGTGGAGCCGAAAGCGGACCAGGATGGAATGACCGTAGAGGTGCACTGATCCTAACCCACGTACAGCCACGTCCGCAAAGTTGTGGCACCCTATAAAAACATCCGCGATTACAACAAATGAAATATTTCGATCCCATTCCTCGAAAGGTAACATCACAAAGTATTGTGATAGACAGTAGTATAGGAATATGTAACTATCGATTTCTCTTTGTAGCCGTTCTTATCCGGTTGTTTATACCACGATTATATTTGAACTCACGAGCTTCGAGACTAGGGGTGCCAAAACTTTGCGGACGCGGCTGTACATAGACTTAGGAACTGCCCGGGGTCCCGTAAAAGGATGTAGCCCCTTGGGATCTACATGGGGCTTTTGCGATATCTACTTGAATTACTTGAGCACCGTTTATACTCTCTGTATTCCATCTAGCATATTGGCTCAAGATTTGGCCGCACCTAGTTGAGATCGTGGGTCACAGGTACAAGTTCAGTTGAGTCGTTGCATCATTTCCAGCTGGGACCCCCGGATATCAACTGGTCATCAAGTGAGTTAGGAGCCCCGCCAGCTGTAAAACTAGGCGGACGGCATCATTTCGGTTCATCCCAAGATGCGCCTCTGCCCGGGTGGGTTATTTACGTGTTCACATCGTGCACGCCATCCTTCACTATACACGGTGGTTATTCTTGGTATGTAATGATATTTATTGAAGGATAGGGTTACGCGGAAAGATCTCGCAGCAGAAACAGAAAAGAAGCTAGGAAAATAAAGAAACAAGGTAAAGAAGTCTCCAAACCCAAGCCACACCCCCCCCCCCGACCTCGAAAACGAAAACGAAAGAACCCCGCCCACACCTCAGCCCACCACCACCACCACCACCCCACACTCCCCGCAAACCAACCGAAAAAAAACAGAACACACAAAGACGAGAGTAAAAAAGCCACAACAATCCCCTCGATCTATAACCACCTCTTTTTCTAGATTCTCCTTACCCTTGAGCCAGATACTTTCATCCTACCCCGCGAGCTGAGCCTTCTTCCTATGCTGGTGGCTGCTCAGGTGGCCATTCAACCCCACAAGGAACCGATCCCGCACACACACCTTACAATGGAACTTATTGCCCATGATCGTTATATGCGCCGGCGCGGGCTGCGGCGCCGTCGGTTCTGCCGAAGGTGCCTCCTGGATCGGGGGCGGGGGCGGGGGCGGGGGCGGGGCGAGCATGGTGCTCTGCCCGCCGGCCTGCTGCAGGGCCGCCAGCTTATTTAGGTGTTTCTGACTCGCCATGTGGTCCGCGATCCCGGAAGCAGATTTATGCGTCTTGCACACATCGCAGTATACCTTCTTCTTCTTCTTCTTCTTCTTCTTCTTCGGCTTTGGCGGCGGTGCCAGGCCGGCCGCTGCAGCCTGCGCCGCCGCAAGCGCCGCCGCCTTCTTCCTCGCCCGCTTCGCGGCTTTCTTCTTATGTGAGTTACTAGCGAGGTGGTCGGCCTTCCCCTCCATCGCCACGCCGCGCCTGCACGCGAAGCAGTTGTAGACGTTTGGGTTGGGCGGGGCCTTCTTCTTGCCCGGCTTGGTGGGCGCTGGCTTGACGGGGCCTGGCGTACGCGTCACGGCCGCACAGAACATTTTCCGGTGGCCCTCGGGCGAGAGCCCCATGAGCGGCTCGCCGCACAGACGGCACGACCACCGGTCCTGCACACTCCCCGGTGTGTTCTTAGCCTCCCCTGTGCGCCTGTCCTCCTGATCCTGTGACTCCTTCCCCTTTGCGGTCTGAGGTGCCGTCTTCTTCCTGAGCTCCTCCAAGCGCAGCATGTACTGCGTCTCGAGCTCGACGCGTGCTAACATTTGCGCATGTTCCGCCCCCGCGAGATGCGCCGCCTTCTCAGCGGGCGAATAGAAGCGGCGGCAGACGGCGCAGTGGAAGTCGTCGAGCTGCGCGGCCTGCATGCCGGCGACGATGTTGTGGCGGTCGCTCTCCTCGTGCGTCTCCTGGCCGGCCGCATGCACGGCCGTGTCGCACACTTCGCAGGACCACGTCTCCGCGTCGTCGAGATGCTGCTCCTCGGACGAGAGGTCAAACTCGCCCGTGCAGACGGCGCAGTAGAATGTCGCGCGCAGGGCGTACTCCGTAGACTCAAACCGGGGGGGAGGGAGTGTGTCCTCGAAGATCATAGCTGCGGCGATGGCCTCGTCAGAGACGTACTCGCCGGCTGCGGTATCGCGCTGGTCGAGATCAGAAAGATCCAGGGAACCATTGGCCAGGCGGATCCGCCGCTGGTGCTCCTTCCCGAGGACATGTTCCTCCCGGAGGAAGACGGACATGTCTTCAGCACAGACGGCGCAGCGCCACACGGGGGGAATGTATGCTGGGTCTGCCCCCGCCCCCGCCGCCGCCGCCGCCGCTGACTCGGTGGCCAGTTTTTGGACGGCGCGGATGTGCGGGCGGGAGGTGATGTGGTCGTCACGGGCAAAGATGTTGACGGAGACGGTGCAGACGGCGCATGTCCACAGCATGCGTTCCCCGTCCGCGCCGTAGCCGTGGTCGCCGTAGCGGTACGCACCCCCGTCGTCACCGCCGTCGCCGTGGTAGGCCCCGTCCTCGTCCCACCAGCCAGAGTCGTCGTCGCCGTACTCGCCGTCGTAGTTGCCCTCCTCTTCCTCCTCTTCCTCCTCTTCTTCTCCCTCACCGCCTTCCCCCGCCTCCGAGTCACTAGAAGATTTAGAGTCGTCGTCTGAGCCGCTCTCCTCTTCTGTGTCGCTCGCCGCGGCGGCGGCCCCGGGGATGTATAACTTTCCGCCGACACCGCGCGGGGCGTACTCCCCCACCACGGCCGGTGTAGGCATCTGTGATGGAATTTGTGTGTGATGTAGCCTACGGGGACGGACTAGAGAAACTCAAATATGTATGTATGTAGCAGCTTCGATCTGGAAAAGGGTATGGTGAGCGGAGTGGAGGGTTGGGGAGGGGATCATACAATATCACAGCTTATTTATATATTCATACACACACAAGAAGTATATACACACAAGAGGTACATACCCCCATTTACTCTATACCGACCCCACCACAGCCGTGCTTGCTGGCACAGTACAATTGGATGAACTGTTGAGGGGTACATTCTGTGCCCGTCTTCACCCTGTCAATGACTGACTGTACCGGTGGTGGGTTGCCTGAACAATAACCCTAGCCCTGCTGCCCTCGCCCCCCAACTGCCGCAGGCCTGACGCGGTTATTGGTATAATCTCCTCCAGACACTACGAGTCTAGAAGCTCTAGGAAACCCGAGTAACTACCACGGTAATCGATCTGATCTCCCGCTGGTGCCAGAGGCGCTCATGCAGGAGCATACCCGGCCTTGGCGGGTTGCCTGAGAAGGTAAACTAAGGCAGGCGTGAAAAGTAGCACTTGTCACCCTCGAAATAAGAGCCCGGGTTTAATGCAAAAAGACAGAGCAATAGGTGGTAGCCAGACGCAAAACAACCAATCTGACGGCTTAGATCTAGCCCTTAGGCCAGGGCTGTTCTTTTGAGAATTGACGGTACATCGGGTGTAGGGATAAATGAGAAGACACCCTTCACGCAGCCTGTGGGTAGGTACAGTTAACTCTCGAGAAACCCGCTATCCCCGCTTCGCTAAATCTTAATTTCGGGTGAGAAAAAGAATGTATCTACAAGAAGTTAGATTCAATACAAAACCGGGAATAGCAGGTGGGGGGTGGGGTTAACGCCATTCAGTGTCCCCGTCATCTATAACCTATGTATGTATGTGCCTCTTAGGTGCGCTCCCCAATCATTATTCCTAGTATTTGGTGCTGGTGCAGGAGTTGGAGGCGGCGGAGGTATCGATTTAGGTGGCCTAATAGCTGGAAGCGGAGGCAGGTGGAGATGGCGGAAGTGCCAGTGGTGCAGGTGGGGGTGGCAGTGCAGGCGGGGTAGGGCCCCAGGTGGCTGTCGACGAGGTCCTGTGTTGGGCCAAACGCAAGGTTAGGAGCTGTTGGGCTATTTAGCTAAATTGAGTGACGTCCTGTGACTCTAAACTTCTCTCCCGGCCACGCCTAGTAAAGGGTATTCGGCAAGCCAGCAACATCCACCACTACTTCCAAAATAAAGAAAGTTAAAGAAAACTTCACTACTCGCAGACAATATTAGCTCTATCTCGTGCCCTCTTCTCTTTCTTGTCCCCATAAATAAAACCAAAATTCATCCAAGTCCTTGTACATGCTTTCCGGTATCTTGATTGTCCCTAGAATGTAGATGAGTGTGTTCCCTTCCCATAATATATGCCTCTTTGTCGCCGTATTTGAACCATGCCCATCCCACGTACGTATATTGTACCCTGTTTTTTCTATTCCATTCAGTGTAGGCTAGTGGGTGCACTTTACTCGTGGGTGATCCTCGTAAAGGCCGATTACTGGAATCTTCTCTTCTTTGTTTCTTGAAACCAAAGCCAGGGGAGAGGTGACTGGACTTGTAGTTCTAGCTAGGGGAGTGTGGTCTGACTGCTCTGTTGTTGTCTCTGGTATGTTGCCTAGTGTTTGGAGGGGGGGGGGGATATTTCTTCTGTTTATACACGAATGAATCCTGAGGAGTATTGCTCTGTTCTAAATCTCTATTCCCTTTGGTCTCGACTGCACCCTACTGCCGTTTCTAGTTTGGTTTCGTCTTTGTCTACGTCGATTTGAAACCTAGGTATGTCCCCGCTCCCTCTTGCCTCCGCCTTCAACATGTGGATTATCATAACAGATTCAACATATACAGCATAACCTATCATAATTCTACCCCTGAGGCGGCTGAATTTTGCTGGAATCAAAATAGAGAGGGAGGTATTGGCTAGCAATCTACACCCTTCAACCACTGGAAGTTTGGTAGGGATGGGGATTTCGGGGGGGGGGGGGGGGGGAGTTATGGTAGGCTTTGCTGTACTCGGGGGTAGGGGAAAGAACCAGAAAATGCAATAGGGTTATTTGTATGGCAGAGCTCCGCCGCTCCATACAAATAATCCCTGTATTGTCACTTGCATTTTCTGGTTCTTATTCCTGTACGCGAGTAGATCCTGTATCCCTGCCCCCGTCAGGGCCGGGGTTGTCACCCTTTCCAAATCCGCTTAAATAGATGTTGGTGTTAATGTGTCGCGTTCTGAGTAAGTCTGCTAACTAGTTCCAGCTCTCGAGGAACCAATTGACACTTAGTGTCCCATAGACGAAGACATGAATACAGCCTGTGTCTCCCTCCACTAGGCCCTGGCGGATATCGGTGTCCATTAAGGCTGCTACAGCATATCATATTCTACTTTATAGCTATAGTCCTTGCCCTGGCTGTGGGCCTTGGCCCTCACAGTATTCAGCGCAAAGAGGGTATCTATTCCCTGTAGCAGTTGGTATCTTGGATATAAACTCATCAATCTCCCCCACATCTTCCTAACATAAGAAATGGAAATAAATAAAATACAATAGATTATAGCTGTCTCGTGCCTCTCGCTGTGGCACAAAGCGCAGCGTAATTGGCAGCGAATTAGAAGCGGGCTGGGCCACGAGATTGTAGTAATTCCTGAAGATATTCATTCCCATTAACAATTTTTGGCCCTGCCGCGTTAAAAAAAAGATTTTCTGATTGAGTACTTTCGCGATCGTAATGTGTAATGCGATAAGGTACGTCTCCGCAACAGCCACTCTTCTCCCCGCTTTCTCCCAAATTTTTGGAATCAACCACCAAAACGTTGTGTGGCAACCACATCACCACATCAAAAAACCCCTCTCACTTCAGCTTCAACCATGTCAAACTTCGCCTCCCATTCCCTGAGGGCAGCCGTCGCTACGCTCCTCCGCAACTCCTCCCCCCCTGGACGACATCCTTAACACGGCGGTCCCCATGGAAGGAGGAAGCTCATTCAACGCCTTCCAAGCAGAGACCCAACGCATGCTGGGCTCCAACTCCAACGGCGCCAACAAACTCATAGTCTCCCTTTTGGTAGGCATGATCCAATACAATCAGACCATCATGGAAAGCATGCAAGCGCTCTCACACAAGGTCCGCACCCTCAAGGAGGCTGCCTCCTCCCAGAGCAGCCTCTCTCCTCCGGCTCCCACCGTCAAGATCGATGAGCTAACTGAGCTCATTAAAACACAGCCCTCCTCAGCCCCGGCTCCACCAATCATCATTCATCCCCCACCACCCCAGATCATGCAACCAGCCAAATCTTACGCGGCTGCAGCTAAAGCCAAGACCCCTACCCCTCTCACAGCAAAATACAATAAGGCTAAGCCCAAAGAAGGCGGCCCAAGAGTCCCACCTATCCAGGTGAAGGCCCTCCTTCAGGCCCAACGCCGGTTCTTCGCCACGCGCACCTCTCCCGCTCTCCTTGCCAATGCCGACAAGTTCCCCATCAAGCTACCTTCCATTCTAGGCAATCTTCTCGCCCGCAATGGATAGAAAGCCTCCGTCACTGCCCTCTCTGCCTTAGTCAATCCAGAGGCACCGTCACTGTTCTCGCCCCCCCCATCGTGCCTTCCTCTCACTACGCTCCCTTCTTCAACGCCATGACCCAAGCCCTTAACGCCTGTGCAAGCTCCTCGGAGAACTCCTTCACTCTCTTTTGGGCTGCATCGACTAATGTCGACATTGCCGTCCACGGAATCCCACTCTCCCTTCTCTCCAAGGACGAGGATCTCCAATGGGTCTTCCCTGAGGCAGTCATCCTCGCTACTGGTGTTAAGCCCACCTCTTGTCGCTTCTTCATAAAGGACGCCTCTACCCGCGCCACCAAAACCTCCTCCTCTCTATCAGCAAGATTTTAAAAGTCTCAGGGGATTACAGGGGTGTCAGGAGACCCAGGAGACTGTCGGGAGACTCAGGAGACTCCAGTCACAAATGGTAAAGCTTGCTGATGAGTCGACCATCATCTCAACGACCTCAGAAGAAGCGGCCCTGATAGGGTCTAATGGGGCGGGGTCGGGTTTAGGTTCGTGGTTCAGAGAAACTTGTGACAGGATAGGGTCAGCTCAGGATATACCGGAGTCGAGACAGGGTTCAAGTTCGGGGTCGGGTTTAGGTTCAGAGTCGGGCAGAAACAGGAGGGCCGAAGCCAAAGTAATAGATTGCTAACAAAGAGAAGACGTTGCCTAGAGAGGCGGAAACATAGGAAAGAACAAGCACTATATATTCAACTATTCCCCCACGCCGATGACTCATACTATAGAATTCCATAGAAACCCTTACACTCCCGTACCACCCATACAATTCCCGATAACCCCAATTCCATCCCGTTCCTATCCAATCCTTCCTAGCGCTTACATTCTATTACCCGAGCTCTTTTCTAATCCGTCATTCTACTTCCGACATCAACTGATACTATCCAACAACCCTGTTCCGGAGGTATCTTGATGGGAGACGAGGTGCAGTAGGCTGAGCCGTGATATAGAGTCTACAATCCAATTTTTCTCGAGACCCAGACGCTGCAATGTTCTGTCTCCCGCCACCGCCTCCACTTTCTGCTACAGATGATGTTATTTTGGCCATCCCATCAACTCCTGCAAACGCGATCCGCGCTGCGCCATCTGCGCCAAACTCCATCTCACATCCACTCACCGTTGCCCAGTTCCGACATGCCAAGGCTCCTCAAAAGTCATGGGTCAACTGCTGCGAGGTCTCCCCATCAAAATCCCCCAACTGCGAAGTAAAACACAGCGCCCACAACCCTGTCTGCCCGGCCCGGCCCCAGCTCATCCCTGTAGCACAGGCCACACCCCTCCCCCCACTCCCACTCCTCCCCATGGACACTAACTAGTATCCCTCAAAGCTCCATCCACCTCCGATAGTGAGCTGACGAGACTGCGTTAATCAGTAAATTCAGCACGGTTACTTCTCTTCACTCTCGGCCAATGGGCATTAGCCCGCTGTCCTTTTCCTTTTCCTTTTCTTTTTCTTCTCAATCAGTTTTTTTTTAACGAGGCCTAATGCGGTACTCTTTTTTTGTTAGGCAGAAGAGTTTGGGGATAGGTTTTGTTCACGCCATAGGGTCTCCCTGCATGCGACTTTCTTGTAACCTAGAAAACAATGAATTAAATGAGATAAAAAAAAAAAAAAACATCTCCACAACAGCTAAGCGAGGATTACTCATGTGTTGGGTTGGTTGCCTGAAAACATCCTATACATACAGCCACCCTGTAAAAGTGTTCGTGATCTGTCCCTGGGTGAGTTTCATGGATGCACTAGGCTGGGACTGTACGGATTGATAGGGTTGGGATTATCGCGCACAGGGAAGGAAAGATGAGTCAGGATAGGTTCTATGGGTTTCTGTTACGCAAGGACTTGAGTCATAGTTGTGGTTATGCGAGGGTGTGAGTCAGGCTTGGCAAGCTAAAGAGTGGCTATATAAGGAGGACAACGGCGCCTCTCTTTCAGTTTCTTTTCTTTTTCTTTTCTCTTCATGCAATATCTTCTGTATCTACTCAATATATATATATAGTCTCTACTTCTAGGAAGTGACTATCGCTGCCTTCTTTGCTCTTCCTCACTATACCTCCCAACGGGAAGTATCGCTGTTATCACCCTGTACCCTGCGGAACAAAGCTATACCCTAATGCCCCCTTGAGAGTGAGACATGTTTCACATGAGTGGCGCTCTTGGAGCCGGGTTGAGGTTTCACGGGTTGGGTTGAGGTTTTCACGGCAACAAACTAAATATTATTCTCAATACATATATCTGATTTTCCAACCTCACCCTATGTTTGTATTCCAGTGCTGTCAATCCTAAATCAATACTTTGTATACCAACCTTTTGCATCAATAACAACCTGTACTCTTCGGGGCATTGACTGTGCAAGCTTTTCAAAAAACTCCGAAGGTATAGTCTCTTAAACTAAAGGCAAAACCCTAGCCAGCTCTTTTTTGACAGCAGGTGGACCTCCTTCGGTCTCAGCAATTTTAGGGTATTGTTGGTGCAGTTTTTTTTTAACCTCCACCCAAACATATTCGATAGGATTGAGATCAGGTGAGTATGGAGGATGCGATTCAACCTCAACTTTTATATGATCAAACCATGCTGTAATGATTTTTGCTGTATATATTGGAGCGTTGTCATGTTGAAAAGTGATATAGGGATAGGGCTCGATAGCACTTCTGTAGACAGTAGGAAGATATTTTTTAAGAATCCTCAGGTAACGAATAGCAGTAATACTCTCAGTTATCAGTACTAAGGGTCCTTTTGTCTTGCCATGAAAACACCCCCAAACCATAAGCGAGATATCACGATTCTTTGGTTTAGGATGAATACAGTCTGCAAGCCATTTTTCATCAGGTTCGTTAAATATCTAAATCAGACGGGGATCCTTTGACCTCTCAACTGAACATTCGTCACTCCAATTAACCCTCATAAATTCTTCGGTACCCTAGTCTTTTCTTTCCATCGCCCAATTAAGTTATTTTTTGACATGTTCTGGTTTCAAAAGCAGACGGTGTTTAGCCAGCCATTTCTTGATGTTGGCTTCTCGTAGAATTCGATCAACTGTAGCAAGAGATATATCAGGTACATATCTGTCTCTGAATTCGCTCTTTATCATCGTACGATTTTTTTTAGATGCTTTAACTAGTGCTTTTTTCTGCCGGCGACTAAGCAAGGGGGGTCATCCAGAACGGGGATGGTTGTCTTCATTTCCATCACGTTGAATAGTACAATCAATAAAGCTCTTGATAGTTGGCGAAGTGCATGTTGCGAACACGGAGATGACAAGAGAGCCGGCGACACAACCGGCGAAGAGAAGAACGAAGCGGAGTCGACGACGGCGGTCTAACCGAGGAGCGAGTCGTAGCAGAGAGTCAGATGGCCTGCGACGAAGTTATGAGCGAAGATACCAGAGATGACGCGACCACGGCCATGAGCGAGGCAGCGGGCGAGGACGAGACAAAACGGCGAGGAGAACGGCGAAGCGGCAGGCGAAGCGAGCGGTACTATGAGAGACCCAAGCGGGGGTCTTGGCATGAAATGTAGATATGACGTATTATATTCTGAACTAAAGACAAGACGAAACCAAACAGTAGAGTTGATAACAGGAAGAACACGTAGGAAAAGAAAGAGAAAGAAAAGGACAAAGGAAAGATTCGTAGCGACGTATATATACCCCTCCTAATCCCTGTACAGTCATGACTCATAACACCGTGTAACAGAAACCTGTAGAAACTCCAAGAACCCAAAAGAGAAGACACCCCGCAACCGAGAATCATTCCTCAATATCCTCCTCCTACCGTAGTCCGTGGTACGCCATGATAGATTAGGCCCTCCTTCATGCCTAACTCCTGATAGGCCTAGGCTTCCGTGGATATTTATCGTGAAAGTCCCTAAGTAGATCGGGAGAGTGTTCCAAGTCCTCCAGGGGTTGCCATGATGGTTCATCGTAACCAAGATACCGAACTAGATACTCCAATCGTCCGTGACGCCTCTGAGAATCCAAAACTTGCTCGACCTCCCACTCTTGTTCGCCGTCGATTTCTATTGCTGGGGGCGGAGACTGTAGCTGACCGGGTACGGGACTGCTGGCCGCGAGAGACAGAAGCGAGACATGAAAGACGGGATGAATTTTCATGGAGGCCGGGAGATCGAGTTCATAAACATAAGGACTAACCATTCGCTTGACGACGTAGGGTCCAATGCGTTTCCAATCTAATTTCTTTGAAGGTCGCTTTGTTTCGATGTTCCTAGTGGAGAGAAAGACCTCATCTCCGATGGCGTATCTGGGGGCTGGAGTCCTATTGCGATTTGCCGCCTCCTCATGAATCTTCTGGGCCCGGGCCATCTCATCGCGAAGTATATCGTAGATCTGGGCCATCGTCCTAGCCATGCCATTGGCTTGGTCTTCGTTGATGGTTCTGCCGTGCTGTAGTGGGGCGAAAGACATGCGAGGACTTCTTCCATAGTTGGCCTGAAACGGAGACATCTTGGTGGTTTCGGAGACATGATTATTGGTCGCAAACTCTGCCATGGGGAGATACTGGGCCCAATCGTCCTGTTGATATGAGACGTAGGCTTGGAGATACTGTTCCATGATGGCGTTAATCCTTTCGGTCTGTCCATCCGTCTGTGGGTGGAAGGCAGTGCTGTAGCGTGGGGCGATCTCAAGACGGGAGCACAATGTTTTCCAGAATTCGGCCGTGAACTGTGTGCCGCGGTCCGAGACAATGGTTTCCGAGAGTCCGTGCAGTTTCCAAACTGATTCGAGGTACATGACCGCGACGTCTCTAGCATTTGCTTTCTCTGTGCAGGGTATGAAGTGGCGCATCTTCGTTAGACGATCGACCACAACCAAGATTGCATTAAAACCATTACTTAGGGGAAGTCCTGTGACGGAATCCATTGATACATCGGTCCATGGGCCCTTGGGTACAGCAAGCGGTCGAAGAACACCTTGAAGTGCGTTGCGGGAGGCTTTACTGCGAGAGCACACATGACAGTTCAGCACATAGCGATCGACATACTTCCTCATGTTTGGCCAGTAGTAATTACGGCTGAGGAGTTCGAGGGTCTTGGCGCGGCCTGGATGTCCAGCGGAAGGTTTATCGTGATGATCCTGCAACAGTCGAAGCTTAAGGTCGTTGAACTCCGGAACGTAGATTGCCTGACGGTATAGAAGGAATCCATCCTCTGTTTCAGTGCACTCGGCGAGAGATATCTTCTTCGAATGCTTGGTACCAACGCGAAGCATCGTCAGAACTTGGTCGGGAAAACTGTCTTCTTGGTAAGCTTGAATCAACAATTCCTTCACGGTGGGCATTCCTTCAGCGGGTTCATTTGTCAAAGAACCCGCCAACAAACTTAGCTTAATCTTTGATTCCAGATTCTCCTGCTTCAATACCACCTGCGAATGATGTGAGAGCCGCTCGTCCCCTTCCTTGGGTAGATCCCTTGACCTCCGTGTGAGTGCATCTGGTTTCCCTCCCTGCTTCCCTGGCCGAAACTGAATGATGAAATTGAAACGGGATAAGAATCCAGCCCATCGCGTTTGTCGACGATTCAATAACTTGGTCGACATGAAATACTCCAGGTTCCTGTGGTCGCTTAGTACCTTGATAGGGAAGCGAGACCCTTCTAGATTTGAACGCCATTCTTCGAAACTCCTGACAACTGCTAACAACTCCTTGTCATAGATCTCGTAGTTGCATTCCGCCGGAGAGTGCTTCTTTGAAAAGAACGCTACCGGGTGAAGAACCCCGTGCTCATCATACTGAGACATGATACCGGCGGATACATAGTCAGAGGCATCACATTCCACGACAACCTCTTTTTCAAAGTCGAAGTGGGCAAGAATCGGGGCTGAGGTGAAGGCATCCTTTAATTTCTGAAATGCATTCTCCGTGGCTGGAGATCATTCGAACTTTACGTTTTTCTTGGTTAGGGCCGTGAGAGGAGATACAACCCGGGAGTAAGCGTAGATAAACCGTCGATAAAAGTTGGCAAACCCTAGGAACTTCTGAACTTCCCGCAGCTTTGTGGGCGTTTCCCAGTCCTTAACCGTGGATACCTTACTGGGGTCCATTTGAATGCCCTCGGGAGTAATGATCAGCCCTAGGTACTTAGTCTGCTGGACGTAGAACTCGCATTTCTCCGGCTTGAGGTGAACACCATGAATCTGAAAAACCCTAAGTATTTCCCGAACGTGTTTCTTATGCTCTTCTAGGGTTTCGGAATAGATTAATACATCGTCGAGGTAGGCAGTGGCGAAGTCGTCGAGATACGGGCGCAGAAGATCATTGATCTAGTGTTGAAACGCGGCGGGGGCATTGGTAAGTCCGAAGGGCATCACGTTGTATGCAAAGTGGCCATACCGGGTCCTGAATGCAGTTTTCCACTCGTTGCCTTCCTGTATCCTGATCTGATGATATCCCCAGCGAAGGTCCAGCTTTGTATAGTACTTGGCCTTGGAGAGGCGGGACAGGGTTTCGGGGATCAGAGGTAACGGATGACGGTTCTTAACCGTGATCTCGTTTAATTTCCGATAGTCGACGCACAAACGTAGAGATCCATCGGCCTTCTTCACAAACAGCACGGGTGCGCCAGCGGGAGATTCTGAGTAACGAATAAACCCCTTCGACAGGTTTTCCGTGATGTAGTCCCTGAGAGCCTGTAGCTCCAACCGAGACATACCATAGAGAGGACCAAACGGGGGTACCTTACCATCCTGGAGGACTATTTTCAAGTCGTGGGAGCGGTGTGGCGGCAGGGCAAGAGCGTCGGATTCCTTAAACAGCGTCGCGAATTCCCGGAGCTCCTTAGGTACATGAGTCAGGGGGTCCAAGGTTTGCTTTCCAGCGAGGGCTTCGTCGATGGCGCAGATTGACGCACAGAAGAGTTTATTCTGCTGGCGTCGAGCAAGTCCTACGAAGGGTACCGCCCCAATGGCTGCGATCTGAACTGCCGGGGCATCGGGGAAGGAGACTGAGATTCCTTTGATCGTAATCGGGGTACGCGACCGAGAACAGTTCCGAACACAGAAGTCAGATTCAAAGATGATCTTATTCATCTTTGGTCTGATGGCCAGGTCGTGATGTCTCATCCAGGGAATACCCATTACTAGTGGGTAATGTCCTAGCTTGGTGACGAAAAACGGAGCGAGTTCTTGGTGGCCATTAATGTCCAAGGACAGCTTGACGAGGTGCGTGATTTTCCCTGATTCTACTAGCCTGCCGTCGATTACCTCGAGCAAGCGTGACTTCCTCAGGGGGGCCAAGGTGAGACCGTGACGAAGAGCGAAGTCCTGGTCAATGAAGGCATACCCGGATGCACCTGTATCTATCAGGGCGTGGGTCTGAACCGGGGCGGCAGGGGACTGAGCAACGGAGCAGGAGACAACAAGAGATTCCTCAGACATCCGGTCTTCGGAAACGGCGACGGCAGAGAGAACAAAAGTGAGTGGTGGGACTAGCCCCTTTGGTGTGCCAATTTCTACCAAAGGGGCTGACCTTTTAACGCCGGCTTGGAGATTACCTTTTCAACTGGTGCTTTACGCCAGTTATCAGAGGTGCGAGAGTCCTGAGAGCGAGGGGCGAGGTAACGAGGCTTTGGGGTCTGAGCGGAGGGACGAGCTTGAGTCTGGATCGTAGCGGCAGAGGTGAGGCGGCGGCGAAGGTCCGCGATGATGACGTCAGTGTCGGCGAGGGCTTCCTGGTGCAAAGCTAGGCGATAGCGGTACTCCTCCTTCTCAGCTACGAGGGAGGTCACTTCTTGATTGAGGCTTTCTACGGCCTCAGCAGACACTTCATTGGCTTCGCACATGCGTTGCCAGAGATCAGCCACCTTGGTGTCGGCGACTTCAAGTTCCAAGTTGAGGCCTTCAATGATCTCGTTGTGAGCCGTGCATACGGCAGCTTCTGGGGGGACGATGACGGAGACAGAGGCGGTGAGGGCGGCGAGGGCTTCGGCGATGAGAGTGTGAGCTTCGACGAGCTCGTACCCGAAGTCTTCCTCGACCGGGCCAAAGGTTTCCAAGAAACTAGCGAGTCTCTCGGACAACGTAGCGGAGGCGGGGGTTTCCAATGGACGACCTATGGTGTGGTTGGCCAGGGCGGGGTCTCTGAGGCCGCGAATGATGGCTTCCGAGTCGTGGGTGGGGCAGGAGTCGTCGATGGTGGGAGCTCCCACGTGCAGCTTCCCCGGAGCAGGCTGAGTGAAGGTTGCGCTTGGCCGTGGCGTCAGCGTTGAGGCCGTGGGAGAGGCGTGCGGAGAAGGTGAACCTGAGCGGTCGAAGGCGGCAACCGAGAGTCGAACCAATGAGTGCGGGGACAAGAGGCGAGGTGAGCTTTCGTTCGAAGTAGCAGTCGGCGGAGAAGAAGACGAGGTTGGAGATCACGACATTAACCGAGGTCGGTCGTGATGCGGCCAGGCGAGGTGAGGTTGTTGTGTAGGTCGGTAGAAGAGACGTGTTAGTGTTCTGAACAGCGGAGACAGTGAGAGAGCGGCGACACAACCGGGCGAAAGAACGAAGACGCAGAGTCGACGACGGCGAGTGCAACCGGAGGCGAGTCGTGGAGCAGAGAGTCAGATGGCTTCGAAGTTATGAAGACGAAGATCTGGGTAGATGATGCGTACGGTTATGGCGAAAAACGAGATGGCGAAGCAGACGGCAGGCATTTAAACGAGGAGCGAGAACGAGATGAAGCGAGACGAGAAGCGAGAACGAGGCGAGGTACTATGAGAGACCCAAGTGGGGGTCTTGGCATGAAATGTAGATATGACGTATTATATTCTGAACTAAAGACAAGACGAAACCAAACAGTAGAGTTGATAACAGGAAGAACACGTAGGAAAAGAAAGAGAAAGAAAAGGACAAAGGAAAGATCCGTAGCGACGTATATATACCCCTCCTAATCCCTGTACAGTCATGACTCATAACACCGTGTAACAGAAACCCGTAGAAACTCCAAGAACCCAAAAGAGAAGACACCCCGCAACCGAGAATCATTCCTCAATATCCTCCTCCTACCGTAGTCCGTGGTATGCCGTGATAGTCTAATAAATTAGTTAAACACTGTTTTCTATTATGCCATACATGAAACTTACCTTCCCACAATCTTTGATACCGTTTGGATACAGTCAAAACAAAAGAAAAAGGCTATAATCATACCCTTTTCAGCAGAGGACATCTGTCTTCTTGCTGTTTTTGCTTTAGGCGCTTTCTTTAACTTCAAATGAACTAGACTCTTTCTCAAAAGCTCTACCTCAACGGCTTTATCAGCCTGTACCTGTCGTTGGCGAGTCATGATTGAGGATAAGGATCTTATTCAGGTAGTGCGGGGTTTTTGTTGGCTATGATTAGTCACTTGAAACATGTCTCACTTAGGGCGAATCACGAACACTTTTGCAGAGTGACTGTATATATATCAGGCGGCTGGCGTTCAACCCGCTACTGGAACCTTTACACTTCCCGCGTCTTTTCTTTTGAAGTTTCTTCGCTCAACCACCTCCCCGGGGAGCTAGAGGGTGACCGAGATACACATCTTTGCTGGTAAGTGCTGGATCTCGGTAGGGGCGGAGGAAAATTTACTAACGCTGGCAAAGAGCCAGTTGGAGCTGACACAGGAATAGAGGTTTCCCACGGCTCCCATGTTTTGGGCCATCGTCTCCGCTGTCGTCGGGGTCATAACGGCCGTTGTATCCATAATCAAAGGCCCCAGTCGGGAGAACGAAACGGTCAGCAACATTAAGCGTCGGTTAGCGGATGAAGAGAGTCACCGGGCAGTGGAGAGACAAGAAAGCGAGAGAAGGATAAGAGAATCGGAAGAGCAACGGGCAGCTGAAAGACGAGAGAGCGAGAGAAAGGTAAGAGCATTGGAAGAAGAACGGAAGAGGTTACAGGTTATGGAAATGGACAGGGAGCGGCGAGAGATAGAATTGAAAAGGGCCAAAGCAGAGGCCAAGGCAGAGGCCAAGCTCAGGAGGGAGGTGGAGAGCCGACAGAAAGCAGAAGAGAGGCGAAAGAAAGAGGAGGAGGCACGGCGGAAAAATGAAGAGGGGAGGCAAAGGAGAGAAGAAGAGAGGCAAAGGAGAGATGCAGATATAAAGGCCAAGAAGGAGGAGGAGAGCCGACAGAGAGCAGAAGAGAGGCAGAAGAGAGAAGAAGAGAGGCAAAAGAGAGAAGAAGAGAGGGAAAAGAGAGAGGAGGAGGCACGGCGGAAAAATGAAGAAGGGAGGCAAAAGAGAGAAGAAGAGAGGCAAAAGAGAGAGGAGGAGGAACGGCGGAAAAATGAAGAAGGGAGGCAAAGGAGGGAAGAGGAGAGGCAAGAGAGGCGAAAGAGAGAGGAGGAGGAACGGCGGAAAAATGAAGAAGAGAAACAGGTATTTGCAAGGAGGATGCAGGAGCTTGAGAGAAGGGAAAAAGACCAGGAAGAGGCAATGGAGAAGCTAAAGAAGGAGCACGCCGCCCAGATCGAAGCCGAGAGGGTATTTGGCGGCCCGCTACGGTGGCCCACAAGGGAAGAGTTCCAGGAGACCTTGAAGAGGACCCGATACGACAGCAACTTTTTCCACTTTGCCATCGTCGGTAGGGCTGGCAGCGGAAAGTCTTCTCTCATCAATGCCTTCCGTAACCTGAGAAACAAAGAGGAAGGGGCCGCGCCAACAGGCACGGAGGAGACGACACTTGATATCGGACGGTATCCCGATCCCGGAAGGGGGCCTCCACGCCAATGGATGGTGTGGTTTGATATTCCTGGCGCTGGGACGCAGCGCATTCCCCACCAGGACTACTTTGTCAAGCAAGGGCTCTATATTTTTGACCTGATCATACTGGCAATTGGTGATCGCTTCGAGGAGATTGATGCACGCATCATCGAGGACTGCGCGCGATTCCAAGTTCCGACATTCATCGTCCGGTCGAAAGCGGACATGCACATTCTCAACTCTATGAAAGAGTACGGCGACTACGCGCGAATCACGGACGACCCGGAGAAGTATAGCACCTGTCGGGATTCGTTCGTCACGAAAAGCCAGAAGACCGTGAGCGATGGGCTGGTGAGACAGAATCTGCCGGATCAGGCGGTATATATCGTCTCGAGGGATGTGCTGCAGCGTACGTACAATAGCGCCCTCCAACATCGTGGGTGGTCGGAAGACTCGGGCCAATCGCAACAGGATCAGGAGGTAATTCACGAGAGGCACCTGGTGAAGGCGTTACTTGAGGCAGCTGCCGGGCGACGATGTGAGGCGAAGGAGCGATCCAATATTGCCCAGGTATGTAAGAAGAGCCCGATGCATGGCCCCCAAGAGCATAAATATGGCATATATACACCCACATAAATACATTTATTGAACCAATGATATGTTTTCAGTTGATATCTTGCTAACACGGCCACGATGGTTATGGTAGGGTGCACTTGGCTTTGCGAGAGATCCATTTGTTGGGTTTTCCGGCGAGACTGGCGGGGGAGGACGGGCACCGGCACAAGATGTCCCCCGCAGATCAGCACCCGTGGAACTGGCCTCCTCTCCTGGGAATCAACCACAGCAGGACAGCATCCCCGCAGTGGGGGATCCTACGTGTATTGAAAAGATACAAAAGGTGATATACCCACGCAAGCCCACCGATGCAGACGAACTCTACAAAGAAATGCTTAGCAACAATCCCGAGCTCGGCAAAATGCTTATGGAGAAACCGCGCATGTTTACCCCGACGGTTGCGCTGCTCACATTCTATCCCCCGGCACCCGTCCCGGGCGAGATCAGGGCATTTGGGGGCGTGTTGCGCGTCAAGGAGTACGAGGAACGAGAAAAGAGAGTGGGAGGAGCAAGAGCTGGAAGAGGTGGAAGAGGTGGAAGAGGGACGACAGCACAAGGCCGAGGCGGCCACGTACGGACTGCAGGAGCTGAAAGCGCGGGGAGCGAGGGGAATAATAGCAATACCCCCTCCGAGACGACTAGTAGACGCGGTCGGATGAGACAGGGGCGGGGTAAGTAGTAGAGATTGCTGGGAATGCCCGTCATGGCTGCGCACATGGCCAAATGAATGATAAGCCTCTTTTCTTATTGCTTCGTGTCAGTATTTTGTTTCCCATGTAGGTTCGGTACATATGTACTTAGGGGTGCTAGAAAGTGATGCAATGATCAAATAGCCCGTACTCCTCAACAACCAAACTACCTAATACAATGTGGAGCCAGGCTATCACAATTTAAAAACTAGAGAGTAGAGCTATGTTAGGAGTTAATACGGATAGCTATTATCTTTCCCTCTATATTTATTACTGTCTCTTGTCACAAGTTGTCCTTTTACAAGGTAGAATCCCCAAACCAATAACATATATATACCTGAAGAGATGCAAATTCTATTCTAGAGACTCATGTACCAGGTATAACGTTTTAGACCGGGTACCGTGTCAGACCTAGAAGAGTGTCAATCCCACACAAATTTGTATGGGGATTTCTGCTACTAAAGCTATCCCCACCAGATTTTAATAAATGAATTCCACTTCAAAGCACAAGCATTTAATTAGTTTCCAGATTCATTATCCTCTACTATGGTAATTGTGGGGTCTTCGTTTTTCCAAGGCTGCCGTTTCCGTAGGACACACTTCTAGGTCTGACACAGTACTAGGTCGAAAACGTTATGACTAAAATCCAGTTCAAGCATTATGCAGTGTTAAAATTGGGATTCCGAGTATTTTTCCGCATTCGTTGTATCACCTTCCGGCACGGTACATTAAAATACCCAAGACTCTTATCCATGCAGGATGCGTATCATATATCACTTTTTGAACCGTGTGCTCAAGAATACCTATGCCGTCAAATACTTAGGATATCAATCCTCAGAATTATCCTTCAAGAGTAATGGAGATTTAGCAGTATCTTTATCGCGACCGGCACCATACTCTAAAGTATGATCACCCACAATATTAATACCCTATCATATCTGACTACTGGCTAGCTTCTGGAGATCTAAATCACTTGTATGGGATGATGCAGATCGATACCGTTCAACCAGCTCGAGCGGTAACCCCTGGACGGAGATGGCATCTCCCCCAGCATTAGAGACTTTTAGCCACGGGTGTAAAAAGGCAACAAACAAAAAATTCTTAATTCCCAAGACCATGCTGCATGCGTTTGCCCCCTGGCCCGCATAGGGACTCACAAGTACTCCGAGAAGGAAATCATAGGCATAAGGATTGAATATATCTCCATGCGTATGTTTAAGTCCTGTACTTGAAAATATTATATCACATCCTACTTGCATCCAACTTGCATGTCTTGGAAGTCTTGGGAATAAATAATTTTTTGTTCGTTGATGGCTAAAAGACTCTATTTGCAATTGGGGTTCAGTAAATTATAAACAAAGACTCTCCATCCAGTAGGTGTTGGGTGGAAGATGACTCAGTAACTTTGGGGATTGTCGCTAGCTTACTAAGCTTTAAGGCATCCAGCAGCAAAGCTATGATGCCTTACAAGCTAGAGGTTCACTTCCTCCCTCCTCTTCCTCCTCCTCCTCACCTTGAGTGTTAGTACCTAGTTTCTTCGGTCGGGTATGCAAAACTATTTCCCTATGGTTCGTGATTCGTTACGTCTTTATAGCAGTACTCCTTTGGCCGAGCTAGACTGATAGGTAGCATTTGCATTAACAGAGTTTATAGAATCTTCAAGGAACGGATAAAACAAACACCCGCCCCTCAATTCCCATACCCAATTCATAGACTACACATACGGGGTACCCCGCTCTAGTGCCAGCAGTGTGCGCCACGCCCGCTCAGAACCTCTTGACAGCCCTCGCTACTCTACACCCTCGACCAACCCAAAACCCACACATCAGGAAAGCCCTCTTGCCGACCCTCTTAACGTCCCAACGACTGTCCCCGCAAGGCGGAAGTAGCGCAGGCGCCCGAGAACGCCTCCCCCGCAACTCGACAAAGTACGCCGCGCTGAAAGGCACACACCTCGAGGGCTATTTGGAAGTGATGCAAGCGGATAGAAAGGAGAAGAATTTGGCGGAGCTGGACAAGCTCAGGCAGCTGCAGGAGAAAAGGCAAGAGAAAGAAGAGGAAGTGCGGAGAGTTGAGGTAGGGGGACTCGAAGCGAGGGTTTTCGAAGAGCAAACGCAACAAAAGAAACAAGAGGAGGAACAGAGAAAGGTTAGCGAGCGCAGGATGGGGGACTCGCGAAAGAGAAGGCAGAACCACGCTACTTCAAAATATCAGCCACCGGTAAAGGATGTTACCCCTTGGGAATGCGATGTATGCGAAATAACGTTGAAGACACATCTCAAAACCTACCACGTTGCTAGCAGTTTGCACAGACACAATGCGGACCGGCGGAAAGATGAAGAGAGGCAAAGGGAGCAAGCGGATATAGAAGAGCGCCGAATTAAGGAGGAAGAGTGGAAGGAGAAAATGCGCTTGGAGGAAGAGGAGAGACTGAAGCAGCAAGAGAGAAAGATCGAGGAACAACGGATTACAGAAGAGAGAAGGATTGCGGAGGAGAGAAGAGAGAAGGAAGAGAGAAGAATTGCGGAGGAGAGAAAAGTTGCGGAAGAGAGAAGAATTGCGGAGGAGAGAAGAATTGCGGAAGAGAAAAGAATTGCGGAAGAGCGAAGAATTGCGGAGGAGAGAAGAATTGCGGAAGAGAGAAGAATTGCGGAGGAAAGAAAGGTTGCGGAAGAGGCAAGAATTGCGGAAGAGGCAAGAATTGAGGAGGAGGCAAGAATTGAGGAGGAGAGAAAGGTTGCGGAAGAGACAAGAATTGCGGAAGAGGCAAGAATTGCGGAGGAGGCAAGAATTGAGGAGGAGAGAAAGGTTGCGGAAGCGACAAGAATTGCGGAAGAGCGGAGAATTGCGGAAGAGCGAAGAATTGCGGAGGAGAGAAGAATGGAGGAGAAGCGGAAAGAAGAAGAGAGACAGAGGGAGGAGCAAATAATGTCAGAAGCGAAAAGGGTTCAGGATACGCGGGAAGAGGAGGGGAGGCGTAAAGACGAACCGGGGGGGGTGGAAGTGGGGGGAGCCGAACGACAGAGACAGGAAATATCGCAGTCTCACGATGAGGTGGAGCAAGCCCAAAGAGAGAGAGGGACTGAACAGCAGGAGATTAGGGAACAAGGTTGTGTTACCGAACCACCGCTAGAGTTGTTGGGATCGGCGGGACCGAACGCGGATGTGCAGCGGCAAGGGTTGGTTGGAGGATATACTGAGCAGGACTACACTAGAGTGAAGATGCTTCAGTATCTATTATCACAAGGAGAATTTCAACGGGAGACAAATGAGCAGAACACAATGAGGGTATGGACGCATGAGGAACCGTATTTTGAATACAAAGAACAAATGCCACAGGGGCAGACGTTACAGGGGCAGATGTTACAGGGACAAATGCCACAGGGACAGATCTTACAGGGACAAATGTTACAGGGACAGATGTTACAGGGACAGATGTTACAGGGACAGATGTTACAGGGACAGATGTTACAGGGACAGATGTTACAGGAGCAGCCGATCTGGGTGTGGAGTCTTGCATGGTAAAGGTGCCCCGGCTCCCGTAATCTGCGCTACTAGTGATTGATATCTTCCAGCTTCCTCCCTCCACCGGTGTCATGCGTAACGGACTTGCCGCCAATCTTGTATCGAGTCTATGATGAGACCTCTGTGAGTCAGTACACGATGGCTGGGTTCAACTCCGGAAATCCGTTTCTGCCAAATGACCCCTCACAATTCAAAACCATGGTCCAATGTCACGCCAATTGGAGCAGCAGAGCCAGAACACCCTTCATTTCCGTGACAACAAACCCAGAGAAAGCGCGTTGGCACGCAGCCAACAAAAAGGCTACCCGAAGGTACAGTAATGCCATGGTAGCTTTGATAGACACCGCTATCCTCCTCACCACGTGCCGATCACAGCTCTGGAAGATGCACGATGCGATGGATTACTTCGGCCTGGAGCCGGTTAATTGTCATCGTCGAGCATATGACGATGAGTATATATGCGCTCTAAGGGTCCCAGCGATCTCTATCATTGCTTGTTGCCAACCCGACTATTTTATGTTTTTTGCCTCGGTCTTTTTCAGAAACCGGTATTGCCAGCGGTAGTGTCCATGCATAGCAGATTTATAGGCCGAATAAGCTGATGATGATGAATATCCACTAGTTATTAAGCTGATTTCTTTACGCTGCACGGCCTGTGCGCGTGCCTATACGCTCTCAATATTTCATTAAATAAAGTTATTGATATTGAATATATCTAGGGCAGCTGGTAGGGGCCAATTCTTCATGGAGGCGGTGGTGGTGGATAATGCTTCGGGGTTCACAACCCAGGCTACATGTGTAATTACGCTACTAGAATTAGCTCTGTCTTTCTTTCCGCTTTCCGTTATTCCTAATCGTGTACAACCTTGCCACAGTCGTTTTACTTTTTTGTCTACTTGGCGTGTATTATATAGGGGCCCTTTCGGGGACAAGTTAAGAAGACGAGTTAGCTTTCAGGATAAAAAGAGCATCAGTAATCATTAGGTACCACTCGCGCCAAGCCCACATCACCTTGTTGGAAATGTGAGACGAGCCTAGGAGCGATGTCCTAACCCACATATGTGTCAGTATATATGTCACTTTGTAGTCATATATAGACTGTTCTAGACACAATATCTTTGTATAAATAAGGGCTTGATATACCGTCTGTATCACAGTTTCGATTGAGAAAGTCATAGTGTTCCCTTCAAGTGACAAAACGGGAAAGATCTGTACGAGAGACCTCCGCCACCCCAGACAAACCATCCCTGGTTCTCCCCGGGGGTAACGAATATTTACTCGAGTGTGGGCAAGTGATCAGTGGTGTGAATGCGTTGTTTTGTCTTATCAGATTCTGATTACTTTTTGCAACACACTAGTACTTAATTCGGAGGATTGCCAAGGCAAAGACATTACGCAGTAGAGATAGGCCATATACATAGCCCTAACCCTACGCAAAACCACTGAAGTTTGACATATTTTAGATAGCACTCAGATATTAATCTATACCTAGACGAACGAAGCAGTAGAGCATACCATGCGTTATATGGCTAATTTTTCTGGTTATGGTCGAATAATACCAGAGACCTCGCACAATCTTGCCTTCAAGTTGATTTCGATCAAGCACCTCCTTCCTAGGTGGACGACGCCAATGCGTGAAAGTGGTTCTCCAGTGTCTCACAGTGCCTCCAGGGGCTTCTAATTTGCTATCCTATAACAATTAATTAATACATAGGCAGTGAGGTATGGATGCGGTACTCTTGGTGTATCGGAGCATTACTTCCGTAGAATATTCTTCAGTAAACCCAGGGTTGCTCTGTTAGTCACCTCATTCCGTTTTTTGTACAAGATCATAAAAAGGTGAGTTCCCAAACATGATCTCCAATGATAGATCTGTGCGGTAGCCGTATACACAAATGCACATCAAACCGGTGCGCTGGGCGGACCGGCCCCCACAACGAATAATCTACTGTAGTACTTTGGCCTACTCACATTCTCTCATTATTACTAGTGGCCTGCGCCAGCGCAATTCACTCGATTACCTCGTGAATCATCAGGACATCTTTCCAGCCACAGCGCTCAGTATGTAGGTGACTCTTCTAGAATTGCTCGCGATTGTTGAATAGTTTGGTCCGTGTGATGATAAGACCGTAGGTTAACCTATAGATCTAAATAAAAAGTCTAGATTGTGAGTGACTAGAGGATCAGTCAGTTCTTTCAATGATTCAACGCCGTTGGCAGCGTTCCCAACGGCTATGCCTCTGTTTTGTGTTAATGAACTAAACGGAGGACAATATTTGCCCTCCTCCGGTGGCGCTTTGGAACTGACTGCACCTGGCAATATAGAACAGAGGACTGCCGCAATGACCGCCGCACCGTTGGCATTACTGGCCGTAGGAATACAGGTCACCTCAGGTGGGGCTAACGCCAAGACAACCAAAGTGGTAAACTATGCCTATGAACCGTTCAAACAATTTTATCAAAAATCATTCAACTGCGCCAACCACTCTCGTGATCGGTTGGGTGCCAGCGGTTCGTACTAGTAAACTACCGAAAAATTAGATTCCTTGCCAAAGCTCACCATAACTTATAGGCGCTATAGCTCGGCAGATAGTATCATTTGATGCATTATCCATCATCCCATATCCCACCTCTCGCATTATCTTGTATTCCTCGAACTGTTTGATATTTTTCACCGTATGCGATCCAATAATTAATTTCAAACATAGATCCAGCGCGCCATCTTTGTTCATAAAGTATGCGGTTGCCCCTGATAGTGCGAGGTTGTTTGGTGATTTCCATATATCAATTGTGAAGTGAGTCGATGAGAGTTCATTCTGTAGTTTGGAAGCAACCGAGTTCTTTTGAACAGCATATGTATGCATAGTAGTCTAGGACTTGACAGCGCTGCCGGACGTTAGTAGGAACGATAATGCCAGTTTCCTTCCATATGTAGTTCACAAAATTGTGGAACTCTTCCGAAACAATTAAACACATAGGTAGGTTCTTACATGCCATCATTTGTACCTATATTTGTCAGTAAGCGGTGTTGTTCTATTCCCCTCGTCGCTCCTCTCTGTTTTATACTTCCACTACTCATTCCATACGCCTAATGGTTTGAACTTTGCTTACTACGCTCAAGACGCATCAGACATTTACTCATGAGCCCGATAAGTTTGTTGGCTCTCCTCAGATGCTCAGACTATACACGAGTACCACTAGTGATTAGACACCTGTTTGCCCTCCGGCGGTTAAGGTAGTAAGGGCATTGCCTGTAACTAGTAATGAGGTTAGTAAATATGAGGCCGGAGGCTGTGACCTTTACCTGTTTCCTGTAATACTAAACCTTATACCATGGATGACATCGTCTTCAACCCAGGTCTAAGATGTTGTTACTCTTGACGTATGAGTATTGAAAACTTCAGTCTCATGAGATTGAGAGAACTGCTCTCTCCCAAATTATGATGGCTCGTATAAGTCAATAGACTTCCATTATAATTCTCATCTTCGTCTACTTCAATCGTGCTCGATGGGGTAGGAATTTGAGATATCTCGTTGGAGTAAAAGCTATCACCGGCCTGAGTAACATCAATAACAGATAGCATATCAGAATGGGATGGAATGGACGGAGCCGAAGGAGGAATAGTCTGTTGTTCACAGTCCGTAGTTGTGGAGTCCATATTCAAGTTCCCTTAGGGTCTTGAACTATACGAAGGGCATACATGAATGATATGTTCTATTGGGGTGTTAAATACAGAACAAATAGACATTTGCACTTCAAACTCACTTAAGTCCATGTTAAACACCATTGATGAGGATTGTACTCGAAGAGGTTGAATATGGGAATAGTGTAAGGAGAGTAGGAGCGGATTGATGGTTGGAAGAGAGTTGATAGTTTTGAGAGGGTTGACGGCACAATCATGAGATATATAATACACTTGCATCTGCCTCCATACTTGTATTCCTCAATCTTAGCTATTTGGTTCAATTTCCATGCAAGGTAAGCTGTGACAGGTTATGAGCTTATCTCATGATGGAAGAAGCATTGCCTCAAATAAAAATTATAATCTTACAACTAATATCTGGTGGATTCCTACCCTCTTCCCCCTGCTGTGGTAATCATCTATCAGCGTCTAGGTTTTTCTTTTCTGAGGCGCTTTGATTTTTTCTATATTTGATAGTGATGATGGACCTCAATTTCCGAGATATATATAACTTGATATTAGTACAACAACGGCTTCAGTACGATCTGCCCACGGTTTTGGAACTACATCCAACATACGGAGAGCTCCATTCTCGATCACATTCCGTAAATAGGAGAGAATTCCCTTCCGGGTCCGCCACATCTCGGATCAAACTCTTAAATGGTGAATCAGTAATTACTGGTTCCGCCTCATCCATCTACCCGTTCAACGATTTCTCCTCGAAGCCAAAACCCTACCAACTACACCAGTATCGTCAAGCTTTGCACTGGTTCAAACCGTACAACCGTCAAACCGTTGGACTGATCGGGGCAAGCCCAGAGCTACCCTAGGCGAATCCAGAGTTCCCTATGGTGGCTTAGTCTATCTGGGCGAATCCAGAGCTACTTGGGCGAACCCAAGGCTATATATGGCAAGTTAAGCTCTCTGGGCAACTTCAGAGTTACATACCTAAAGGGAACCCAGATATTTCTGTGGCGACTGAACGTCCCCACTGCAAATCCAAAACTCGATAACGGACGGGGTTCTGTGGGGCAGATATAGGCCTCTCTGTATCAGGGGGCCTCCCTGTTCAGCTGAGATCACTGTGTGAATTGAGCTACCACGTATAGGTTATGTTAGTGGGGTTCATTGTATAGCTAATTAAGGCAGGCCCATCTGTATACTAAACAAGGGAATCACACGGTTATTTAGCTCGCTATAGGATCAAACCCTAACACCATGGGGTATATCTCGGGTGTTTAAACTACGCTAAGTAGCAATATGGAGAAGAGCTCTCAACAGCTCTATCTCTACCTCCATGTCATTTCATAAAAGATGTGTCAGCAGTACTCTAATCTGACCCTTAATTCTCTGGTATCGACAGGAGCAGGGATTCAATGCTAATGGAAAAAGCGGGTGGGGGGTTGTGATTTTTTTTATGTATATTTGCCACCCCCTTATAGATAATAACTGTCATATACAGAAATTCGCCAGCTATTGGTATATATTTTGCGCTAGCTGCAGGTGTCACTGGATGGCCGGCGCCGTAAGCAACGTCTGGGACGGGACTGTCTTACCGCCTCGATATGCCTGTTCTGTGCTGGGTGGGGCGGAGACAGGAGGAGCTATGGGCGTTGAGTCTCTCTGCGTTTGGCCCCCGCTAGCGCGTTTTTATTCCTGCCTGACCCGAGTACCTACTCTCCGGCGCATCACTTGTGTTCCTCGTTACACGGCGTATTTCCCCCTTGTCATTGCGGGGTAGGCGGGCCATCGCGGAGCGGGATGCACACTGGGCTCAGACGCGACTTACTGATACATACAAACTACGCGCCAAGACTAGCAAAGACGCTTTTTTTGACCATACAAGCGGCATTGTCCCGCCTAAATATTTTTATAACTCAACAACTAGAAATGATTTCAAAAATAATGATAGAGTAGGTAAAACCGAGTCTATCCATCTAATAAGAGACTTTGCGCAAATGGAGCCAGCTCCATTATCCGGTAACCTGATTGATCCCATAGCCTGCCAATCAGATAATCGAAATATAGAGCTGGCTCCATTTGCGCAATCGTAGTTTTCTAACGTTCCCGAACTGGACTGGGTCTGCATACCACCAAAATCTAGTTACCAAGCACGATTTACGCTCATATGCAGACCCAGTCCAGCTCGGAAACGTTAGAAAACTACGAGTATGTGTTGTGGTTGGCTATCCCTTAGAAGGTCAGGCCGAATGGAAATCAGAGCGACCTACTCGCGTCAGGTAACAAGTACTCGTAGTTTCCTGACGTTTGGAAAAATGACTGCTATTGCATGCCATACAAATACGCGCCAAGTCCAAAATTTAGTATGGTATGCAATAGTGGTCCATTTTCCAAACGTCAGGAAAGTATGGTGGCGGACACGACAACGGGGTCGATGAAAATAGATGAAAATAGAGGAACGCCAAATCTATCCCTTCACCACAATTAAAATTTTTTTAAATCCAGCCACCGTACTTCTGTGGGGAATCAGTAAGAGAATCAAAGTACGGTGTGTAAATTAAATTAGATTGTATTGTTGTTGAGAAGAAAGGGTTTCAATTTTGTTAGGCAGGACAAAGTTTGTTACCCATACAAATTTGTTAAGGCCAAATTGAAATCCTCATCACTCAGCACTCGATCTGTCCTTATTAGGCTTAATCACTTCCCTAAACGGGACTGATCAGCGCCTGGAACTTTGTTACTTCTGCCAAGACTGATCCTTTTGTCGTGTCCCCCACCATACTAGTACCCGAAAATGCACGTCTTAATCTGCAGTCTCTATTGGAGTAGGAGTCAAAAGTACAGCAAAAACCTGCAGCTGCATATTCGGGTACTTGTTACCTGACGCGAGTAACGCAAAGTGGAGGTCGTGGCATCCCTTAGACGGATGAAATCGTCAAATTCGCAGCTTGCCTTTTTGAGCTAATACTGGCTCAAGCAGGCAGCTAACAGCTGTTTTTGATTGGCTCTATGGTTATTATCAACCATTAAGAGCAACGAATATACCCAACTCAGTGCGTGCACGGTCCAGGCTGCGAATTTGACGATTTCATCCGTCTAAGGGCTATCATAGTACACTCAAGACTGATATGAACGTTTGTATAATTCGTCACTTATAGACTCCATGATTTCTGTCGTTGCTACTCTTTCTATTTTGCGTTAGGTCACCCTGATTTCGAATTGGCCTGACGTTCCAAGGGATAACCGGTCAAACTTGAGGTGTTCAAATTGCTCCATGTCAAGGATTCCCCCACCATAGTCGTCTACCAGCATAAGAACGGCAACGTTCTGCCATACAAATAGTTCTTTCGTATCTTCTGGTTCTTACCCTGGTAGAGGAGTATATTAGCCCTGGTGTTTCACCGCAGTCCTACTCAAGTATGATAGGAGGACGCATGGTGAGCAATTTTCTACGATCAAGTAGCTTTGCCGCAGAGGATCATCGAAAAGGGCGATCATTGTGTTCATCATGCACCCCACGCTGATGCCTTGTTTCTCGAGCTATGTACTACGGGTGTAGGGGTAAGTCTGTAGACACCTACGGCTGTTGCGACCACGGCCACTGTCTACAGACTTACCCCTACCCCCGTAGTACAATCTTCGTAGTTGGGGTGTATGAAAGTGATTTACCATTATATTGCTAAATGCATATATACGGTTTGCGGAGGTCAGGATTCTGAGATCCTTCTCCGCATCTGGTTTTTTGAGACCAACCAAGTTCTACGTGGCAACCATCACACCAAAACTCTCATTTCTTTGTCATATTCTAATGGCCCCTGGAGTGTATCTCAATGTTCTGGTGTTAAGTCCGTTCCTCGGGCGGCCCATAACCCCTCGTCAACGCCGCCAAAACTGGATGAGGGCGGGGTATCCTCTTCAGACTTTTCTTCGGCTTGGTTTTGCCGGTGCTGTCGCGCCGGCGTAGTTTAAGAAATCGGGTGATCTACCCCGTAATAGTACCATAACGGTTAAAAAAAAACTCTGAAGTTGACACATCCACCCCCTATGTCTTCCCGCATACTTGATCTGCAGTAAAAAAAAGAAAAAATGGTCCGCATGGATGTGGCTGCCCGAAGATATCAGCCAACAACCTCTGAATCTAGTTCTTGGCGGCAGTTTTTGTCCCGCCAAGAGCTCAAAATTTCCAAGGCCTTGCATTGACTACAGGAGAGAGGGCTACTCGCGAAATTAGACCTCCACTAGGAAGGTTTTATGCAGTCGCATGATCTACTATGTGACAAGGCTTACAAAGTCTCTTAGCCAGCCATACTGCCCCCCCCCCCCCACTCGAGTAATCATCTTTCTTTTGCCGTAAACTGTACCTCACTACTACTGCGGTGTGAATCTGGGGTTTTGTTGTGGTAAATCGGGAGTTGAAACACCTAGGTGGATTTTTGAGTTCTGGAAATGTTGGACCGTGTTACCGTTAGTTAGGGCTCCACTTTGACTAGTGTAGCGAAACCAGTGAATGCCAAGCTATCGAGATACTAGACTAACAGGTGCAGACCGCTACGAAGAGCCTCACCGTATCGCCTCACCCTGGGCTACTGGGATGTCGCATTAAACTGCCTCGATTTATTGATAACGATCAATGTTATAACTCCTGGATCGCGCGATTAGCTGTGATCACTTGCCTATTCTTACCTACAAGAGGCTCATCAATCTCTTTCCTGGTTAAAGGCAGCTTATCTACATGTAATACTACTGCTCTAATTCCTATGACAGAAAGAATGCTAGCTTGTTATCTTGAGGGACTCCATTATCTATCTTTTCATTTCTTGTAAGTGCGGTAATCGAAGCACCATTGCACCTCATAATTTAGTAGGGGGTTCTATACCCCACTTGATTAGCTGTAGCGTGGTTAGAATGTAACAAGTCGTGCCAAGTGTTCGGCTGGAGGTATGATACCAAGATGTCCTGACTACGGCATATACAAGCAACTCCCCACTGGATTGACGGGCACCAGAATATTTTCCAAATTATCGACGAGTCGACAACATCTACACAAGCCCAACATCAAGTAAATTCAACCAGTGTTACTACCTTTTCGAGACCCCTTTCAGAATGGCTTCAGTGGATCAACCCCGAGACAAGTGCCCTTCAATTGATTCGTTCGCGGAGCAGTGCGACAGAACCTCGTTATTCTGCGTAAACGGTGCAGCAGTGAGAATGAACTCATTCGACCCGGGAACCACTTTACTTGAGTACCTCCGCGGAATTGGACTCACTGGAGCTAAGCTTGGGTGCGGTGAGGGCGGATGCGGGTCTTGTACAGTTGTAAGGCTACTTCGACAAATATAGGATGTTTTAAACAGCTAAAACTTAGTTCTTATAGATTGTTGAGCAGTATGAGAGAGATGACAGACTCCGGGGGATTTCGCCTCGTTACCTTTCGGTCGTTGCATGCCTAACACCTCTGGCCTTTATGGATGGGAAACACATCATCACTACCGAATATCTTGGAAGTACCGAGCACCCGGATGCTATCCAGGAAAGGATTGCATACCATCATGGTTCACAGTGTGGTTTCTGCTCACCAGGCATGGTCATGGTACTGCCTCTATCATATCAGAATTATAGGCCTCATTACTAATTAATTACAAGAGCCTTTTTTCCGTGCTTGGTAATAGCGAACGTCCTACCCCTGAAGAAGTCGAAGAAGCTTTCGACGGAAACCTTTGCCGATGTACGGGGTACAGACCAATTCTTAATGCAGCCCACAGTCTCCTTAAGCGTGTGCAACCTGACAATGCTTATGCGGATAATCTTGACAGTGGGGAAGGAGAATGCTGTATGCAGGGAGATGAGGGCCCGCCCCCAGGAGGATGTTGTAGGAGTAAATCTAATCTCAGTGGCAATGGAGATCCCTCCGTATCTTCCAGCCCGGGTAACGCCAAAGAATTCGCTCCAACTCCAATGGAGCAATTTACAGCACCAAACTACGTTGCGCGCGTTCCGAACACTAACCTTATATTTCCTCCTGTTCTCCGGAGTCACCAGTTCAAGCCTCTTGCCTTCGGGACAACGTTTGTTCGACCAGTCACTTTGGAGGATGTTCTTTGGATCAAGCATAGCTTCCCCAATATCAAGCTTATAGCAGGCGGGATTGCTACCAGGATCCAAGATGGAACCCAATCCGTCTTTATCGGTGGTCTTCCCGCGCTTAGAGAATACTCCTGGGAGGAGGAGGAATTTCTTAGCATCGGTGCGGGTCTTACCTTCACTGAGCTTGGTGGCGTCCTCAAGGAGGCTATCAAACATTACGGACCCGTTAGATCTCGGCCTTTTGAAGCCCTTTGCAAACATCTTAAGCATGTCGCCACCATACAGATTAGAAACATGGCGACTACAGCAGGGAATTTGGTTTCCGCGCTTCCTAACTCGGATATTGGTACGTTTCTTATCGCATCTAGGAGTACACTTTTATACAGAACCTATACGGGTGGGAGTGCCCTGCTAGAGATGGATATGAAGGACTTTTTCGCGGGCGAAGGGGCTACTAAACTTCCACAGGAAGGGGTGATCGTCGCGCTTCGCATACCCTGTGCGGAGGGTAAGCATGAGTTCATAAGGATGTATAAACAAGCAAAGCGAAAATACAACGATCTTGCTACTGTGAATGCCGGATTGCGGGTATCACTCGATGATCTTGGGGTAGTCAAATCAGCCAATCTAGTCTTTGGGGGTGTTTCATCAAGAGTGATATCGGCGACAAATACGATGAGGTACCTTGAGGGTAAACAGTGGGGAGATGAGCAGGTCTTGGAACTCGCTATGGATGAGTTGACGAGGGACTTCGACTCGAACTACAGTTCGGAAAGTGGGATGCAAAGTTATAGGAGGTCGTTAATGTTGGGATTTTTTTATCGATTCTGGTACGAAACGGTTGGCACCGAGGAAGAGAAGATCTCGGTTGGTGAGATTGAACGAGATGTCTCTTCAGGAAATCGTCCGTGGCGCTCACAAAAGCCGCGCCCCGCTGCTTTGAACCAAACAACCGGAGAGGCACATTACACGGACGATATTCCACCCCAGAACAACGAGGTTTATGGTCATTTAGTTCTAAGCAAAAGGCCACACGCGAAAATAATCAAGGTGGATTACACCTCGGCCCTGGAACTTACTGGGGTAATTGCGTACATAGACCACAGGGATCTACCGAAATCGAGTGAAGGCACTCCCGACCCAAACATGTGGGGTCATGGCGATGATTATAAGGAACCCTTCTTTGCCGTCGATGAAGTCTTAACCGCTGGCCAGGTTATTGGAATGATCATCGCTAAGTCACGGAAACAGGCCCAAGTGGGTGCTGAGGCTGTAACCGTGGACTACGAGGACAAACCTGCGATTCTCACTATTGAAGAGGCGATTGATAACGAGAGTTTTTTCAAGTGGTCCGGGTCAGAGGAGGTGGATGGGGGCAGGCCCGGGGAGGGCTTAAGGGAGTCGGCTCGTAGGATCAAGGGCACAACTCGAATCGGCGGCCAGGAGCACTTCTACCTTGAAACAATTGCTGTCTTGGTTGTGCCAAAGCTCGAGGAAGGGGAGATTGAGGTCTTTAGCAGCACGCAGAATCCCACTGAGGTGTAAGTATTCTATGGACTTAGCTGGAAGAAGCTCCTAGCTGATAGATTAACTTAGGCAAGCCAACGTTGCACAGGTTACAGGCGTGTCGATAAATCGCGTTGTTGTGAAGGTTAGGCGTCTAGGTGGTGGGTTTGGTGGGAAGGACACCAGATCTATTCCACTGGCTAGCATTTGCGCTGTCGCTGCAAAAAAGCTGAACCGTCCAGTTAGATGCATGTTGAGTCGCAAGGATGATATGATATCTACTGGACAACGACATGCATTCTACGCAAAATGGGAGGTTGGTGTAACAGATAGTGGAGACGAGATGGGGAAGATAACAGCTCTTGAGGTGGATATCTATACTCTGAGCGGGTGGTCCCTAGATCTTTCTAGGTCTGTCTGTCGCTTTGCTATGGACCATATCGACAATTGCTATAAGATCCCGAACCTAGTCGTCCGCGGAAATATGTGCAAGACGAATACACTTACGGGTACTTCTTTTAGAGGATTTGGAGCATCTGAAGCAATGTTTATTACCGAGTCTTTTATCGAAGAGATCGCAGATCACCTCGAAATGCCCTCTGACAAAATCAGGGTATGAGTTAGTTTCTTGAGACTTCATTTATATGTTGGTAGTATTCTAATATATGTTGTAGGAAATCAACATGTATAAAGAAGGGGATGTTACCCGCGATGGCAAAGTGCTCAAAGGTTGGCATGTTCCGACGCTAGCCAAGGAACTCAAAGATCAAACCAACTACAGCGCCCGCTGTAATGCAGGTAAACAAGTTCAATTATATTTTCTATGGCCTCGACGCTTATAAATTAATAGTGAAAATATTTAACGCGGCAAACAAATACAAAAAGAAAGGACTCTCTTTGATACCGACCAAATTTTGCATCCCATTCCCTGACCGGTCCCGCAACCAAGCGGGGGCTTTAGTCCATATCCATCCAGATGGTTCCGTGCTTGTCGCACATGGTGGAATCGAGATGGGTCAGGGTCTTTATACAAAGACAATGATGACTGCTGCGAGTCAACTCAATGTAAGAACCTATTTATCCGTTTTGATGTTTCTTGCATCGCCCAAACCTGGCCATTTCCTACCTAACACAGAGATTTCAAATATAAGGCATATACTGATAAAATTATTATATGGCTAATCCAGGTACCGATTGAGGATGTTTTCAGTTCGGAAACAGCTACAAATACCGTCGCAAATACATTCAGTTCATCAAGTTCGACTGCGACCGATATCAATAGTTTTGCTGTCTATGATGCCTGCAAGACGCTAAACGAGAGACTCCTTACATATAGAATACTGCACGGGCCAAAAATGAAGAATATTGCAGCGGCCGCACATAACGACAGAGTTAACCTAACAGCAAACGGCTTCTACGGCAAACCGGAAAGCGGTAAGAACTATTCTTACTTTACGCAAGGGGTGTGCCTTGCAGAAGTGGAAATTGATACACTTACCGGAGATTGGACTTGCATTAGTGCGGATCTTAGGATGGATGTTGGAAAGTCCATAAATAAGGCGATCGATTGGGGACAGATTACCGGGGCCTTTATTCAAGGTCAGGGACTATTCACGACAGAGGAAGTAATATGGAATGGAAACGGACAGCTACGCACCGTAGGGCCGGGCGAATACAAGATCCCTGGAGCAAGGGACATCCCACAGGTGTTTAATGTTACCACAACAACCCGTCAAATAGACTGGGATTGGCCGGAACTGAATCACATTCATGCAAGTAAGGTAAGAAATAACCAGATAACAGTCCTTGTATCATTCTACGGGCATGTATTGACGAGGACAAGGGAGTGGGCGAGGCGCCGTTGTTTCTGGGGAGCTCGGTTTTCTTCGCCATTAGGGATGCTTTGAAGTCAGTAAGAGCGGATAATGGTGTACAGGACGTTTTGAGTTTGGTATCTCCGGCAACTCCGGAGAGGATACGACTAGCTTGTGGAGATAAGAGAATCCTTAATAGGGAAGCAAGGAGAGAAGGTGGGGAGGACATTATATAGAGAGAAAAAGTGTTAAGGCCTCGGCCCATAGATACAATATATTTTTTATGCTCGAATTGTATCACTGTCTGCCGAGTAGCAGTCGCGAAGGACTACTGAATCAATCGAACAGTCTTGGCTGCTCAGTATACGTTGTGAGACGTGAGACCTCTTTTCCACTGTGTAACGGCATTTAGACATGTTTGTCACGCTAGTGGCTTGGCATGGGCGACGGTGTTAGCATTAACCCGCATTCAACCCTAAGCGCGGCTACTCCTGAAATACAACATGATCATACATTCACAGCTCACAATGCTTCCGTGTGTCCTAGCTACCGTACGACACGTTCTCTCTCCTCTGGCGGTTACTATTGTACCACGCCTATTGAGCCAGTATGTGCAATGATACAAACAAGTGTGAAAACGTCCCCATATTGTACTGACTGTACCATCAGTACCTCACGTTTCTCAACATAATAAACCAGTAAGTGGTGAGCGGGTTAGGGTCCTTCGCAGATGTGCAAAAGGAGAATGTTGCGCCGGAGGGGCAAAGGTTCGGCCGAGAGTGACGGAAAAGTAATATTCCGTACCATTATACGGCTTTCTGGTGGGGTGTCCTTCGGGTTAGTTCCTCACCACGATCGCCTATGTGTTTGGTTCCTGCAATATTGCGGATGAGGAGAAGCTTTAGCCTATGGGATTATGTGTGCAATATCAGGCAGGGCATGTACACGGAAAATATAGTACTTTTTGGTTGATGATATTGGAAATGTGGAGAAGGAGACAAATGCCAATGTGAGATTGAGGGGCCTGTAAAAGACGGTAGGTATGGAGGTCAGAAAGTTGAGATCGGGGAAAGGAAAAGTGGAATTGTCTAATGGGAGGATGAGCCTACGTAAAAAATCGACATAGATATGCTATTGTCCCGGCGTCTTGGCATCGGTTCCGGGAGTTCGGTAGTGGAAACAGGATCCTGTCGGAAGGAGTAATGTTAAGCGAGAACAGGCGGAAATGGGGTGATGGTGACGTCATGGGATTCTGGGAGGTTCGATGGCGTGATGGATTTGTAATGTAAATAGAAGAGATGGTGGGGAGGAATATGAGATGTGGTCATGGCGGGTTTCTATGGGTTTCTAGGGATGAAGATGTGAGTAATAGCGGACTAGCGGAGGAATGTGTTAAATAGAGCGGGAGGATCTTTTCTTTAGTTCTTTCTTTCTTTTCTCTCTATCTCGTCTTCCTGTTATCTCGGCACATAGGAATATACTCCTATTCTCTAGTCATAGCCTCTGAGATCCCAGAACCTGACTTCGGGATCTATCATAGTCATTATCGTTCTCGTTGGGGTTCCTCTGATCCTCACTTTCCCTGACTCTGATTCTTCGAGTGCTTGTCCTTGTCCTTGCCTTTGCCTTTGCCAGTGCCTGTGATTGTGCCCGCCCGGTAGAATCTTTGTCTTCGTCGGTGTCCTCGTTGTCTGGTTGTATTCCTCGAGTCCTTCTGCGTCATCATTTATAGGCTTTTTTGTGGTGTGGGGTTCGGGTTAGGGTCAGTAAGCGGCTTACGGGCCGGTTGTGGCGGCAAGCAGTCACAGAAGCCTCCTGCGCCGAAGTAGTCGAGCGGCGGCAGTCCTAGGAGCGCCACCTGCGCCAGTCGTCGAGCGGCGGTAGTCCTGGGAGCGCCTCCTGCGCCCGGTCGTCGGCGGCAGTCTAGGAGCGCCACTGCGCCGGTCGTCGGCGACGGTAGTCTGAGCGCCTCCTGCGCCCGGTCGTCGAGCGGCAAGCGATCCTGAGGCGCCACTGCGCCGGTCGTCGAGCGGACGGTAGTCTGGAGGCGCCTCCTGCCCGGTCGTCGAGCGATGGCGTTAATGACGCCGACTCTGCTAATGTCGTCGTCGCGATGGCGCTTTGACTTCACCACCTCTCGAAATGTCGGACGGACGGTAGTCTGGCGGCGCCACTGCGCTGAAATCGTGCGCGATGACTTTCACGACTCATCGCCTCTCCCAAAGTCATCGTGCGCGGCAGTCCTGGAGCGCCATCTGCGCCAGAGTCATCGTCTTGGCGGCATTAGTAGGAGGTCTGTCTCTGCAAAGATCATCGCGCGATGACTTTTTTGACTTCACCGCCTCTGCGCAGAGGCGTCGCCGGCAAATTGCCGGCCCATGAATGGGCCCGTCAAATTGGCGCCAAATTGGCCAGACTCGCCCAAAATGACGCCTAGAAACACGTCCAAATCGACGCCTAGGACTCGCCAAATTGGCCTTCGACTCCAAATCGCCAAATTGACTCTGGGGCGCTACAACGAACACGCAGAGGCTGGAAACACCTAGAATCAGTCTTGCTGAGCAGACGGGCAGGTAGCGGGCGTAAAAGCAGGAGTAATATTACAATTTGGGAAGCGGTGATAAGAAATGAGGTGGGTGATCCATGTCATTGATTAGTCATCAAATGATGACTACAATACTGCAAAGAGGCGAGGAATCATGTATAATCTTCTATTCAATCTCTTTTGCATCTCTGTTATGCGGTGGATTAATTTCCATAGTTGGTTCCTATATTAATTGATTCCTTTGATATAGGTGACAGTGCAAAACTGTGGGTATTATGGCTCCATCTCCTGTATCTTGTCTACTGCAACAGTTGCTTCAGAGCACGGTAGTTTGTTAGTATCTTTAACAGGGTTAGTTAGGGTTAGTTAGGGTTAGTTAGGGTTAGTTAGGGTTAGTTAGGGTTAGTTAGGGTTAGTTAGGGTTAGTT